>VWZE01007617.1:209745-278163 GCA_013396675.1 Eubucco bourcierii | reverse complement strand
GGAGGGGGAGGATGGGAGGAAGGACTGGTGCACTAGGGATTATACATTTAGTTTTGGGTTGGAGGAAAAGTCAAGGGGGTTTGCTATGGATTTTGTATCTGCCTTGTAATTTCTGTTTGTAACTCTCTCTCCAAATATAATTCTGTTTTTCTCCAGTTCTAGAGCTCCATTCGAGGGCTCTCTAAACCCACGACAGACTACTATTCACTAAATTGTTAAACAGCATTACAAAGAAATCAAGACATTTCTATGGATTTTCATGCCATGGTGCTTCCCTTCCTCTGTGGGGATGATTTCTCCTGCTGTGTCTTTGCCTCCTGCTGTTTATTAGAGGTGGCTATTCTAGTACTCCTCAAAGTGTTGGAAAAGGGCCAAGATTTGAACAAAACAGTTAAAACCACAAAGTAATCATATCACTGAAAGTAATCTCATGAGAAAGTAGCTCTTTTCACGTCTTAGCCAATTGCTTTTCTGAATGAAATGCATTTTTATCATGTCAAGAGCATCGCTGTAGTTCCTTTTCACTTTTGGAGTATCCCTTTGGTTTGAATTACAAGCTGCGTGTAGGATTACAAGGGCAATATTTGTTCTCTTTCTTGTTAATCACTATTGAAGGCTTTGTCAAGTACATAAAACAACCTTTATTTCCTCTAATCTGTGAATATTAAATATACTTTTTTGTTAACTGGTTGGCTGCCTCCAATACTGAGGTAGCTTCATTTGCTTCAGGTTTGGGGAGACTTATGGTTGTCATCTCTGACAGCTCGGTTCTGTTCCCTGATTGCTTTAGAATTGTGCAACAATGCAGGTTTGTCCTTCTGTTTTCTTTAACAAGGTTGATAGAATGTGCAATTAGCTATGGGCTCTGTTCACTCTGTCTTCTTTATAATGTGCTGAACTCATATGAAATTCAAAGACAAATAGAATCATGTAGCCATGTTTGTAAATATTCTTCCTCTAGAAAATGATTAGTCAATTTGCTTTCATTTTAATATTTTCATAGAATAATAGAATGGTTTAGGTTGGAAGGGACCTCAAGGATCATCTAGTTCCAACCCCCTGCCATAGGCAGGGACACCTCCCACTAGTACACGTCACTCATCCAACCTGGCCTTGAACACCTCCAGGCAGGGAGCATCCACAACCTCCCTGGGCAACCTGTGCCAGTGCCTCACCACCCTCACTGTAAAGAACTTCCTCCTAACATCCAGTCTAAATCTCCCCTCTGCCAGTTTAAACCCATTGCCCCTTGTCCTGTCATTGCAAGACTTTGTAAATAGTCCCTCCCCAGCCTTCCTGGGTTGGAACTGGATGATCTTTGAGGTCCCTTCCAAACTTACCATTCTACGATTCTAATACTCTCAGGACCACCAAATCCAACTGATATCCCTTCTCTACATGGTTAACCCTAAACCATATCCCCAAGCACCACATCCAAATGACTTTTAAACACATCCAGGGTTGGTGACTCAACCACCTCTCTGGGCAGCCCATTCCAATGCCTGACCAAAAGGTGAAGAAGCAACATAAAACCAACCTTAGAACGAGAGGAAAATATGTTAGATACAGAAATGAGGTCATTGAGCTGGTTCCAGCACGGTTTTGCATCTTAGCAATATGGCCACAGAAGATTAAGCAGCGAATCACATCGCATGATTCTTTAACCAGTGTCACCTCATCATTCTATTAATTTATCTTATAAGAGATAATTTTTAAATTAATTTCTTTTTCAGTTTTTGTGCAAATGCCAGAGAAAAGGGAAAGGTGACCTTGAAACTCATTGAAAAGTGTGGCTCCGGCCAAGTTAGGAAAAGAGCTTTCACAGTACTTTTTGCGTGCCACCTAATACACTGGCATTTATAGAAGATTTTCTGAAAAAAACCCCAAGCCAAATCAAACCAAAACAACTCCAAAACAAGCAAACAATACCCCTCAACACCCCCCCCCCAAGCAAGCAAACAAACAAATCCCTCTGAAAAACAAACAAACAAATCCCTCCGAAAACTAACAATTGTCAGAGGTTTATGTTACTCCTAGGTTTTAAACACACTTAATCACTGGGCAGAACATATTTATTATTTAGTTTCAAAGAAATTACTGCTTAAATAGTTAAAGAACTCCACAGGAACTCTAAATAAATGGCAGAAACTCTAAATAAATGACAGAATATTTTGAATATTTGGTTTCCTTTCAGAATTTCTCTAAACCATCAATCTTTCTTCATTCTATTTCAAGGGTGGTCAAAACGGTAGCTTTTTAGTATGCTTAAAGTTTTTCTTTCCATCAAATCCAGCATTTCTTTCCCATCCAAAGTTCCACAGTTTAGTGATGTGTGTTTTCTTAGTCCTTTAATAGTATGTGCAAAGACACATTTGAACACATGAAGTCATCCTGGATAAGAAAATATTAATTGTCTGATAGAATTGATTACATCATTAAGTGCCCATGTGTTGCAGAGACCCCCATAAAAGCAATAGTTGCTTGAAATGAAAATTTACTGTAAGCAAAATTGCTCAGCAGTCCTTCCAACACAAATTACAAGTTCAGATGTTGGTCTGCAATATACCACTACACAATCAGCTAAGCTTTAAGGGATTTTTTCTCTAGAAAGATGAACCAAAATGTGTGCACAGGCACTGTAAAAGGGAAATCTCTCACTCAAAGGTTCCCAGAATAGACACTCACCGAAGAGGGAGTGGGGAGTCATCCATTTAGTCTGGAGAAGAGAAGGCTGAGGGCAAATCTTATTGCTCTCTACAGCTCCCTAAGAAGAGGCTGGAGTGAAGTTGTTGCTGGACCTTCCTCCCAAGTAACCAGCAACAGGATCCAGAGGCAATGGGTTGGAGTTGTGCCAGGAGAGGTCATGGTAGTTGGGTTACTGTTGGACTTGATGAACTTAAAGGTCTTTTCCAACCTTAATGGTTCTGTGATTCTGCAATCCACAGAAGCATCCTTAGGTGGTGTCACATTGTAATGGGAGAAGACCTGACTACAAGACTACTTCCTTTGAGGGGAACCATCTCAAAATGTCCCTGGTGGGATTCCATTTATTCCCTACATTGAGGATGCACTAAAGTCATAACTAATTAGTTGGAAAGCCAAGCCCATCCAACCACACAGAAGAAGGGTGAGAGTCTGGGCATGGAGGTGCCAGTTAATATCTGGGAGGCAGTAAGCTGATCTTTTTCTGCTTCTAGCAAGCCCTTGTTGAGTGTTGGGCTTCTGTATTTCTGTGTCTGCTGCCCCATGACGTTAGGTGTGATGAAGCCCTGCATTCCTGGAGATGGTTTTAAACAGCTGCCTACCAGTAGGAAATAGTGAATTAATTCTTTATTTTTCTTTATTTGGAAATGCAGCTTTTACCTTACCTATTAAACTGTTTAGTCTGGAGAAGAGAAGGCTGAGAGATCTTACTAATGTGTACAAATATCTGAGGGGTGGGTGTCAGGCAGCTGGGCCCAATCTCTTTTTGGTGGTCAGCAGCAGTAAGACAAGGAGCAACTGCTACAAACTGGAGCATAGAAGGTCTCACCTCAACATGAGGAGAAACTTCTTTACAGTGAGGGTGACAGAGCACTGGAACAGGCTGCCCAGAGAGCTCGTGCAGTCTCCTTCTCTGGAGACTGCACCCACCTGGAGACATTCCTGTGTGAACTACCCTAAGGGATCCTGCCTTGGCAGGAAGGTTGGACTCGATGAGATCTAGAGGTCCCTTCCAACCTCTAAAGTACTGTGATTGTGTGATTTTATATCAAGCAAGGAGTTTTCCCACTTCACTCCTTGTTCACTTTGCCCATGTGTTGGGAGTGAGTGAGTACTTTAGTGGGGCAAATGTATGTACTGTGCTTAAACCACAACAGAGCTTACTCCACCATGCTAATCCACAAGGGTAGATTTTCCAGGTCTATATGAAACCTATTGGATAGACTTTTTGTTCCCATATGTTCAGATGGGACTGTGATTTGAATGATGGCAGAAAGGAGTGCATGAACAAAGGATGTCATAATAGCATGCTGTCATTCTGTCAATGTAGCACTTTAGAAACACAGCATCATCTCACTTTGAAGTGTTGGTTAAAAGCTATTGTGAAAGCTCTGCAAATTCTGTACCCTGAGACTGCTTTTGTCTATGGTTATACTAGAAGTAAAATCTCCTCCATCAGAATTTCCTGTTTTCTTAACAGCTTATGATATTTTACTCTCTGCTTCTGTCATTTTTTCTGTCTCACCCTCTCTCAAGCACTCTGCATAATGAAAAGTCCACGCATCAGGAAAGCATACTGAGGTTTTTCAGCCAAGTCTCCACTCACGTTAACCAGTCTTTGAATCTTATTATGTACAACCCAGAACATTCAATTCACTTTTGTCAGTAAAGTTTATTATCTGACATGAGGCTGAACCGGATTATATGACTGGCAGCTGCATCATATAAATGGAAAAGAGTTGTTTAGGTATAGTAGGAAACACTAGAAGCAGGATTAGAAACATCTTTGTTTTCTTTTGAACACTGAAGCTGTTCTAATTTATGCCTTTTAGTAGTGAGTTGTATTTTTTAAATCTATGCTATTATTCACAAGAATTCCACCTATACTTAGCTTAAAGAAAGAATAAGAAAGTTAAGTATCTTGCAGAGGTTTCATTGGAAACTGCAGCCTGTGCTCTTATGGTTCTGTTTATTTATTACATTATTAACCTGTTCACATCCTGCATATCCTCAAAGGGTAAATTTACAGCCTGGCCCGTGAGTCTTTCTTGGTCAGCAAGGGGATTATCCTTCACCAAGTGAATGATATTCCTGCTGGACTCAAAACTGGAGAGATTTTCTGTTCTTTCATCCATCTATGAATATTTATTACTCTACAAGGTGAGTCTAATAAGAGTCTGATTTAAACCCCATTGAACTCAAAAGGAGTCTTTCAGATTATTTTAATGGGATTTGGTGCTGACCCTAAGACTTTATGTCAGTAGACATTACTGAGAGCTGTAAGCGTTCTGCAGAGATAGGGAATGAGCACAAAGGAGCAGAACCTAGTTTGCATATATAAAGAAATTGAATGTTTCAGGTTTCACTAAGAGGTTTTTATTTAGCTGCCACATCAAGCATTTGACAAATGAAGCTGACTTTAGTGTCTTTCTCATGGGGTGTCAGAACTCTGCTTATTTCTCTATCTTTTATCAGCCTATCTTCTGCTTGATACCCACAAGAAAAGTAAGATTGCATTGTGCTACAAACAGCAGGGAGATATTTGTAGGGGGAACTGCCTAAATGATGAATTGAAGACTGTTCCCCAAAATAATGGAAGAAAATAACTAGCAGAGGTTTATGAAGAGAAAAATCTAGAAAAAGTACCTTTCAAAATAAAATATGCATGTTTTTTATATATTTATGTGGGTATGTATGCATATATCCTAGATTTTATCTGTCAAGCACCAAGACTTTTCAAGATAGGGGTTAACCTAAATAACAATAATAAAAAAGTGTATTCTTCAGATTCATTGGGATGATTTAGACTGGATGTTAGGAGGAAGTTCTTTACAGTGAGGGTGGTGAGGCACTGGAACAGGTTACCCAGGGAGGTTGTGGATGCTCCCTGCCTGGAGGTGTTCAAGGCCAGATTGGATGAGGCCTTGAGTAACCTGTACTAGTGGGAGGTGACCCTGCCTATGGCAGGGGGTTGGAACTAGATGATCCTTGAGGTCCATTCCAACCTTACCATTCTATGATTCTATGATTCTATGATTCTATGATTTCAAATTCCTAATAATGTTATCTGAACTGGCCTGAAAGTCTATGCTTACAAAGATGAAGTTCTACATGACATCAAGAATCACATTTGCAAGCTTTTATATTCGTATAGCTGCACACATAGTTCATGTAGAGGGAACTAACAGATTTTTTTTTTCTAAATTATAATTAAAGTATTAAGTTCCAAAGTGATTGTTTTTCATTTTGTTTTAATTACATATATGTATGCATGTGTGTTTGTATTTGGAATATGATCCTCTGTTTTAAATATAGGCATTACTTTGCTTGATGATGCTAGTATTGCTCTGTCATTTTCTGTCTTTAAAAAGATGCCAATCTTTGTTCTATTTATTTGACTTCAGAATAAAGAGCAGTCTTCTGTCTCCCCTAACATTCTCATGGATAAGGTTAGGAGATGTGGCATAGAAGGTTGGTCTGTGAGGTGGATTGAAAACTGCCTCCACAGCAGAGACTTGTCATCAATGGCACAGAATCAAGTTGGAGACCTGTAATTAGCAGTGTTCCCCCCACCAGGGATCACTTCTGGGCCCAATTTTGTTCAATATCTTTATTAATGACCTGGATGAGGGCATGGAGTGCACCCTCAGCAAATCTGCTGATGATACCAAACTGGGGCAGTGGAGGGGTGGTAGCTGATAGCCTGTCAGGCTCTGCTGCCATCCAACGAGATCTGGACAGGCTGGGTGCTGGATGAAGGTAAACCATATGAAGCTCAAGGACAAGTGAAGGGTCCTGAACCTGGGGAGGAATAACAAAAGGCACTAGTACAGGTTGGGGCTGCCATGCTGGAAAGCAGCACTCTGGAGAAAAGCCTTAGAGTGCTGGTGGACAGCAAGTTCTGCATGGGCCAGGAATGTGCCCTTATGGCCAAGAAAGCATCCTGGGGTGCATCAGGAAAAGTGTGTCCGGCAGTACTAGGGAGGTTCTGCTCCCCCTTTCCTCTGCTGGGTTTGTGATTAACACAGTGCTGATAACATAAAGAGGTTTTAGTTACACCGGGTAGTGCTTGGAATCAAGGCTGTTTCTGTTTCTTAACCCACCCCACCAGCTACTAGGTTAGGAGGGTGCACAAAAATGCTGGGAGGGAACAGAGCTGGAACAGCTGACTCAAATTGACTAAGTGGATACTCCATGCCACACGATGCTGTACTTGGCATATAAAGTTGGGGAGAACACAAGGAAGAGAGGCATGTTTAGTGTGATGACATTTGTCTTCCCTAGTGACTGTTATGCATGATGGAGCCCTGCTTTCCTGCCATTCCTGCTGATGGGAAGTAATGTATTCTGTCCATGTTTTGCTTTGCTTATGTGCATGGCTTTAGCTTTATCTATTAAAGCTAATAGATAGCTACCTCGACCTTGAGTTCCCACTTTCACCCTTCTGATCCTCTTCTCCATTCCAGCAGGGGGAAGTGAGTGAGGGACTGTGTGGTGCTTTAGTTGCTGGCTGTGATTAAACCACGACATTTAGTGTGCAGTTCCATTGGCATAAAAAAGAAATACATACCTGATTATATTTAAGTTACTCTACATACTATTTCCCCTCCTGCATCTAATTCTTTCAAATTACTGAAACAAGCTAAATGCAGTATTGAATAGCACTGCAGGTCACTTCGTGTACAACTGCAAGTGTGAAATTTCTGGCCAGTTTTCTCTCCTTCACAAAAGTATGCATTAGGACTTTAATGGTGCATGCAGATGAATCCCAGTTGCAAATGCACAAGCCTTTACAATATTTTAGGGAACAAATAATTAGCATTTTGGAAATGTGTGTGCATCTCACAAGCAATATGGTTCTCCTCCTCCTCCTTGTTTTGAAGTCAATAGCCTGTGTTACATCAGCCATCTGCAGTTCCATAGACAGGTGCAGGGTCAGCATTACAGCTCCAAGTCTGGAGTTCAGAGAGAGATTAAAATAAATTCTAGGCAACTAACACTTCAGTATTTATTTCTAAAACTAAGAGGTTTGTTTTGTTTTGTTTGTTTGTTTTTTAAATGCATTTCTCTGGATAGGTGTTGTCCCGAGATAACAGAGTTAGGGCTTGCTTGCATGTTTAAACTGTATAGACATAATGAGAAATATATAAGGGTAACCATGTAGTTTGTTGAGGATTTGGTATGCCTTGGAGATAACAGGTAACACACAGCATTGATTGCCTTAAAAACATGCTGCTGCTTTCTAATTGCTACAGACAATAACAAAAATGCTGAGGTGGTGCAATTTGCCAAGTAATCACAGAAAATCACAGAAACATTCAGGCTGGAAAAGAACCCTCAGGAGCACCAAGTCCAGCCGATAACCCTACTTTGCAAGATTCACCCTAAACCATATTCCCAAGCACCACTAGGGGAGGGGAGACCTGACTGCTCTCTACAACTACCTGAAAGGATGTTGTGGAGAGGCTGGTGATGGTCTGTTCTCACAGGTGATTAGTGGTAGAACAAGAGGGAATGATCTCAAGGTGCCACAGGGTAAGTTTAGACTGGATATGATGTTCTAGTGGGAGGTGTCCCTGCCTATGGCAGGGGGTTGGAACTAGATGGTCTTTGAGGTCCCTTCCAACCTAAACCATTCTATGTTTCTATGATATTAGGAAACTTTTTTCTGAGCAAGAGTGATCAGGCATTGGAATGAGTTGCCCAGGGAGGTGGTTGAGTCACCAACCCTGGATCTGTTTAAAAGTTGTTTGGTTGTGGTTCTTTGGGATATGATTTTATTGGTTGGACTTGGTGAGAGTCTTTCCCAACCTGGATGTTTCTGTGATTTGCATGCTATAAGTGTAAACCACTGGACAGTGTCTTAGGAGGCTACAATGTCCAAGGGCTGAGTGAGGAAATATTCATACTCTTTTTTTCTTTTTTTCACTTGTATGTATGTTGCAAACGTGTTTGAAATAATGTAACATATAATCAACACATATTTAATATTCCTTAAAGAACTATTATTTGTGTTTCATTTCTCTAGAAAATGAATCAGCACTTGTTATGGAGGGGTAATTAATTGATGCAAGTTATGATTTTCAAAGATTAATATTGCCTATTAATATTAAATATTCAACTCTCACCACCCCGACCACTAATTTTAATAATAATATTCTGTTCTTCACATGTTCATGGAAACTTTATACAGATATTAACATGGGATCTAGAAATAACTAGTGATAATATAAAACATTAATTAAACTGTAAGAGAAGATTCCTGCAGTGAGTGTACCACTTGCGGTCAATACCCCACTTACCCACTAGATGGCGTCAATGAACTCCTTTCTGCTTATGGTAGAAGGCCATGGTGAATTGCAAGAGGCTTTAAGTATTTACTCACAAAATATTGTCTCCTGACTGGTGGGGGTAGCTACAGCTTCAGACAGTACCCAAATGGTTTCAGGGAATTCTGTTACTGTTTTTTCATCCACTGAGACTTCTGATTCTTTCCAGGCTGTTGGGAAGAGGAGTCAAACCATCTCTGACCTGGTCCTGATCTTTGGATGATCTGTGTATCTCCAGGTCTTCTCATCTTGGCAGGAAGATTTCAGGTGCAGGCAGGATGTCTTGCAATGTTCAGTCTTGGCTCGATGTCACACTGGCTGTGCAGGCTGATTGAGTGGAGGCATTTAGAGCCTGTTCCTGTTAAGGTGGTGGAGTTTCCAGGCAATTCAGGATACAAGAAGGCAGTAACAAGCATGTATACAACAGCAGAGCAGGTTGTGTCACCTGCTCATCTCCTTTTGTCAATACAGGATGCAAATGGCCAGGGTCCTTAGATTCAGTGGCTCCAGGTTCTTTGTCCTCTTTCCCATGCTTGCGTCTCCCCAAAACAGAGGGAGAGGGAGCAGAAAAACATGCCAGGACATGTATAAGCCTATTTTGGCCCTCTTAGGCCTACCACAACAACACTGGTTTGCTTTCTCTGATAAATGTAAAGTAGTTTCCAAGCACATGTATGAACTTACTTTCTTCTGTCCTATTTAGCAGATATATTAAGCAATTTGTGGATAAATTGTTAATCATTTCCTTTTATGTTTAGAGCAATAATATTAATCATGAGTGAACAAACTGAGTAATCACAGGGCTTTAATATGTGATTCCCATAGGAGTGCTGTTGTAATTTACTAATTACAACCATGACACAATATTATACAGTAAATCTAAAACTGCAGTTTACTACTTCAGTAATGCTTTAATTCCCATGCTGCAGCAGCAATACCTGACCACAAACATGTCTCCTGCTTCAACACAGTTTACAAGATTGATATTGCCAGGTAAGAAAAGAGGCAAGCAGGTTGCAAAAGTGATGTGCCCAGCTCTGGAGCCCCTATTACAGGAAAGATAAGGATGTGTTGGAATGTGTCCAGAGAAGGATCACGAGGATGATCAGAGGGCTTGGAGCACCTCTCCAGTGAAGACAAGGTGAGAGAGTTGGGGTTTTTCAGTCTGGAGAAGAGAAGGCTTCATCTTTATTCAGTACATGATTTTTTCCAACCAAGTATCAAACCAAATTCCAGTATCTCAGTTGTACAGCATGTTTTGGAAGGCTTTGGGCTTAGGAATTTTCTGTGCTATACTGAAAATTGAATTCATAATAGATTGACCTAGCCTTTCCAAAGTGATCATTACTATGCTTCATTATTCAAGAAGGAAAGGGTTCTTTGGTTTTGTGGGGTTTTTGAGTTTTTGTATTTTTTTTGTTATTTTTTGTTTTGTTTATTTTCCAATCATCTGTTATTTACTATGAAAAGTATAATTTTAGTTTGAAAAACTTCCTTAAATGGAAGTTTAAGGTACACTATAAACAGAAGACCTTATTAAGCAGACTCTCAGAATTAATATCTTGCCCATTTACTTTATATTGTAACTTCTTCCAAATCCTAGTAAAACACCTTCCTTGGTTTGCATTCACTCTGCTTTTCTTCAGTCAGTATTTTATTCCAAGGATTTAAAGGTAAAATAGTATCTTCTGTTTCCTACATATTTTGTAAATGAAGAGGTGTATTGTTTAATGTAATAGTTTCAGCTATGAAAAGAACTTCACTGGAGAAAATCATTAAATGTGTAAGGGAAACTTGTACGCAGAAAAGCATATTTCAGAGTTAAATTTCATCTGAGTACCTGACTCTATGCAAATTGTGATGTCCCCAGAATGTTCTGTGCTGCTGAGTGAGAAGACAGACCTGGCCAAGACACATCTGTTCACTGGGGTTGCCCTTCAGCCTTAGCTTTGTTACTGAGATCAGCAACACCACTGTTAACTATTTCACCACTTTCTTCCTGACAGTTTTGTTTTCCTTTTAAATTAAGATCCAACACGTAATATACAGCTTTGGATAACCATGGGCGTTTAATACAAACTGACCTCTGTACACCATTTGCAGTGCTGCTTGGAGCTCTCAAAAATGTTAGGGCTTGGAGTTTGTTGAGTTTATGCTTGTTTGTGTTTTGTTTGGGTTGTGGGATTTGTTTGCTTGGTTGATTGATTGTGTGTTTTTCTTGTTACTGTTAATTTTGTCTTTATTTTGTTGTTGCTTTGTTTTGTTTTGTTTTTTGTTTTTTTGGATTTTTGTTTTGTTTTTCTTTGTAGCAATTACTATTTTTTTCCTCCAGAAGGAACTTTTGTAGCTGCTGATCCTTCATTTTCATTAAAATATTTTGTTTTAAAGCCTGTGAATTTGAGTAACAAAGACTAGTAATGAATAGCTATTACAGCAGCACTGAAGCAGGAATTTTGTGAGGTTTACCTGCTGTGTGTGCTGCTGTGCTTTCATGTTGAGCCCAGCAGAGCTTGGAGGGGTCAAACAGAATAAAAATATGAACTTATGGGAAGAAAATAGGGCATCAGTCAAAACTCATTTAATTTAGTGCATAATGAATGTAGTGTGCTGACAGCAACCTGTCAGCTGCAGTCCTGGCTGGAGGCATGGTAAATACTACCAGAATTCTGAGTGGAGTTAGAGACTGGAACCTTAACTGCAAATAGGAACAGTGATTGAGGAGATTAAGATGATTTGGCGATGCTTCCTATCCTGAAGATCTTCTGGACCTGTAGATCTGCATGAGAGACTTCACTGCTCATCCTCAAGAGATACATTAGACAACCCATGCAAACTCAAGAGCTGCCTCAGAGTCTGAAGGTTAATCTTGTTACAAAATCATCCCCTCATAACCTGGCTACCTGTTTTATGTTTTACAGAATGGAGAGGAGCCAATAGCCTTTTGGAAAGCCACATTAAAAAGTATGTTTTCATTTACCGAATTATTCATTGGTGTTTGTGTTCCTGAGGCTAAGGATTATTTTTTTATATATATATTATTACCAATGTATTACAGACATAGTCTCTTTAGATGTAAATTTAGTTATTTTTCCAATTACTGGACTTAGAGACTGAAGGCAAAACAAAACAAAACAGAGAATGGCAGGAGAAAGATTTTACATTCACGTGTTGTATTTACTAAAGTATCCTCCTTCCTAAGTAAAGATATTTCAGCTGGGCAAAAATTTGAGTGTATCCATGTTTTGACCAAAGCCAAACTAGAATTAAAAGGAGTTCTTTGAGCAGTTGTTCTTGGTTGCACTAGAAGGAATAAGGGACAAAGGACTGCTACCTCCTCTGTAGTGGTGTAGTGCAAGCTGGATCATGTACTCTATCTACACCATGCTAACATGCTCACTGCATGACAGGAAACATGCTCACTGCATGACAGGAAGGGTTTGCCAGGGTTAATGGGACTTGAAGTATATACTAANCTTTTTTTCCTGCTTTGGTTTTCACAACTAGCAGGTGGTTTGTGTTTCGCTTCTTCCCTCACTGCTGCACAGGCAGGTATTTTCTGTTTTCTTTTGTGTAGTCTGATATCTCAGCATTAGATTAGTAAATAGTCTTTATCTCAACTAAAATTTCTGCCTCCTGGATCCTTTTCCTTCCTGTCTGTGTGGGCAGAGATGGGGGGCTTAGGAAAGCAAGCTGTGATAACCCAAGACAATCATCCTCTTACTCTCCTCTTTAAGACAGAACTAATACAAAGTCCAAAGTCACCTGTGGTGGCTTTCCCATTATTTGAATGGGAATGAGAATTTAAAATAAGTAGTCCACTGTTTTTAGTGATAATTCCTGTATGCTCAGACCTCTGTGAGGTCTAAGTAAGGAGACTGTTGAGGACTTTGTAATTAATACAGCTAAAACTATTACTTGATTAACACAAAGCTGGTTGAATCAGCAGAGATTTGTTCTTTCCACATATTTTCATTCTGGATCAAAAATGTGTTGGGAAGCTGTCAAGGGAAAACTGCATCAGACAAAAGTGCTGTGTAGACTGAAACACAAATCACTGGGGGACATTAAATCCTTTTAGCAAGACTTTTGCATTGCTTAGCTTATTTAGAGAGCTGCCACTCTCATTGATTAAATTAAAACTAATTCATTTCATCGCCTCTGTGTGGTCCTGAAAAAGAAGTGCTATATTCTAATGACTCTGTGAACTTTTTAGACATACCTCTAGCTCTTCATTCAAATGCACTGTTACTCTTGTTTTGGGTTCACTTGTCATGTAAAAGTGAATTGAAGAGCACTGGAAATAGATGACAGACTGGAATAAAACAGAGGGCAATAGCCTCTAAAATAGTAAACACACTTTTCTTAATCTCTGAGAATGAAGAATGACGAATCTGGTGTTGCAGGCTCTCCTGGCAGAATTGCTGAAAGTTTAATTACATTTTAAGATGGGAAAAATCCACCATAGATACCTCACACCAAAAAAACTGGTAGGCTTTTGCACCCAACTTCCAGTGTACTAGGAACAATTTCAGATTTGAGATTTGGTTCTAGAGCACCAATGCATGCCATATGGTGTGAAAACCTACACAGTAGTTTTTCAAAGTAAACTGGAGCAACTGTGTCATGTTCATGTTCATGATGATCTCACAGAATCACAGAATGGTAGAGGTTGGAAGGGACACTGAGTGTTTCAAGTTGCCTCATTCTTCATCCTGAGTGGTGTGACTCACTTTCATTTTTCTCCCAGAGCTTCTTCCTATGGGTATCCTATAGGTGGGGAAAGTGTCCTTATCTGGTTTACAAAGCTCTACCTACAAGTAATTTAAATTACTATCCTAACTTTACGCTTTCTGTCTTTGTGGCATGAGCACCTCCTGACAGTGAAAGCAGCACTTGAAAATGTCCGTAGTTCAGGACAGGAAAATGTAGGATTTTTGGAAGACTAGGATGCTAGTCACACCCACTTGACAACAAAGATAGCATTCAATTGGCCTTTTCTGATCTGTTACAATAAAGACCAAACCCATTTGATCCTGCACACACAGATCAGACTTCTGTTAACCTCTGGAGACCACCTAATCCAACTGCCTGGCTAATGTAGGTTCACATAGATCAGGTTGCACAGGACCATATCTAGGTGTGTTTTGAAAATCTCCAGAGAAGGATGCTCTGCAACCTCTCTGGGCAGCCCATTCCAGTGCTTTGTCACCCTCAAAATAAAGAAGCTTCTCCTGAGTTCTGGTTTGTACCTACCACCCATTATCCTGTCACTGGGCACCACTGAAAATAGCCCAGCCTCATCATCATGACCGACCCTTTAAATATTCATATGCATTCATAAGATACCCTTTTAGTCTGCTCTTTTCCAGTTCTCTCGACATTTCCTCATAAGGGAGATATTCCTGGCCCCTCATCACCCTTGTGACCTGCTCCTGGACTCTCTTAGTAGTTCCCTGTCCCTCTTGAATTGGAGAATCCAGAACTGGGTACAATACTCCAGGTACTGCCTCACCAGGACAGAGTAGAGGGGAAAGAGAACCTCCACTGACCTGCTGATCACAATCTTCTTTATGCAACCCAGAATACCATTTTATGATTTTCCATCTCGGACATGAGGGCACAGTGCTGCCTCATGGAGAGCTTGCCCACCACTTGCAGAGCTGCTTTCCAGCAAGTCAGCTCCTAACCTATATTGATGTACAGGGTTATTCCTCCCCAAGTGTAGGGTTCTACACCTGCCCTCATTGAACTTCATGACGCTCACCTTTGCCCTACTCTCCAGCTTGCCCAGGTCTCACTGAATGGCAGTGAAGCTTTCTGGCCTGTCAGCCACTCTTCTCAGTTTTGTATCATCAGTGTACTCTTGTACACTGTTTCTTCATCCAGGTTGTTGATGAATATATTGAACAAGACTGGGAACACCAAATTAGAAAATGCTACTAGCCACAGGTCCCAGGCTAGACCCTGCACCATTGATCACAGCTGTCTGTGCTCTGCCATTCAGCCGGTTCTCAATCCACATCATATTCCACTCATCTGATGCTTCCTAAGCTTACCCATGAGGATATTATGGGAAGCAGTGTCAAAAACCTTGCCAGGTCTTGGTAGACAACCACCCACTGCTCTCGCCTCATCTATCTGGCTAGTCATGCCATCACAGAAATCTATCAGATTGGTCAAGCATGACTTTCCCTTTATGAACTCATGCTGACTATTTCTGATAGTTTTTGCCTCTACATGCTTAGAGGTAAACTCCAAGATTATCTGTTCCCTGGGTCTTCCTTCATCCCCCTTTTGAAGACGGGAGTGACACTGACTTTCCTGCAGTCCCCAAGCATCTCCCCTGTTTTCTGTGGTAAACAATCAAAACTGTTAAAAGAGCATTTTTACCTCATGCCCATTTTCCTCTACGTCCTCTGGCCTGACATAATTTTGATATAGTACCAAATGCAACTACTGAGTTTGTAATAGTTCGTGATTAAAAACATAATGAGTAAACCCACAAGATGATTCTAAGGGAAAGACATTATAAAAGCACAGGTAAGTTGTCACACTCGTTTCACCTACTGTATGCAGCTTATGAAGAAAGGCTGAGGGAGCTGGGACACAATGATCTCAAAGGTCAGTTCCAACCGGGTTAATTCTGTGATTTGTTAGTTTTGAGAGGAGGAGCCTGAGGGGTGTCCCCATTCATGTTTATAAATATATAAAGGGTGAGTGCCAAGAAGATGGAAACAGGCTCTGTTCGGTGATGCCCAATGACAGAACAAGGGGCAGTATGTGGAAGCTGAGGCATAGAAAATTCCATGGAAACATGAGGAAAAATTTCTTCACTGTGAGGATGACAGAATACTGGAACAGGCTGCACAGGAGGGTTGTGGAGTCTCCCTCTCTGGAGATATTCAAGACCTGCCTGGATGCATTCCTGTGTAATCTAGTATAGGTGCTCCTGCTCTGGCAGGGTGGTTGGGCTGGAGGAGCTTTCAGGGTCCCTTCCAGCCCCTAATATTCTGTGATTCTGTGTAATGAAGTGGGGTTTGTTGGTCACAAAATTCTCACTCAAAACCACACACTTTATTTTTGTCATAATTTTTCCTAGAATTTCCCACCTCCTTTCAAGGTTGAAAAGGTCTTCAATTATTGTTTGAATGAATTACAGAGAGCTCCTTTTAATTATTCAATGAAATGCAAACCACTTCTCATTACAAACAGCAGGAAGATTCCCCTGGGCAGAAGTCAGTTTTGAAAAGGACTTCTGTTTGGTTTGGGTTTGTTTAATTTTTTTTTTTTTATTTTTTTTTTTAATACTACTTCATGGTGTTTTAAATTTATGGTTTCTTTTATGGCCATATTAATTCAGGCACCATTTATAACCCAATTAAAAAAAAACTTGCTTCCCATTAAATCAATAAACCCAAAGTTATTAAAATTCTCTTAGACTCCATTACTAGAAAACATCCATGTTCAGAAAAGCAGCTCAGTGTGTGTTCAACGTGAGACATATCCCTAAATACCACTGAAGTCAATGGGGTCTATGACCACACTTTAAAGTCATTACATGCCCAAGTTATTTTGTGAACAAGGAATGGCAATTAGGAGCTTAGTTAATTCCAGAAACATAATGGCATTCAGCAGCAGAACTATACATATTCATGATTCACCAGACTAAATAATTATATTTATTGCTGTTTAGTTTTAAGTATTTTTATCATTAGAATTCAGTTCTTCAATGAAAAGTATCTGATCTTTTTATAGTAATATTTTTTTTCTCACATAAATAGAATTCTAGTAAGTGGGTAGTATCTGATCTGTTGTGTATCATTTACATGCTCAGGGCCACCACTTCCATGGTTTATTACACTGCTGTGTTTGTTCCCACATGTTGAAAATTCCTCATGTGAGAAACAGAAGTTCACTTTCAGAGAAATGCCCCATGTTGATTCCTACCTGTCCACAAACGGATAGCAGGCTTTGAAAAACAGATCTATAGAGCTGTAAGAGCTCTGACTTTAGACTAATCTTGCTGAAGCCTAAAAATATTCAATGTGTTTTTTCAAATTGAAAAAGCAAATACGAGGAGAGGCTGAGGCAGCTGGAGCTCTTCAGCTTGGTGTAGAGGAGCCTGAGGGGTCACCTCATTCGTGTTGATAAGGATGTAAAGGGTGAGTGCCAGGAGGATGGAGCCAGGCTCTGCTTGGTGTTGCTCAGTGACAGGACAAGGGGCAATGGGTGGAAGTTGAGGCACAGAAAGTACTATGGAAACATTGAGTGTAGCAATTTAAGAGCTAAGGCTCTATTTTGGTTCTAAATTATAAACAAGAGAGGAACTTTCTGGACATTATTTTGAATACAGCATGTATGAGAAGAGCATTGGTTGTAAAAGGAAAATAACGATAAAGTCTGTATCATTCATTGGTTTGCTAGCTAATTGGCACAAAAAGCCAACAGATAAACAATTTTGCTCTCTTGACTTTTGGGCTCTGATCTCTGTTGCTGTCCTTCAGCTGGCTCCTCCTCACCCCACACTAACCTTTTCATGGCAACATATCAGATCTTGCTGGTTTTCTATCTGGTGGTGTTGGCCCATTCTGGCCTTTCTTTGCCCAGGGTAGGGAGGATTTGATTTCTGTATTATTTCTAAATCATAAATAAATGTATATAATTGTAAATACATGTAAATGCATTTCATATATATGCCTGTAAATTTAGCTTTATTTTACTCCCAATCTGTCTGAGCTGATATGGTAAGTTTTATCTGGGAGGTAATTTCTCAAACCCACCAGACATGAAGAAAATTGTTTTCACTGTGAGGACGACAAAACACTGGAATAGGCTACCCAGGAGGGTTGTGCAGTCTCCCTCTCTGGAACTATTCAAGACCTGCCTGGATGTGTTCATGTGTGATCTGGTCTAGGTGATCCTGCTCTGGCAGGCGGGTTGGACTGGATGAGCTTTCAAGGTCCCTTCCAACCCCTAACATTCTGTGATTTTGTGAAATAAGAGACTTTATTTTTGTCAACAAGTGGAATCTTATACAGGCAGCCATCTTATGTAGAAACCAGGGAAAGTTTTCTAGCTACTTTATTCAGAGCTGAATCAGCTCTCAGAGTATCCTGCACACGTACGCTTTCAGCTTTGTGCTACACTTGAGCAAGTTCTATTTGCTAGTGCTGACTGAAAGAACTTAAAGAGCTTGCCTCTGAGTGTTATTAAAGGAGCTCAAATCTCATCGTTGCAGCCAAATATAAGGTGACTTCTGAACAGAATAAGAATTAGTTGCTGTTGCAATTTGCTGATATAAAAAACCCCCTATGTTTTATTAATTTAACAGCATCATCTTACATAACTGTGCTCAAGAACAGAAAGAATAAACATTTCATGCTCCTTCATTCCATGTAGTTATCGTGGTGTTTAGAGGGTCACTCACAGTGTGTTAGTACCAGTTCAGAAAGGGCTATTTACCTCAGACTTCTCAGTGTATTAACTGTTAATATATCCCTTCTTTATTATCTTTTTCTTTTGGTCTTAAGTCATTAAGTAGGAAATACTGCACTGCCACTTTTCATTAAAAGCTAAAATTGGCATTTTGTTTACTCACCTGAGGTAGAAACAAACTGTAATTTTTCATATAATACATTTAATTCCTAAAATTCCAAACTAGAAACTAAGTATTCTGGGATTTTCCTAACCTTTATTTTTTCTTTCCTGGCCTCAAGAACTATCACTGAATTTTGATGATGTTTTGATCTGACTCTTTGACTACAAATATTAAAAAGTGAGATAAACTGCTGGCTAAATAGGAAACCTGTGTCAGAAAACAGCCAAGTGGTAGCAAGTTCAGGTCTGGATTCCTGTTTCTCTATGTTAGAATCATACAAAACCTTTAGAAGAAAATAAAAAAGAAAAAGTAAATGTTAGCAAAATCATCATCATAGCTAACAATGCTTCAGCCTTTTTTCTTCTTTTTTTTTTTCTTTCTGCAGAGATGACTTTAGAATTCCTCTGTGTCAAAAATAGAGCAGCACCTGGGACTTGGCCTTGCTGAGTTTCATACAGATGGCCTCAGTTTGTCAATCCAGACTGTCCAGGTCCTTCTGTAGAACCTTCTTACCCTCAAGCTGATCGACAGTCCAGTCCAAGTTAGTGTCACCTGCAAATTTACTGAGAAAGCACTCAATACCCTAATCCACATCATTGATAAAGATATTGTTTATCCAGACTTTTGACATGCTTTTCCACAGAATCCTCCTGGAAAAACTGGCTGCTTATGGCTTGTATGGTGGATACTTGGCTGGGTTAAGAACTGGCTGGGTAGCTGACCCAAACAGTTGTGGCAAATGGAGTTAAATCCAGTTGGTGTTCACCAGGGCTTGTATTTTCTTGTAAAAATACAAAATATATTCCATGCAGGGGGAAGAAGAGAGCCTTGTTTGCTGCAAGCTGCAAACACATGACTGCCATGATTCCCAGTTAAATGAGCCTTGAACAGGGTGCTCCTCCAGTGGAGAGTCAGCACTGAAAGGCCTGGTTTCTAAACCATACCCTCATTGAATACATTATTTTGAAAATGAAACTATCCAATAGCTGCTAGCATCATTGTTTTGTCCAATGAATTCAATGAATTTGGCCAATGCTGTTGAGGGGCAGCACCACACACAGTGCTGTTGGACTTCTGGCCCTTGGGGCACAGCTTTGCTGGGGCAAAAGCCTCCATTTGACAGCTCATCAACTCAGCTTCTGCACCCTGACATGGGAGGAGGAGAACAGTGGCCAAAACCAGTCTGGTAGGACTTCTGCCCTGCCAGGATACTTTTGCCAGAACCAAGATCAGACTGACAGTCCTGTAGTTCCCTGGATTTGCCTTCTGGTCCTTGCTCGTGTGTGTATTGAGTGTGTCTGGCTATTAAATGTGGTGTGTGAGATCAGTAGTAAAACAAATGTGTATCTCTACAGTGTATAGTGTGAGCTGCCTATTGGGAATGTGCACACATTCTCATTACTAGAGGGACCAGAGGAGTGTTGTGGCAGCTGGTGGCATCTGCTACCATCAACTGGGCCAGGCTGGGAGGAACTCAGACCTCAGCTGCAGGAGAAGTAGTCATCTGAACTCCAAAGTCCACTGGATCTGGGTACCACCTAAAATATATCCCTTAATTAAAAAAAAACCAAAACAAAAAAAACCAAACATATATTCCAGAGTTACCCACAGCAGCACTGGGCCACTCACGACTCAGCCCACAACAGAGTATAAAATGTAAAATATAAAAAATATAAAATATTAAATATTGAATAAAATTTAAAAATAATTTAAAAAACCCAAGCCAACCAATCAAACACAAGCAGGAAGAACTCAACTAGGAGCTAATTTCAACCTATGTATTCCTTCCTGGCAGCTTGGGATGCCTGGCAGCATAACAGTGAGTGTATCACAAAAGCCAATAATGAGAATCACACTTGTATTGAGTCAACAGCACAGTGCCATTGCTGTGCTCCGAGTTCTCTATTTGTGTTGTGATTGAAGTGCTGTGCTTGTATTGCAATTGCTGTATCACTCTACTAAATCCCACACAATGTCAAATAGCTTCAAGTATGTAATTCTGGCTAAACATTAACCCCTAAGATGTGGAACATCTTAAAAATCTGGTCAGAGGATGTTGGGCTCTGACACCTTTGTCAAATAATACCTCATTCTTGTTTTCAATCCTTCTCAAATTAGTTCAAGTCCTGAAAAAAAACCAACCAAAAAACAAATGAAAGAAAACCCAAACAAAAAAACCACAAATGAAACAAAACCATACATGTCATATTTGTATATGTTCAGTGTAGATTTACTAGATTTCATTTATTGAAAACTCCCCTATGGATGACTAAGATGAGTTAAGTAATGGCCAAGAAAGTGGCAGCAGTGCCTCTGTGCCTGTCCATCACACTGAAAGACAATTTCCTCTCTGCTAAGTACACTTGAGAGGCTCATATGAGACGATTGGAGAATCTGAACTCTGCACAGATGCCTGCCTTCGCTTTGGCTCATGGTTAGACTAAGTTAAACATATCTCTATTAGCCTGGCAGCTTCAGCCACCTACAATTCACAGAATTTTAGAGGTTGGAAGGGACCTTCAGAGATCATCGAGTCCAACCTCTCTGCCAAAAGCAGGATCCCCTAGGGTAGTTCACACAGCAACGCATCCAGGTGGGTTTTGAAAGTCTCCAGAGAAGGAGATTCCACAACCTCTCTGGGTAGCCTGTTCCAGGGCTCTGTGACCCTCACTGTAACGTTTCTCCTCATGTTGACTTGAAACCTTTCATGTTTCAAGTCATTGCTCCTAAGAAACCTGAATGTGCACAAGTCCATGGGGCCTGATGAGATCCACCCATGGGTCCTGAGGGAACTGGCAGATGAAGTTGCCAAACCACTGTGCATCATATTTGAAAAGTCATGGCAGACTGGTGAAGTTCCTGCTGACTGGAGAAGGGCAAACATAACACCCATCTTCAAGAAGGGTAAAAAGAATGACCCTGGAAACTACAGACCAGTCAGCCTCACCTCTGTGCCTGGCAAGATCATGGAGCAGATCCTGCTGAAAGTCCTGCTAAGGCAAATGGAAAACAAAGCAGAGGTGATTGGTGGGAACCAGCATGGCTTCACCAAGGGCAGATCTTGCCTGACAAATTTAGTGGCTTTCTATGATGAAGTCACAGCGACAGTGGACAAGGGAAAGGCAGCTGATGTCATCTACCTGGACCTGAGTAAAGCATTTGACTCTGTCCCACATGACATCCTGGTCACCAAACTGGAAAAGCATGGACTTGATGGATGGACCACTCGCTGGATAAGGAATTGGCTGGATGGTCGAACCCAGAGAGTGGCGATCAACGGCACAATGTCCACCTGGAGACCAGTGACAAGTGGTGTCCCTCAGGGGTCAGTGCTGGGACCAGTGCTGTTTAACATCTTTGTCAGTGACATGGACAGAGGAATGGAGTGCACCCTCAGCAAGTTTGCAGATGACACCAAGCTGTGTGGCACAGTCGACTTGCTAGAGGGCAGGGATGCCATCCAGAGGGACCTGGACAGGCTGGAGAGTTGGGCCCAGGCCAACCTGATGAAATTCAATAAGGCCAAGTGTAAGGTCCTGCACCTGGGTAGGCACAATCCCAAGCACAAATACAGGCTGGGTGGTGAATGGCTGGAGAGCAGCCCTGAGGAAAAGGACCTTGGAGTCTGGGTTGATGAAAAGCTCAACATGAGCCTGCAGTGTGCACATGCAGCCCAGACAGCCAACCGAGTCCTAGGCTGCATCAAGAGAAGCGTGGCCAGCAGGGCAAGGGAGGTGATTCTGCCCCTTTACTCTGCTCTCGTCAGACCCCACCTGGAGTACTGTGTGCAGTTCTGGAACCCTCAGCACAGGAAGGACATGGAAGTGTTGGAGCGGGTCCAGAGGAGGGCCACAAAGATGATCAGAGGGCTGGAGCAGCTCTCCTATGAGGACAGGCTGAGGGAGTTGGGGCTCTTCAGCCTGGAGAAGAGAAGGCTTCGAGGGGACCTGATAGTAGCCTTCCAGTATCTGAAGGGGGCCTACAGGAAGGCTGGGGAAGGATTATTTACAAGGTCCTGCAATGACAGGACAAGGGGCAATGGGCTTAAACTGGCAGAGGGGAGATTTAGACTGGATGTTAGGAGGAAGTTCTTTCCAGTGAGGGTGGTGAGACACTGGAACAGGTTGCCCAGGGAGGTTGTGGCTGCTCCCTCCCTGGATGTGTTCAAGGCCAGATTGGATGAGGCCTTGAGTAACCTGTACTAGTGGGAGGTGTCCCTGCCTATGGCAGGGGGTTGGAACTAGATGATCCTTGAGGTCCCTTCCAACCTTACCATTCTATGATTCTATGATTCTATGATTCTATGATTCTATGTTACAATTTGCAGCTGTTTCTCCTTGTCTTATTGCTGCTGACCAGTGAAAAGAGCTTGGCCCCATCTCTTCACACCCACTCCTCAGGTATTTGTATACATTGGTCGGATCACCTCCCAGTCTTCTCTTCTCCAGACTAAACAGACCCAGGGCTCTCAGTCTCTCTTTACAGGGGAGACGCTCAAATCCCCCTAAACATCCTCATGGCTCTCCACAGCAGGTCCCTGTCTCCCCTTAACTGGAAAGCCAAAAATTTGACACAATATTCCAGGTGTGGTCTCACTAGGGCGAAGTAGAAGGGGAGAGCCTCCCTAGACCTGTTGGACACGCTTCCTGATGCACCCCAGGATACCATTTGCTGTCTTGGCCACAAGGGCACATTGCTTGCCCAGCAATTCACACTTGTGAGGAAGGAGCATGTGCAGCCATGATGAGCACAAGGTCTAGAGTAACAGACACATCCTTGTGCACAGAGGTAAGTATATGGATATCATGCTCCACTGGGTTGGTATGTGGTCTGAAAGATAAACTACCTTTAGAGAGATTTAAGTATTCTCTGTCCACAATACACAGATTGGTCTAAAGGTGGTAGTAAGTGATGAAGAATGAAATGTATTCTTTGGTAGCATCCCAGATTCAAGCCTCATAGATCTCACTGCACTTTGTATGTTTATTTTAGGGAGAGGGTTTATGGTTTTGGTTTTTAGTTTAGGGAGAGGGTTTATGGGGTTTTTTTGTACTTTTTTTCCAGACACCAAATATGATCTGTAAGTAAAGAAGAAACAAAACCATGTGGGTGTGTGTTTGTATAAAAGACTATATTATTACACCTGTGTCATTACAAATGTTTAAAAGGATAATTAAACAGAAAAGAAAATTTCAGTATGTCTATTTTGTTTTATTTATCTGTAGTGTATATAGTTTCTGGAGTCACTGAAATAATCATCTAAGGTTTTGAAGCCAAACAACAATTCAAAGAAGAGGAGAAATTAATTTATACGCTTCAGAAAAAGAAAAAAAAAAGAAAGAAAAATCAAACTCGACAAGCTACTGGATTGGGAGAAGAAACTTAAGACAACAGTTGTCATTGGGTGGTGGTAGGACTAGGGGGATTGAGCAGAACTAGAAGTGAGTAGATTCAGATTGGATGTTAGGAAGTTCTTCACCGTGAGGGTGAGACACTGAAACATGCTGCCCAGGGAGGTGGTGGAAGCCTCATCCCTGGAGGTTTTTAAGGTCAGACTGGATGTAGCTCTGAGCAACCTGATCTAGTGTGAAGTGTCCCTGCTCACGTAAGTGGGGTCGGAACTGGATGATCATTGAGGTTCCTTCCAGCTCTGACAATTCTATGATTCTATGAGCATGAGTTGCTGACTTGACCTTTTTAGTCTGATTTAGACCTCCCTCATCATGACAGACATGAAGGGTCACCATATCCTGTTGATACTAGCACAGATCTTCTGGTCTTCTCGGGTTCCATGGAGTGAGGTCCTCACATCATCGTGTCCCATGGCTCCACCATTCCCCTCCCCAGTCTTATCAGTTAGCCCCCACCCATTACACCCTAACAGGAGGCTCACTGGCACCTGTTTAATCCATCATAGCATGAAAATTCTCCTACCCATCAAAGAGTGTTTTTATCTTTGTGAAAGGCAGAGGCAATTAGCTAGAGCCACCAGTATGTCCTGACCTCAGGGATATGCTGGTAAGCTGCTATGAAGCAAAACTCAGCAGTGTCAGAGCTGAGGCACTCATGTCTGATGAACAGGGGAATTCCTCAGCCACTTTAAAACTCAGAAGTGAAAAGTGAAGGTGAACTCACTATCCCTCTCAATAGTAAAACAGATCTTTCTGTAGAAAGGCAGCTGCTGTTGGCTCATACCTCATACTAAATTCAGCAACAGTCTAGCTCCAAAGCTGTGAAGTCCCCAGCCTGGCCTTTCCTATTTCAAGCACTAGAAGACTTATTACTGTTCTTGCTGATAATAGTGTGTTACTCAGAAAATAAGACCATAAAGATAAAAGATTAAGTCAAGAACTCAGGAAAAAAAAAAAAAGAAGTGGAAATACTGGTGTAGACATAAATAAGTGATTGAGCAAATGCACACTTCAAAGGCTTTTCCCAGCTGTATAAGTTGGTCTAACAAAAGATATTCTTAATACATGCACACAGAAGCACACACCAAAACATTCCTTTTGGAAAAGACCCTCAGTATCACTAAGTCAAATCAATATCCCTACTCTGTAAGGTTCACCCCAGACCATGTACCTAAAAGTTGCTTGGATGCAGTGCTTAAACACATGCAGGATTGGTAACCCAATCACCTCCCTGGACACCCATTCCAATGTCTGACCACTCTTGTTGTGCAATAACTTTTTCCTAATATCCAGTCTAAACCTACACAGTCGCAGTGTGAGGCCATTCCCTCTTGATCTATCACTATTTACCTGGGAAAAGAGACCAGCACCAGCCATACGACCATAGACAGTGTAATAAAAAGGATTGTTGCTGTCTGGGAATCTCAAACTTGACATCTGTCCTGTAAAATACATTTAGCAGGCCATGTGCAGGAGGGAATATGCGCTGTCCTTTCCCACACATTTAAGAGCCTCACAAACCAGGAGTCGCTTTGTCCCAAATAATGAAGGATATCAGAGGTGATTGTACATCAGAACTGTTCAATGCCAACTAACAAAATGCATAAACAGGCAAGCTGAGCTTGTAACTGGCAGAATTCATTCTTCAAGAGCCCTGCAACAACTTCTTCTGAGTGTGAATTTTGGCCCAGACTTATGTCAAAGTTCAGACCAGTCATGATGAAACCTAGGGAGTTAGAACCAGCCATTACACAGTTTCAGTTAGTGCCCCAATTATAGAAATTAGAATGGTTTGATAAGATTTGCCTGATTCAAAATGAACCTAGGTTCATTTCGAAGAGGTTAAATGATCTTTTAGATAAAAAATAAAATATAAAACTAAGACCTTTTTCATTTTTAATTTTCTTCACCTTTAACCTGTTTTCAGCTGAATAAAATAAAAAAGAGTTTATTTCTAGGACCTTGTGTTTGCTCAGATGCTGCGTTCTTCATAAGAAGAAACGAGAGAGTCAGAAATGGGTAGGTTCAGGTTGGATGTTAGGATCAAGTTCTTCACCAAAAGGGTGAGGAGACCCTGGAACAGGTTGCCCAGGGAGGTGACTGAGGCCTCATCCCTGGAGGTGTTTAAGACCAGGGCTGGATGAGGCTCTGGACAGCCTGATCTGGTGTAAGGTGTCCCTGCCCGTGGCAGAGGCACTGGAACTAGATAATCCTTGTGGTCCCTTCCAACTCTGACTGATTCTATGATTCTATAAAAAGAAAGAGGAAAGAAAAGTAGAGAGAAAAGTTAATGAAATTGCAAGTACTTGTATTTCTGAACATGGTTTTGTGGGTTTGGGTTTTTTTTTGTTTTGTTTTTGTTTTTGTTTGGTGGGGTTTTTTTAATTGTAAAAGATATTTTGAAATGGTAAGGAATAATAATCCTTACAAACATCACAATTTTCAAATTTTCAGTAGAAATCCTCTTCTTTTGCTTTCACAGTTCTGATGGCTGATTAGTTGTCTCTTTGGAATTTTAAAAGTAAAGGAAAGAATTGATTTTTTGGAAGAGAGAGAGTCATTTTTCTATTTCAGATCAACTCATGCACTGTTTTGACTGTTCCACGCTTGTTTTAGTTTAGGAAAACAAAATCATGAAATAGCTGATCTGAATCACTTCAACAGAACATAAATGGTAAGATTGTGATTCAATAAGGTGTTTATCTGTCTGTTAGAACTGTGTTTTCTCACTGGGAAATGAAAATCGAGGAGGCTGGTGTCTAAGGAGTTGTAAATGGTGTATTTCAGGTTAATTAAAGTCCTTGCTGGTCTCTTGGATATCATTTTATTTCAACCTATTGTCTTCTTACCACCAAAACTCAATTAAAAACACCACAGGTACCAAAGGGTAGAGGTTACCCAAATGTTCGTTGTGATGTTTGTAACATCTTTCACTGTGACCTACAGCAGGCATTCCAGGGAGGTTGTGGAGTCTCCATCCTTAGAGATATTCAAATGCTACCTGGACATAGTTCTGGACGACTGTTTCTTAGTGAACCTGCTTAGCAGGGGGAGTTGGACCAGAAGACCTCCAGAGGTCCCTTCCAGCTTCAACTATATTGCAATTCTGTAAAGGTAGACTGGAATTATTATCAATAAAATATAATAATAGCCATCCCACTCAGATTAGCTTCCTCCTCCCCATATTCCTATCTATGCAAGTGGTAGATAGAACAAGATAAAATATTGTGCTGGTTTGAGGGTAATTGGAGTATTTTAATGAGAGAAATTAGATCATCGGTTGTAAAAAGAAAATAATGATGATGTCTATATCATTCGTTGGTTTGCTGAGAGGGATAAAAAGCCAAAATAGAAACAATTTTCCCTCACTTTGTCCTGGGACATTGCCCTATTCATTTCTCCTTTGATCTGCTCTAATATCTCTCCTCTAATCTTGGCTAGCAACTAACACATAAGCTTTGCTGGCTTTTGGGTTTGTTTGCCTGTCTGAGACAGAAAGGGAGAAAGAAGAGGTAGCTTTCAGCCCTTCTGGGTAGTTTCTTTGTCTGGGAGGGAGTTTGGATTTCTGTATTATTTCTAACTTGTATATACTTTGTAAATATATTGTGTATATACGCTTGTAAATTTTGCCATACCATAAATATATCTTCATCTTACTTCCAAGCTGTCTGAGCTAATCTCGTAAATTTCAATCTGTGTGGGGGGGAAAAGTTCCTAACCCATTTCAAATAATAAATGGATATTAAAAATTTAACCTGTTTTGAGGAGGGACAAATAATTCAGCATGGTTTAATTTAGGAGAAAAACTAGGCTTAGTAATAGGCTACTGTGATATACTATCAGCAGATCAATGCAACTCTGCTGAAAGGGCTGGAATTAAAAACAGAAAAATGGATGGAACAGGTTGGCAAGTCAGTCCCATATGTTCATATTAGTAGATATATTCACTGTCTATGCCTTTATTAACTGATTGTTAATGTGAACAAAATATCACACTGAAGACAACTTGGAGGGAATTAGATCTTTTTACTCTACCTTTGTTGGATTGTCCCTGTAAATATTAGAATCATGGAATCACAGGATGGTTTAGGTTGGAACGGACTTCAAAGATCATCTAGTTCCAACCCCCTGCCATAGGCAGGGACACCTCCCACTACAACAGGTCATTCAAGGCCTCATCCAACCTGGCCTTGAACACCTTCAGGCAGGAAACATCCACAGCCTCCCTGGGCAACTTGTGCCAGTGTCTCACCACCCTCACTGTAAAGAACTTTTTCCTGACATCCAGTTTTTATTTCCCCTCTGCCAGTTTAAACCCATTACCCTTTGTCCTGTCATTACAAGACCTTGTAAATAGTCCCTTCTCAGCCTTCTTGAAGACCCCCTTCAGATACTGGAAGGCCAGTACAAGGTCTCCTTGAAGTCTCTATTGCTAATCTTGTTTGTCTCCCCTCAAACCCTTATCAATTTCTTAGTTGTTCTTGCCATTTCTCCAGTACTGTTTCTAAAGGAACTATGAACCTTAGAATTCCTACAGTATCTAGACCACTTCTGAAGGATTTATTACTTTCCATGGATGTGCAGATAACTTGGCATCATCTTTGCTTTCTATTGTGGATGTATATTCTACAATTCAAAGTTTCATCCTCTCAGAGTAGAGATACTTTCCTACTGTAGATGAGCAAATGTGTCACCTTATTTCACAGCTGTAACACTCGATGTTCCCATGGGTTATACTAAGTGAAAGGGATATGATTTAAAATAATATAATATCTATAAGCATGAATAAATTCTTAAGGTTATTACAACTTTTACAGAGAAAAGTAAGAATGATAGGATCATAGAATGCATTGGGTTGGACGGGACCTTCGAAGGTCATGTTGCCCAACCACCCTGTAAGCAGGGATGTATTTAGCTATATCAGGTTGCTCAGGGACCCCTCAAAAGTTTGACCTTGAATGTTGCCAGGGATGGGGCTTCCACCACCTCTCTGAGCAACCTGTCCCACTGTTTCACTACCCTCCTCATAAAGAACTTCCTATTAATGTCCAAATTTTATCTACCCTGCTCTAGTTTAAAGCCATTGTCCCTCATTGTATTGCTTGTGAACAGTTTCTCGTCAGCTCTCTTGCAGGCTTTCTTGCTGCTGCAAGATCTCCCCAGAGCCTTCTCTTCTCCAGGCTGAACAACCCAAACTCTCAGCCTGTCTTTGCAGGAGGGGCACTCCAGCTCTCAGATCAACTTCATGACCCTGCACTGGACCTGCTCCTGTATTGAGGACTCCAGAGCTGGACACAGGTGAGGTCCCACCAGAGCAGAGTAGCGTGACATGCTGGCCACGCTTCTTTTGATGCAGCCCAGGATGTAATCTCCCTTCTGGGCTGCAAGTGCACGTTTGTTGGCTCATGCACAGCTTCTCATCCACCAGTACCCCTGAGTCCTTTTCTGCTGGGCTACTCTTGAAGAAGGAAAACTACAAAGAAGAAAAGCTGCAAACTGTATTTAGAAGTCAAAATCACTATAATGAGAGCTCCAATATTTATGAATAACAGAATCTCCTCTTTTGCTTTGTAAACTGAAATAATAGCTACGAGGAAATCTGAAACCTGATCTCTCTGTAGTGATGTTTTACAGATCCCTTTCACCTGCATTCTCATAGCTCAGAGGCATTTAATCATTCTGTTTAACATCTCTTGCTAGAAATGAAGTCTTTTATTCTTACAACTTCCTCCTTGAAAATTGCATATTGTTCCCTCATTATTTTGCATTTTAGTCAAAGAATATGTTCACATGTTACAATAAAATCATCAATTTCATTAACTTTCAATGTTCCAAGAAAAAAATTGATGATCCACCTTCCTCTGGGACATTTGTCTCTATGAATGAATGAACAAATTGTATTTCCTTTAGGCTATTACAGGACACTCAATTCCTGTTGATCCAACCAGCCAGCTCAGTCTGTTGGCAAAGTGAGAACATCTCTTTCAAAGTCTGAATGTCCAGCACGTGACAACTACAGAGTCTAAGAAAGGTCTATCCAGTATTAAATCCGAGGGTCTCTGATCCCTCGAAAGATTGTAACCTATATGGCAAGCTGAAGCCTCACATATAAAACAAAAAGTGAAGGAAAATTATATACCCTACAATATCTTTAATGTGAAGAAATGTGAATTAAAAGTCCACATTCTCATTGATTTTGACACATTGTATCAGTTTGTAGGGGAATCCCCAAAACTACAATACAGAGGTATATTTATTTTTAAAATTAGTTTAGTTTTGTTACAAAGAAATGGTGGCATCTGGACTGATGCAGAAAGCAAAAAAAAAAAAAAAGGTGCTCTCAGTATTAAAATCTTTCTATTACTTCACCTTATTACAGTGTAAGCTGGAGTGATTTGTCTTTTGGCATATCAGTATTAGTAGTGAAACAGCAGAGTTTATCACTTGTAATAATAAGCACACTGCCCTTGCCTACAGACATAAGCAATGTATCTTGCTAGATTCTGGTCCTGTTCTGGCAGGGAGGTTTGGCTCAATGATCTCTGGAGGTCCCTTCCAGACTCTAACATCCTGTGATCCTGTACATAAATACTTTGTACAATTTATTTTTATTTAGGAAATAAAATTTCGGTAGAGGAGGAAGTTGCATCTTTCTTTTTTTTTTTTTTTCCTACTGGATGATGTTTTAATGGGCATAGGAGGTAGGTCTCGCTCTCTGTTACTTGAAGTACTGTGAACTTTCCCATCTGATATTCTCAGCTACCTACCTTAGCACATAGGGTTTTCTTGCCTCTCTGTAACAGCTTACTGTAGACAATTTTAGGAGACCTATTCAATCCTGCCCTATATAATTTGTCTAATCAAGTGATAATCTAGAATAATTCATAAATATAAACAAAGAGTCGTACAAAAGTCCACAGTGGGAAAAGCATATAATGAGAAATTTGACGTGTAAAATATTTTCTGAGCAAAATATTTTCACCCAGCAGTCTGCAGGACTCAGAGACAACTGCCTTTGATAATCAGATCACAGAACTGCAAGCAGAAGACATCTAAATTGCAGTGTGCAGCTGTGTACTGCATTTATTATCTATTCTAGGTCTGAGAGAGAGGTGAGAATCCTCAAAATACCAAGCACTATAATCATGATGATCATCATTAATCACTACTTACCAACTGCACACAAACACACACACATGCTTGGCACCTGGTAAAGCCCTAATACATTGATTCAGGAATTGGAGAGCAGGTTTATATGGAAAAAATAGAATCATCCCAGTCTTCCTAAATATGGAGCATTTTTATTTACCTTAGGAAGAAAAGCAGAATTAATCATTATGGATTTATTTCTGTGTATCTCACTCAGTGATACACCATGCAGGGAGTGTGAAGTAAATTGCATATTTATTCCATGCAGGGTTTTTTTTGTGTTTGTTTGGTTTTTGGTTTGTGGGTTGGTTTTTTTTTGTTGGGTTTTTTTGTTGTTGTTGGGTTTTTGTGGTTTGGTTTTTTGTGTGTTTTGTTTTGTTTTTTTTTAATGTGCGTGCTTCAAGATCAGAGGGGAAATCTCAGTGAAATATTGTTAACTGCAGGGAAATTATTTCCAAAGAGGAAAATTACATGGGCTACTAGATAAAGATGGGAGAAAGTCAGCATGCGTTGCTACGAAGTAAAAAGATAATTCAATTTGTAAGGCAAGTTAAACATCTCAGTGAATCTAGATTTCATTTTACCAGATCCAAACATGAAGGGAAACCTCTGCTAATTTACAAAAACTCATACTCTTTGTGTTCTGTATGAGTTATTAGATGGATAAACAAAAAACCAAAAAACCCTACCTTGGAAAAATGAGACGGAGAGAGAAGGTTTAACTGACTTCAGCTTCTCGGCAAACATAGTTGCGTAATCTGCATTTGTCTGGTGAAGGGAACAAACTAAAAGCAATATATAATTAGCATATAAAATGAAAATCTTCTCTTTTCCTCCCTCAAAACACATACAGTGGTGGATTATGGAATAATCACAGAATCATAGAGTCATCAAATGGTTTAGGTTGGAAGGGAATTCAAAGTTCATCCAGCTCCAACCCCCTGCCATAGGCAGGGACACCTCCCACTAGAACAGGTCACTCAAAGCTTCATCCAATCTGACCTTGAACACCTCCAGGCAGGGAGCAACCACAACCTCCCTGGGCAACCTGTGCCAGTGTTTCACCACCCTCATTGCAAAGAACTTCCTGACATCCAGTTTCAATCTCCCCTCTTCCAGTTTAAACCCATTGTTCCTCATCCTGTCATTACAAGACTTTGTCAATAGACCCTTCCCAGCCTTCCTGTAGGCCTCCTTCAGATACTGGAAGTCCACTCCAAGGTTTCCTCGAAGCCTTCTCATCTCCATGCTGAAGAACCCCAACTCTCATAGCCTGTCCTCACAGGAGTGGTGCTCCAGCCCTCTGAGCATCATTGTGGCCTCCTCTGGACTTGCTCTGTCAGTTCCATGTCCTTCTTGTGTTGGGGGTTCCAGAGCTGTAATAATCCTGGATACGTTTTTTCATTTAGAATTTCTACTGATATGTGGGAAGAGGAGGAGGCAATTGGTTCTTTCCTTCCATGACAGCAGATCTTTCCAAGGTCACCAATTAAGGATACTTGAAACTAAACATCTGAACCAGTCCATTTATTTAGTGAAAAGGAAGTCTAATGCAAAATTATCCCCTCAGCTCAATATAAAGGCTGTCAGAAATGCAGTCATTAGAAACAGACAATTGTTAACCAGTGTCTAGGATTATTTTCAACAGTTGTACATTTTAGGACACATAATATGTATTTATGAATCTACACTGACAAAAAAGATTCTCTTGATTTTAAGTATTCAAACACTCACTCCCTTGTAGTTTCCCTGGAAATCAGTAAGATTCTGTCTTATGTAACTAATTTTGCTGCCTGCTTAAGGATATTTTAGTTTTTCGGGATTAATATTTGTTTGTTTGGTTGATTGTCTTGGGGTTTTTGTGTGTGTGTGTTTTTAGTTTGGGTTTGTTGTTTTTTTTTGGTGCCTTTGTTTGTTTGTTACCCTCGCTTTGTTTCATTTCTTGGAAGAATTGAGGGATTCACCTCTAAAATGGGGAATAGAGAAAAGGAAATTGCATTTTCTAATGTTTTGCTGCCTGGACAAACAAAATAGAGATGCATGAGCTGGAACTCCATCAAGAATAAAAAATGAAGTGCAATTGCAACCTGAACCTCCTTGATAATTCATTCAGTGACTTTAGGATGCAGAGGCGCAGTCTGGGGAAGGTAACATGATTTAGGTATCCTCAGTAAAGTTTTGCCAGGTCCATAGGTTGGGACAGAGGTCTTATGGTTATGTGACTGTTAGGTAGCATGCTATGACTAGGGAGGGTGAACTATGGCAATAACAAGTATGTTTGGTGTAGTAGGGTTAGATGCGACTATGTTATTTACCCATTTAGCATTTTTCATTGTCATCTTTTGTGACAGAAATGCTGACTGCTCTAGAGAGGTCGACTTCGGTTCATTCTGATGTGATTGCTTCTCACCTTTGAATGACTTTCACAGGCCCTTGCTCTCTGATTCCGTGAGTTATTTCAATTTTCCAGTCCCTGTTGTGTTGCAATTAGCTTCTCTTTCTCTCTGGGCCCCAGCAATATTGGTTGTCTTATCTTGAGTCATCACTTAGATTTTTCAGGATAGAGAATATTTTCATTGTTGCTTTCCCTCACAACATTTTCCTTTGAGTTTGTGACTTCATCATCTTACAGAGGTATGACAATGTTCATATTACACCTAACCTCTTCAGGATCTGACTGTTTTCCAGAAAAACTACAAGGGAGTGAGTGTTTGGATACTTTAAATCAACAAAATCTTTTTTTTGACACTGTAGATTCATAAATTCAGATTACATTTCCTAAAAGATGCACTGCTAGCAGGTGGAGGGAGCCACTTTAGTCTGCTCTGGTGAGATCTCATCTCAAGTACTGCATCCAGCTCTGGAACCCCCAATATAGGAAGGACATGGACCTAATGGAGTGGTTCCAGAGGAGGGCTGTAACAATGATCAGGGGGTTGGGGCACCTCTGCTACAATGACAGGCTGAGGGAGCTGGGAGTGTTCAGCCTGGAGAAAAGGAGGGTCCAGGGACACCTAATAGTGGCCTTCTAGCAGATGAAGGAGACGTACCAGAAGTATGGAGAAAGATTATTTACAAAGGCTTGAGGAATATCAGACAAGGGGCAACGGCTTCAAATTAGAGCAGAACAGAATTAGATTGGATGTTAGGAAGAAGTTCTTTACTATGAGGGTGATGGAACACTGGAACAGGCTGCCCAGGGAGGTAGTTCAGGCCCCACTCCTGGAGATATTCAAGGTGAGTCTCAACAGGGCTTTTGGTAACCTGAACAAGTTCAGGATGCCCCTGCTGACTGTGAGGAGAAGTTGAACTTGATGACCTTCAGGCCACTTCTAACCCAGACCATTCTATGATTCTATGATTCTATGATTCTGTGATTCTATGATTTTCTTATCCCTCTCCAATACACTTTTCTCTATCCCTCTCCAATTCAGTCAGAGTGTTTTCATTTTGCTTCCCTCAGGAGTAAAATAATTTTATTTCTGTCCACTCTCTAAAACTACAACAATTACTAACTTGAAAATAAGCCTGACCCACCCTGCTGACTATCCTGTTAGATCATAGAATCATAGCATGGTTTAGGTTGGAAGGAACCTCAAAGCTCACCTGGTTCCAACCCTTTGCCATAGGCAGGGACACGTCCCACTAGAACAGGTTGCTCAAGGACTCATCCAGCCTGGCCTTGAACACATTCAGGGAGGGAGCAACCACAGCCTCCCTGGGCAACCTGTGCCAGTGTCTTACCACCCTCACTGCAAAGTACTTCTTCCTAACACCCAGTTTAAATCTGCCAGTTTCAACCCATTGCTCCTCGTCCTGTCATTACAAGACTTTGTCAATAGTCCCTCCTCAGACCTCCTGTAGCTCCCTCCAGATACTGGAAGTCTACTCCAAGGTCTCCTCAAAGCCTTCTTTTCTCCAGGCTGCAGAGCCCCAACTCTCATAGCCTGCCCTCATAGCAGAGCTGCTCCAGCCCTCTTAGTATCTTTGTGGCCTCCTCTGGACTCACTCCAACACTTCCATGTCCTTCCTGTGCTGGGGGCTCCAGAACTGCACACAGTACTCCAGGTGGGGTCTGATGAAAGCAAAGGGGCAGAATCCCCTCCCTTGGCCTGTTGCCCACACTGCTCTTGCTGCAGCCCAGGGCATGGTTGGCTTCTGGAACATCAGGTACTCTGCAGAAGAGTTGTTACAGTTCCTTACATGAAAACTGTTTCATTTCTATTAAATTGTTTTTCAATTGATTAAAGAGAGACTTGATCCCACATACAGGTAAATACTTACAATCATTAATATCATGCCCTGTTCTCACTCTCACTTACTAAGCCATTCCACATTGCAAACTTTTTTATTCTAATTTGGCACTTTACCTTTATAAAATTAGGGACCAGACCCTAACTCCTTTTAAAATCTGTTCATTTGGGGTTTTTTTCCCATATTTTCTTCCTTCCTAAGATTATACACAGAAGAGATCTTTGCTCTGATCTTCTGTCTATGTAAGGGAGAGAAAAGAACCCACTTATCTCAGCCCTGTGGGAGCTCAGAGTGACACTCACCTTCAGTGCAGTCTCAGTCACTTCCTGCACATTACCTCCCTCCTTGCCAAAGAAACTTGGCAGCTCCCTTGACAAGAAATATGTCTTTCCATACCTTTACAATTTATGACTCTATTTGCACTGAAGTGTTTACCATTTAGTGGTAGATCATTTTATGGTTCTTGGAAGCACAACAACCTTTAAGGTGACAGACATTCAAGGGACTTGCCATTGAGAAATGTCTTTGCAGTGCCTGGAGGTGTGGTGTGAGACCTGAGTGTCAGAATATTTAGAGGGAGGTTTATCACTTAAAAAATAGAAGGGGAAAAATAATTGAATATATAATGTGTTATAAACTAAAATGTTTCTGAAATATATTCCTCTGTCATTAAATCTGCCTGCTCTTTTCTGTCCTGAGGCCAAGTAAATATAATTTATTTGTCTTTTTAAAGAATTATTTTTTTGTTGCTTGTTCTTGGACTCTGGGACATCACTCAGTGATTCAATACTCAAATAATTTTCTCCCTCCTCTCACTTAACATCTCTTGAATCATGTTTCTATTTTGTACTCACTAATTAGTACATTCTTTGATTAAGACATTTGCCTGCTTCCCTCAATTATAAGATTTTATCAGACTTTGCAGAGAGTCTATCATGAAGCCTAAATACACCAGAAAAAAATATTTGAGGGTAGAGTAGAAGAATTTTTTTTCACTGCAAGGGTGACAGAGCACTGGAACCAGTTGCTCGGGGAGGTTGTGGAATCTCCCTCTCTGGAGATATTCAAGAACTGCCTGGGTGTGTTCCAGTGTGATATACTCTAGGTGCTCCTGCTCTGCCAGGAGGGGCTGGACCAGATCTTTTGAGGTCCCTTCCAGCCCCTGACATTCTATGATTCTATGATTTATTAGAATTAGGGAACTAGAAGACTGTATTTTTTTTCTTGCATCATTCAAATTATACAGAAACATGTTGGCATTTAGTACTTTAACCTTATGAAGAGAATCAAGGCATAAAAGCACCACAGAAAACATCTTTGCTAGCTACCATCAAAATCCATCTTCTTTCTATCACTCTAATGGCCAAATATTCCTGTCCTGAAGATTTCCTCTTCCAGACCTTCAAATAGTTTTGTGTTGCAAGATCTGAATCTCCATTATCTACCTGATTTTTTTAATTTTTTTTTTTTTTTTGGTGAGGTATTGCATTTTGTTGTCAGCAGGTTCATTTTTTAGCATCACACAGATCAATTCGGAGTGAAAGACAGCGGGCAGCCCCCTCCAAAGTTGACAAAATAATTCAGAGATGATGCAGTGCCTTGTCATAACAGTGCAGCAGAGGTCATTTCTACCATTTGTCACCTCTAAAGGCAGGCACTCCAGCAGCAGAACTGCTAGGGCTCTCATTTGTCTTCAGTAGTAGGTATCGCTTTTGTCTGTGCATCAGGATTCAAACTATCATTAAAAAAATCATTAAAACCCCAGATGGGATATTGTGAACCTATACTTCATTCAGAGCAGTTTTCCTCATCTTTCACAAGATGAGAGCAGAAATATGGGTAATGAATATAAACCTCCATGCCATGCCATCTACATCTTTATTTTGAACTTGTCCAACGTAATACTTCTTTTCAGCCTGTCTGTGAACTTAAAATGAACTATGTTTTGGATCATCCAGAGCCTGGGGAGACTGCAAAAAGCCAAACCAGCTATGCTTCTATGTGTGAATCAGTACAAATACCATGTTGTTCATCTTGCAATACCCTGATGCCCTCAACCTACATCCCATGCTTATTAAGACATCCTTCGAACAGTCTAGTACCTGCAAAATCCATCCTGTCTTTCCCCATTTGAAAGAGAACCACAGAATCACACAACCTTAGAGGTTGGACAGTCTAAGTCACTTCTCATGAAAGCTGCACAGTGAATTATACAGCAGCCATTGCCAGGATATCAGATGAATCAGACTAACAGTGCTTACCAGTGTTATGTATGCTACCTGGTGGAAGGAGGTCAGACCTCTGTATGACAGATCCCTACAGATAGAAACAAACCTGCAGGTCTTTATGGCACATCATCACTCCTGACATGGGTTGCATAATCCTACAGTGTGGACACAGGAAGTTATTAACAAGAGCAACTTTTGTATTTCTTCCTCAAGGAAGGGTTTTCCTACATAAACTGTACTTCAAAGGGACTGTAAGAGATAACACAACTCACTCATCTTTGGTCCCTCTGCAGGGCTCTGAAAGCTTCCTCCAGCATGTACTTCTTCTGACTCCGTCAAACAAGAACATGCAACAGAATCAGGTGATGAGAATAACAAAAGACTTCAGGAGGTTCTTCTGGAGGCATCTTGGGATATTTGTTAAACACAGCTCCTCAAAAGGGCACTGTGTTTTCTAGATTTGGAAAACCTCTCTCATTAACCTTCTTGGAAAGTTCTCTGTGTGGGATTTGCTGAAATTCTGGTGTGTTCTCAGCTACAAATATTTCTTCTTGCTTGTGACCTGGATCCAAAGCACCTGCAAGTTTTCTTTTTCCTTTGTCAAGCATAGCACAGGGCAATACTGACAAAGAAAAAGGGATAAGAACCAGAAACAACGTAAATATTTCATCTCATTGAAGGACATAATGCACAAAACTCAAGAGAACAAGTCCAGTGAGTATAACATGTATCTGCTCGCAGCAGGTTTATTGAGGGACCTAAAATGAGATTAGATGCATCTAATGTAACTGAGAGACACAGATTCTGTTTCCTGTTACACCTATAGCACTGTGGCAAGGAGTACAGGAAATACATGCAGCTACCAGCCCCAGCCTCTGTCAGATAAAATGTGTCTATTTATCTGAGGGAGGGATTTGGACTGCCTATTATGTTCATGGTATCTATAATTGTCAAGGGTTAGGGCTGGGCCAGATGGGAGAGGCTCTCTGTTAATCCCTCTGCCTTTGCAAAGGGGAAGAGAAAGATAATAAGAGAGGGAGATGTGGACTGGAAAAGAAAACTCCAAGAGCTTTAGTAAAAGAGTAACAATGAAATTAAATATATTGAAAAATAATATTAAACTCAGTCCCTCCAATGGCAATCATCTCACCATCACCACTGATCCTGTGGGTAGGCACTGGGGAAGTCCCAGTCTGGACGCAGTGACAGATGGGGATTGAGTCCATCATCAGTAAGTTTGCAGAAGACACCAAGTTAGAAGCAGGTATGGATTTGTTGGAGGGTAGGAGGGCTCTACAGAGGGATCTGGACAAGTTGGATGGGTGGGCAGAGGCCAATGGGGTANCTCTGGGCCCCTCAATTCAAGAGAGATGTTGAGGTACTGGAACATGTCCAGAGAACGGCAGCAAGGCTGGTGAGGAGCCTGGAGCACAGCCCTGTGAGGAGAGGCTGAGGGAGCTGGGGGTGTGCTGCCTGCAGAAGAGGAGGCTCAGGGCAGACCTCATCACTGTCTACAACTACCTGAAAGGAGGTTGTAGCCAGGTGGGATTGATCTCTTCTCCCAGGCCCCCAGAAGCAGAACAAGGGGACACAGTCTCAAGTTGTGCCAGGGAGGTCTAGGCTGGATATTAGGAGGCAGCTTTTGACAGAGGGAGTAATTGGTATTGGAATGGACTGCCCAGGGAGATGGTGGAGTTGCCATCCCTGGAGGTATTGAAAAAAATCCTGGATGGGGCACTTAGTGCCATGATCTAGTTGATTGGCTGGGGCTGGGTGATAGGTCGGGCTGGATGAGCTTGGAGGTCACTTCCAACCTGGTTGATTCTATTGTTCTGTGGGAACCACATTCAGGAGCTGGGTTCTGGCACTGGCTTCTGGAACACATGAACTGAAGAACAGACAGTCCTCCTTGGAAACCAGCCACTGAAGTAGTGTGCTTGACCCTTATGATCCTTCAGCTTTATGATGCATATGGGATGGAATAGCTTATTGGTTAGTTTAGGGTCATCTGTCCTGTCATCTCCTCCCTGTAGGTGCATTGTTTTACTTTATGGAGGCCCTAATGTGATAGATAAGATTCATCAGTGTCCTTGATTTCTATTGGAGCAAGTATAAGTAAGAGATTTTCTGCATATCAGTTCTTGGAATTAATTCTGACCATGAGCATCATCACTTCTGGAAGCAGACACTGCCACACTGTTTGAAAGAACATACCATGAACTATAGCAGGCACAGTTACTTGGAAGAGTCTTAACTGAACAGTAAAATCACTGAACAGAATTAGTTCCGTCCTAGCCCAGATCGTGACAATTATAATGAATACTCACTAAGGTTGTTTCAGGCAGAGTGAGCTACCAGAACTTCTAATTAAAATTCACAAGGAAGACATCATTTAAAAACGTTTAATATTTCCACTTGGCTTTGTTTGTGCTGTATCTTGTGATTGCCTCAAGAATTGAGTTTTATGGAGAACACTAGAAAAGGACAATTGAAATTTCCTGTCGCTGCTTCACAGCATTGAAACGCAGGAATGTTCTGTTTGTTTTATTTTTTTTTTTTTTCAAAGAAAGAAAGATAATTTACATTAAAAAAAATCAGTGTAAATTTACATATACATTTCAATATATATGTAAATCATTTGGAAAACACATTTCTGTTACACGGGTAAAGATATTTCTCTTACATTTACCATGGAATAGCTAAATATTTGGAAACGAAGTATCACCACAGGAACTGTGCAACTCAATGAAGCATTAAAAAAGAGAAAATGAAAAAAAAGAATATTCTTTCCTCCTTCTGCACTTCTCAAATTTTTGTCTTTTCTCTCCCATCTTACTTGGATAAATGCTTGCTGAAAACTCCAGGAAAAAACTTCAATTTAATTAAGTAGCCCAAGTTTCATTGCTGATACCTGGAACCTGTAAAAGCAGTGTTGCCCAGCTTCTGAAGCCAGTTGAAAGGATACCTGATGTTATAAGAACACGAATTTCTCAGGAGCTTCCCATCAGCTCTTGACTCAAATAATCATGGAGATGAAATACATACACAGAGAATGGTGAACTCAAGGGATTCACATAAATAGCAGCTCTTAATGTTACTTCAGTGGTCGAACTCAAGTATAGTTGCAAAAGTAGTCACCTTAGACAGAAGGCTTCAGATTTCATTTGTAATTTCTCTCAGCTCTCAGAAAGAGCCAACTACAGCTAGTTTTGTTTGTGCTTCTTTTGTCCAATTCTCTAGTGACCTTGACAGAAATGGTAGACAATAACTTTAGCAAAAGTTCAGATTTATCAGGTATGGGTTTATTGATATTGTGTCTACTCTGCATAGAGCTGTTAATGTAATTTATTTTATCTTATTCTATTCTGTTCTATTCATTTATTTTGGTTTGCTTTATTTTGCTTTGCTTTGCTTCAGTTTGCTTTGGTTTGGGCTCCTTTTTGTTTAATTTAGGTAATACAGCTAAATGGATTCAATTTATCCTTCCTGCAACTAATTGATGTCACTGATGTTAGAGACACACTAAAACCCCATTTGTCTCATCAAACATCAGGAATTATGCTTGGAATATACTTGGAATTCAATGTCTTTAAGGATGTTGTGGAGAGGTCGGTGCTGGTCTCTTCTCACAGTGATAGAACAAGAGGGAATGGCCTCAAACTACGCTTGGGTAGGTTTAGACTAGATATTAGGAAAAACTTGTTCCCAGCAAGAGTGGTCAGGCATTGGAATGGGCTACCCAGGGAGGTGGTTGAGTCACCAACTCTGAATATATTTAAAAGCCATTTGGATGTGGTGCTTCGGGAGATGGTTTAGGGTGAACCTTGCAGAGTAGGAATATCGGTTGGACCTGGTGATCCTGAGGGGCTTTACCAACCTGAATGTTTCTGTTACTCTGTGATTCTATACTATTGATCTAACTTTAAAGTATAAATTGATGGAAACATCACCTAACCTGACAATGGTCAGATTTTCCTTTTCAGTTCCATAATTTGCAACTGAAAAACTTCAAAAGCTGGTGACAAAGGCTGAAGGGTTTTATATAAAAAATAAATATACAATAAATAAAGTACTTACTTGGAAACAGAATTTTTGCAAGTCACTGTAATTTGGGGGAATTTTTCTTCCTTCGATCCCATCCCACAGTATCATATTTAAATATTTAAAAGAGGTATAAAAGAGATGAAAGACAGGAAGCTCTTTGCCTTGAGTGCCCTGTTCTAGTGGGAGGTGTCCCTACCGATATTGGGGGGTTGGAACTAGATAATCTTTGAGGTCCTTTCCAACCTAAACCATTCTATGATTCTATGATACTTTGTACTGTAAGGGTGACAGTACTGACACAGATTGCCCAGGTAGGTTATGGAGTCTGAGTCACAGAATCACAGAATTGCAGAAAACATCTGGCTGGAAGAGAGCTCCAAGTTCATCCAGTCCAACCTTTGACACAGCACCGATATTCAAAAGGTATCTGGGTCCTAACCAACTGGCTCTAGGTAGCCCTGCTTGAGAAGTGGGGTTGGTTGATTTCCAGAAATATATTCCAACCTCAACTCTTCTGTGATTTTGGTTTTGGAGCCAAAGGTGATCCTAAATGAAGTGCTTTTGGACAAACAAACCTATATTGCCTAAACATTTTCTGCCCGTGAATAGATAGTGAACGTTAGTAAAAGGAGTCTAACTGCACAACTATGCTTTAGCATATAGATCATAAAGTCAAGACTAATTGGAAGGAAAGAATCAATTATTCCTTGAATTTGCATTTTGAATAATTTAAAAATTTTATTTCCTGGGGAACATTAGCACATTGCTCATCATAGCTTCCATAACATTCAGCAATAACTGATTGCTCTGCCTTTGATTTCGTATAGCAAATTTATACTCAGCCACAGTATTTAGACACTTTCATTAACCATTGAGAATTCCATTGTTTCAAAACTGGCAATTAAAAGTGTGTTTCTTAACATCCATTTTGCTAGCTGACAGCACTGGAAATGTACCCTACAATCCTTTATAGTACTGTCTCAAAATCAGTTTATGCATTCCCACATTTCCTGTGTTAACATTTTAAATCTGAAGACACAGAAGAAAAAAAAATATATGGAAAATTTCTCTAACTCTCTCATTTCCTTACATACTTCTGTCATGGATACTAAGTTTGACTTTAAACTTGTTTAAGATAATTGGATACATTATCCCCCAAAAAATGCCTCCCTAGGATCAGGTAATATGGAATTGTTCTGTCTGTGTGCCTTTCCATATACTTGCAGATCCCATCCTTCTCCTTTTTATGTCTCTTATAAGAGGAATTCTGCAATGAGACTGGATATAGTGAAATAATTATCCATTATCCCCAAAAAATCACCAAGCCTTTTATTTGCAAAGTGTAGATTTCTCCTGAAAATCTTTCTTCTGATCATTTTCTCCTGCCTGCCTTTCTCTCCTCCACCCCCTGCCCCTGTCCTGGCCTTCTTTTCTCTACCTGCTGAAGATCTTGATTTCTGCTCTATCTTTGATAGAGTCCTGATAGAGTCCAGTCATGACAAAAGGAAAATCCGATTGTAAAAGTTTTGTTATTGAAAATATGTGCCCTGGTGAGACCACACCTGGAGTACTGTCCTGTTTTGGGCTCCCCAGCTCAAGAGAGACAGGGACCTGCTGGATAGAGTACAACAAAGAGCTGCAAGGATGATTTGGGGGCTTGAGCCTCTCTCCTATGAAGAGAGACTGAGAGCCCTGGGGCTGCTTAGTCTGGAGAAGAGAAAGCTGAGAGGAGATTTGATCGATGTGTACAATATCTTAGGGGTGGGTGTCAAGTGGATGAGGTCAAGCTATTTTCAGTGGTGCACAGTAAAAAGACAAGAACCAATGGTACAAACTGGAACACAGAAGGTTTCAGCTCAACATGAGGAGAAACTTCTTTAGGGTGAGGGTGACAGAGCCCTGGACCAGGCTACCCAGAGAGGTTGTGGAGTCTCCTTCTCTGCAGACTTTCAAAACTCACCTGTATGCATTCCTGTGTGGAGGTTTGGACTGGATAATCTTTTGAGGTCCCTTCCAATCCCTAATGTTCTGTGATTCTGTGATATTTGAGAAGCATATGATATTGTATTCAAATAGAATTCATAGAATAGGAAATTTTCCTAACATACCATCTTCTGAAAAATGACCATATCTGGAACTGTCCTCGCAGAAACGTTTTAACTGGATAGGGACAAATTTGTTGTTATTTCTTACATGTACAAGAGGTCAGTTATCATCATTGAATAGTATTCCTGTCACTGCTTCCATTTCTTCCACTGAAATCCTCCTACTACCTTTGGGGTTTTTCCCATGAATCTAAAGTTACAACAATCAGATAAGAGATGAAGAGAGGATAAATGACACCACTGCCATAAAAGCTGTGGCTCAGTTTCTATTAAGGAAAACTGTGAAGGGTTCTTTTCATAACCTGTTTTTTTCCCTTTAATCCTGTCATCCCTTTTTCTTAACCATTGTTGGACTTGATCTCTGAAGGTCTCCTCCAGCCCCTAACATTCTGTGAGACTGTGACTGTGATTCTGTGTTCATAGTTTGCTTCTGCTTCAACAGAGTATGAATTAAGAAACTTCTTGAGCACTCAAAAATCTGTCTAAGTTTTGGCAGTTGTTATTCAGAAGGGCAGGATTGAGGGCAACGAAAGCTTCAGTTTCCTGAAATGGAGAATGAAAAATACATATCATACACAAGGAATACAGGTTACTGTATAAAAAGTATAATATTCTAGAAAGCAGTGGCTTGAGAATAATTTAAGATGATTGAGTATTAGTTTTTACACTTTCCCTGGGTTTCCAGTCAAGGGAGGATCAAGTGAAAAGAGTTGAAACCCTTGTCTGGTGTAGTCTCATAATTACAAGGTACTATGGCCAGATCAAAATCTAGTGCTTAAATTTCTTCTGCATAAAAGCTATTTGATGGGCAATGCCATAGTTCTGTTCTTTTGTTCTTAAATTTTGGAATCTGTGAAAACATTTCAGATCAGGAGTTGCCTATGCTTGTAAGTAGATAGGTCTAAGATCTTTCTAAGGTATTTAAAGCTTTTTCTTGGTTTCCCCTACCCGCCAAGGAAGAAAAAATGTCACTTTTAGGCATGGTAAATTGTGGCCACATAGAATCATGGAATCATAGAATCAGTCAGGATTGGAAGGGACCACAAGGATCATCTAGTTCGGACCTCCCTGCCATGGGCAGAGACACCTCACGCTAGATCAGGCTATCTAGAGCCTCACTCAACCTAGCCTTAAACACCTCCAGGGATGAGGCTTCCACCACCTCCCTGGTCAATCCATTCCAGGGTCTCACCACCCTCATGGTGCAGAACTTCTTCCTAACATATAACTTTCTTAGATTTACCAGAAATTTATTCCTACCTCACCAGTTGCCATTTTACAACTTAATCAGTTTTAAAAAAAACATGAATGGAAAGAATCAGCAGAGATTTAAGATATGTATCAAATGTGAGGAGAGAGATGAGAAACATTAACACATCCACCTACTACTAACAATAGACAATGAGGATTAACATTTTATGTCTGCTAAAAAAGCAGCCCAAAACAGAATCATGGAATTATCAAGGTTGGAAGGGACTTCAAGGGTGATCTAGTTCCAACCCTCTGCCATGGGTGGGGACACTCTCCACTAGTTCAAAAAAATACAAACAAACAACCCCCAAAACAAACAAACAAACAAGCAAACAAACAAACAACAAAAAACCCCCAAAACCCAAAAACCAACAAAACAAAACCAAAAACCCAACCCAAAACCCAACCTTGCTAAAGCACTGTAAGAACAACACTGGTGGAAGTAATTTCAAAATCAATATAATGTAATGCAGCATAATCTTCAGATACTGCTCTCACCCTCTTTGGTGACAGTGAAAGTGTTTGCTAATTGCTTATCCCCACACTACGCTCCTTCGTCTGTGGAGCCTCCCTAGCAGTAGCTGCATAATCATCAGGCTTTGAAGTCAGTAGCAGCCTGCTAACAAGAGTAATTAGTAGAAGGACCCAGAGCAGCAGGTGTTAGATGTGTTGCTATACTTGCAAAAGTTTAATAATCTGCTATATGCTTTTGTTATCTCTTTGATTACAGTGAATGCATACAAGATATTATTTTATTTTTTTTGCAGAGGCTTCTCATGGTCAGATCCCAAGATCCTGATCCACAACACATGCTATGCAGCAACAGGACTCCAAGTCATCTGATGAAATGTTATTCATCTGGGTGTAGTTACTTTATACTGGAACAAATTTTCTCAATTTCTGATATTTTCAGTGGTGGTGGTGGTGGGGGAATAGGTTCATTGTTTCTTTGAAGCTCTATATGCATAGTACATATGGAAATGGTGTGTTGACATTCTCAGGTAGTATTATGGAATTAACAAAACTGTAGCTAAACACTATATGAGATAGAGTTCAAATCAAAACAGTCTTGCCCAGATGTAGGAACAATACTGAATATTACTGGGAAATACTGCCTGGTTTAGAGTTTTGCTGTCACTATCTCCTTTGCAAAGTCACAGAAGCACTTGAAGATTTTGGGAAGCCCTGAATATGAATTTCTTTCTGTTTCAGATCTGTAAACTTCAAAACAGTCTGCACACAAAGTGCTATTACTACAACAGTTATATGACAAGATACTTTTTAAAGCTGCTGCATTGATCTTCTGAATATATGCTTCAAGATACCTCTACAGATATATTCACTTTTAAGTATGCTTAGTGCAGAAAAGAGAGAGGGTAGAATTCAAGGAAATGACATTTATTATTTATTAGGATTTATAACTCTGAAAGCCACAACAAGAGTAAAAACTCTTTTCTTACAAGGAGAGCCTGAGGGAACTGGGAGCTTGGAGAGGTGGATATTGAGCGGCCTCCTCATTCATGTTTATAAAGATGTAAAGGGTGTGTACCAGGAAGACAGAGTCAGGTTCTGCTCAGTGGTCCTCAATGGCAGGACAAGGGTCAATGGGTGGCAGCTGAGGAAAAGGAAGTTCCATAGATTTTTTTTTATCCTTGAGAGTGACAGAACACTGGAACAGGCTGCCAAGGGGGGTTGTGGAGCCTCCTTCTCTAGAGATATTCAAGAGTCACCTGGATGCATCCATTTGTCATAGAATCATAGAATGGTAAAGTTGGAAGGGACCTCAAGGACTATCTAGTTCCAACCCCCTGCCATAGGCAGGGACACCTCCCACTAGTACAGGTTACTCAAGGCCTCATCCAATCTGGCCTTGAACACCTCCAGGGACGGAGCATCCACAACCTCCCTGGGCAACCTGTGCCAGTGCCTCACCACCCTCACTGGAAAGAACTTCCTCCTAACATCCAGTCTAAATGTCCCCTCTGCCAGTTTAAACCCATTGCCCCTTGTCCTGTCATTGCAGGACCTTGTAAATAATCCCTCCCCAGCCCTCCTGTAGGCCCCCTTCAGATACTGGAAGGCTACTATCAGGTCCCCTCGAAGCCTTCTCTTCTCCAGGCTGAAGAGCCCCAACTCCCTCAGCCTGTCCTCATAGGAGAGCTGCTCCAGCCCTCTGATCATCTTTGTGGCCCTCCTCTGGACCCGCTCCAACACTTCCATGTCCTTCCTGTGCTGAGGGTTCCAGAACTGCACACAGTACTCCAGGTGGGGTCTGACGAGAGCAGAGTAAAGGGGCAGAATCACCTCCCTTGCCCTGCTGGCCACGCTTCTCTTGATGCAGCCTAGGACTCGGTTGGCTGTCTGGGCTGCATGTGCACACTGCAGGCTCATGTTGAGCTTTTCATCAACCCAGACTCCAAGGTCCCTTTCCTCAGGGCTGCTCTCCAGCTGTTCACCACCCAGCCTGTATTTGTGCTTGGCATTGTGCCTACCCAGGTGCAGGACCTTACACTTGACCTTGTTGAATTTCATGAGGTTGGCCTGGGCCCAACTCTCCAGCCTGTCCAGGTCCCTCTGGATGGCATCCCTGCCCTCTAGCAAGTCTACTGTGCCACACAGCTTGGTGTCATCTGCAAACTTGCTGAGGGTGCACTGATTCCTCTGTCCATGTCACTGACAAAGATGTTAAACAGCACTGGTCTCAGCACTGACCCCTGAGGGACACCACTTGTCACTGGTCTCCAGGTGGACATTGTGCAGTTGATCACCACTCTCTGGGTCCGACCTTCTAGCCAATTCCTTATCCAGCGAGTGGTCCACCCATCAAGTCCATGTTTTTGCAGTATGATCTGGTCTAGGTGATCCTGCTCTGCTAGGGGAGTTGGACTGCAGGTGCTTTCAAGATTTCTTCCAGGTCCTAACATTCTGTGCAATTAAAAGAAAAAAAGAACCAAAAACCCACCAACAAAAGTATACCCTGAACATCCAGTCCCAATTGATAAATGAAAAGTTCTGTAGAGTACAGTGAAATGTAAAATAATATAGAATCACAGAATGGTTTAGGTTGGAAGTGATCTCAAAGATCATCCACTTCCAAACCCCCTCTATAGGCAGGGACATCTCCCACTAGAACAGGTCACTCAAGGCTTCATCCAACCTGGCCTTGAACATCTCCAGACAGGGAACATCCACAACCTCCTTGGGCAACCTGTGCCAGTGTCTCACCACCCTCACTGGAAAGAACTTCTTCCTAACATCCAGTTTAAATCTCCCCTCTGCCAGTTTATATCCACTACTCCTCGTCCTGTCATTACAAGACCTTGTCAGTAGTACCTTCCCAGCCCTCCTGTAGTCCCCCTTCAGATACTGGAAGGCCACTCCAAGGTCTCCTTGAAGGTCTTCTCCAGGCTGAAAAGCCCCAGCTCTCATAGTCCAACTTCATCTACCATTTGTTATTTTTTCCCTTTAGTGGAGCTACAGAATTTTTTTCAAGGACTGGAGGCTGATGAAAGTGACCAGAAAAATAAATTTCTTTGTACAGTAGGAGAAAAAAAAAAAGAAGAAAAAAAAGCACATTGTTAGGTGATAATATTCAGTACAAATGTATTCTAGAGTGCCACAGAAACACAGCACCTCTTCACTGAAATGATTTGCTATGTGCACACACTGAGCCACAGACACATGGTTTGAACAGCTAAACTGTTGTGTATTTTCCTACACCCACTGTGGCTTGGACAATGCAAACTGAATTTGTTTCTAGAGGCAGAAATTTCCATGAGAGCTCAGCAAGTTATAACAAACAGATGGACAAAGAAACAGGAGGCTGCACGTTGGTAAGCAAAGAACATCCTCTGATGTGAATTTTATCTTGTATTTCAAATGAAAACATCTGGTCAGAAAACATATAGGATTAATAATCATTAATACTGTGTGTGGAGAGGTATGGCACTACCCTGTGAGCTGTGGTGTACACCTTTAAGATATTCTGCCCCTCCTCCCTCCCCCCCCCAATTTTCCTAGGTAATGTGAAGGTTTTGTTTTGTTTTTCTCCATATGTGGTAGTTTGAGCAATTTTCTAGCTTAGAAACTCATTTAAAGGGCAAAATTCCTACAGTCTTTGAGTAAAAGGTAAGTGATGCCAGTGATAGGACACAAAATGTTATGAAATTCAATAAGGACAAGTGCAGAGTCTTCCATCTGGGGAGGAACAACAACATGCACCAGTACAGGTTGGGGACTGACCTGCTGGAAAGCAACTCTGTGGAGAAAGACTTTGGAGTGCTGGTGGACAACAAGTTCTGCATGGGCCAGTAATGTGGCCTTGTGGCCAAGAGAGCCGATGACATCCTGGGGGGGGGGTATCAGTAAAAGTGTGGCCAGCAGGTGTAGGGAGGTTCTGCTCCCCCTCAACTCTGCCCTGGTGAGACCATGCCTGGAATACTGTGTCCTGTTTTGGGCTCCCCAGTTCAGGAGAGACAGGGACCTGCTGGATAGAGTCCAGTGGAGAGTCACAAGGGTGACTGGGGGACTTGAGCATCTCCCCTACAAAGAGAGACTGAGAAACCTGTGACTGTTCAATGTGGAGAAGAAAAGACTGAGAGGAAATCTGATCAATGTGTACAAATATCTGAGGAGTGGGTGTCAAGTGGAGGGGGTCAATCTCTTTTTGACAGTCAGCAGCAGTAAGATGAGAAGCAACAACTACAACCTGGAAGAGAGAAGGTTGCAGTTCAACATGAGAAATTCTTTACAGTGAGGATGACAGAGCTCTAGAACAGGCTGCCCAGAGATGTTGTGGAGTCTCTTTCTCTGGAGATTTTCCAAACCCACCTGCATGCATTCCTGCGTGAACTACCCTAGGGCATCCTGCTTTGGCGGGGGGGTTTGACTGGATGATCTTTCAAAGTCACTTCCAACTTCTAAAGTTCTGTGATTCTGTGATAAAATCACAACAACAGATAAGTTAATATAATTCCACTGATGTGTTGAAAGCAGGATATCTTGCAGGATAGTTTGTTTGCTCACTCTCTCTCACTGTTGCTTTTCTTTGCTCACAGTCTGATCTAGTGTGAGGTGGCCCTGCCCACGGGCAGGCATGTTGGAACTAGATGAATATTGTGGTCCCTTCCAACCCTGACTGATTCTATGATTCTGTGATTGCAACGAACACTACTTTGTCCTATCCCTCAATTAAAACTCCTCACCTTTCAGAAAACATTTCAATTCCTAAGTTAAACTACTAAGTTAAATTAAGTTGGAAGCCTTTGGACCTTATGAATCTATGTGGTCATATGCCTTTAACTACATCTGCATTAACAGGAATAGGGTTATTCTAGGAGTTCACACGGCAAGCTGAAGGACACATGCTATTTAATAATTCCTAGGAAAGGGATATGTCAGTAATTCAAAACTGCCTTCAATTACCATGCGAGAAGCATTTATTATCAATGAACTAAGGATTAACCAAATGTTACCTTCAGTTATTCTTCCTACATAAAGTGACAAAATCTGATTGCTTACTTGGCTTCCAAATAAATGTGTTCAGGGTTGTCTTTGAGCTAGGAAGGATTATGTGTGAAGATGTACCATATGGCTGGTAAGCTAACAGTGTTTATGTGCTTAATTTAGGACATGGATAGGCAGTTCATCATTTGGATATGGAAATATTCATGTTTAATAAAAAAAAAAAAAGAAGAAAGAAAGTCAGACATTTACACCTGCAGTTTTTAAAGTTCTAGTTATAGTGGCTGTTTTCCCGCACAGACATTTTTCATGGATGTCCCTGATTCACAGTGTCAGAGGATGCTAGGGGTTGGAAGGGTTGGAAGGGACCTTTTGGAGACTATCGAGTCCAACCCTCCCTGCCAGAACAGGACCATAGAATCCAGTGCAGACCACACAGGAACACAGCCAGACAGGGCTGGAAAGTCTGCAGAGGAGACTCCACAGTTTCTCTGGGCAGCCTGTTCCAGTTCTTGGTGACCCTTACAGTAACCAAGTTCTTCCCCATGTTCAGGTGGAATTTCCTGTGCTGTAGTTTACATCCACAGGGGACATGTGGGCAGAGGCTGTCTCTGTCCCTTCCTTCCTGAACCCCATCCCATAGATCTGATTCAGAATGACTCATATTTCATTCCTGTTTGAAGATGAAGGTCCCCTGTCAGTAATACCTGTGTAATACTCTGTCAATAACTTTCCTCATGCATATGGGTAGCCTGAAATAAACTGCTAGCTCTTGGGTGTCTGCATTTGTGACAATCTGTCAAAGAACCACAGTAGACTCTTGAGAACTTCATCAATGATTCTACATACGGTAAGCAATTTAACCTGCACATCAAATGCGTGGGGTGTACTGTCGCTCAGGAGCCCAGCTCATCCTAAGGTCAAACCAGATGACTCAGAGTCATACAGGAAGGTGAGGAAGCACAGAGATTCCTAGGCTTCTATTCACTGAACTGCAGTAGCAGGTAAAGGGTTTTATTCTTCCACATAGTTACTTCAGGTTAGGAAGGAATACAGCAACAGGATCTAAGCCTTTTCTCTTTCACTGTGAGAAGAATCTGAGGATCCTTTCTCTGGTATCCACTTTTAGCATGTCTGCTGAAACACACATGAAAATTCCCTGGATCCAAACCCAGTGATGCAGACTGCAGACCTTAGCTAAAGAAGGAGGAACTGTGCTGGTACAGTTCAGTTTATATGTGTTTGCATATATGCATGGCAAGTCTTCAGATGACACTTCATGATGTATCTTTTGTGGGTTCAAAACACCTAGGAGCACTTTCTGGTACAGAACAGCATAATATTTTCATCCTGTGATTGACAAGAAGGTATTCTGCCCCCCTCTCCCCTACTGAAAAGATTGAAAAAACCTGAATAGACTTTAGTGGTCAAATACCAGTGCCATATATTATTTCATTTCCCCTCAGAGATGAGAAGAACTTCCAGGTTTTTAGTGTAGTATATTTTGCAGAGTGAAAGTGAACTCTGCTATCTGACTACATGGCCTCGAATGGATCCATTCATCACTTTTACTTCTGTTTTCACTAGATGTACTTAATTAATGTCCCTGAATAATTTGGAGGTACCAAACATTGACAAGAAGGATCCTTACTTGTCTTTCCATATGCACTGATAATTAGGGGTCTGAAAGCACTTCCTTCACTGCTTGCACATCAATCCAGAGCAAAGGGCAACATAAAATCCCACTAGTTCACAGAGTGATTGGCAAAGATCTGTTGATCCTTCTAGCACTGCTTCTCATGTTTATGAGTGAAATATATTCTTTAAATGCCTTGAGTGATACATTTTTGTCAAGAAACACTGTGCCTTAATGCTGTCATATTTAAAGTGGCAGCTATGGAAATATCAGTTCTGTTTCATGTCTTCCCTCCAGCAGCTCTTTGCTACTTCTCTTCATCATCCTCCAGTTACAACAATATTAAGGTACTCCAACAGAGAAGCCTTTTGCTTTAAAGAATCAGTTTAAAGAATATCAGGAGTTTAAACACCACACGAGAACCATGCAATGAGGTACTGAATCCAGCACAACAGTTTGTTTGCCAGTCTTAGGCTTCCAAAGTTATTAGCAGTTGAGATTTCAGTTAGAGATCTCTGGTTTGAATCTCAGAAGATTTTATACCAGTTTATATTTGCAGGAGAACAGATCCTGGGAATACTGTGTGTAGAGACAATAACTGCAGCAAATCACAGAATGTCAGAGCCTGGAAGGGACCTTGATAGCTCACCCAGTCCAACCCCCCTGCCAGAGCAGGAGCACCTAGCGCAGATCAAACAGGAACACATCCAGACAGGTCTTGAATATCTCCAAAGAGGGAGACTCCACAACTCCCCTGAGCAGCCTGTTCCAGTGTTCTGTCACTCTCACAGGGAAAAAAAAAATCCTCCTCATGTTTAAATGAAACTTCCTATGCCTCAGCTTTCACGCACTGCCCCTTGTCCTGCCATTGTGCATCACCTAGCAGAGCCTGGCTCCAGCTTCCTGGCACTCACCCTGCACATCTTTATAAATGTTGATGAGGTCTCCTCTTCTCCAAGCTAAAGAGCCCCACAAATAATTTCCTGATTTGCATCACAAATAATTTCCTGATTACTCACACTTTCCAGGACAGATCACTTAGACACTGTTATCTACTTAATGTATCACTCCTAAACTGAATGTACAGTTTTAGCCATGGAATTAAAATACATTGTTCACAGGATCACACAGGCTCACAGGATGTTACGGATTAGAAGGGACACAAAGAGATCTTTGAGTCCAACCCCACTGCCAGAGCAGGATCATACAATCTAGCTCAGGTCACAGAGGAACACATCCAGACAGGCCTTGAAAGTCTCCAGAGAAGGAGACTCCACAATTTCTCTGGGGAGCCTGTTCCAGTGCTCTGTGACCCTTACAGTAAAGAAGTTTCCCCTTGTGTTTGAGGTGGAACCTCCTTAAATAACTTCAAGGTCAAAACTGGGCAGGGGTTGATGTTAAGTCAACTCACGCACTCCCACTGGATAGTTCGTTTGACAGGTATGACTATCAAGACTGCTAAATTAAGGTGCATTTTCTGCTGTACAGGAGGATGTTTAACAGGCTGTGCCTTCATGGGGCAGAAACCCAGAGCTGGACAATGAGAAGGTGGTATGGTGTATCCCTGATGGTGAGGAAACCACATGGTGCTTGTCTTACCTTGACAGTGAAGCTTTCATCTCTGCTACGAAGAGGTCAAAGAAAATGGCAAGAAAGCAAATATACAGAGGCTAATAATCAAAATTAGGGGAGAAGTTGGAAAAATTATAGGTTACTTGCCACTGTTAATTGTAGGTTTTGAGGCTGTTGTTTAAAATCCAGACATCTATGTAAGAAGAACCATTAATTAACCTCATTCAGTACCAGCTCATGAACATGTGTATTACACACTGTTTGTTGATAATAGGCCAGGCTGTACTAAGAAAGGGACATGTCCCAATAGCATCTCACTAAAAAGAAAGAGGTGAATGCTTAAATTGTGGTGTTCATATGTGAGGTGACCTCTTTCTTGCTTCACTGAAATGCTGGCTTCAGCTGAAAGCACCAATACACATTTAATATTCAGGCTATAGTCCAATTGTTATACTGATCAAAGCACATTCTCTGCCTCCCTGGTAGGATTTGGTTAATCATTATTATGTTTAAAAACATTTATTTCAACCTGGTAAGACTGTCAGTGCTCTAGCCAAATAATTTTATAGTTTTTCAGCTCTCAGGGGAGAAACAGCAAAGGAATTCTGCACTTATGCTGAAACCACATCTAATGGATGAGGGATCTGTGACAGCCATAGTCAGGTATTGCAATTGCATCCACCTCTTCTGGTGTTTTAATTCTGCCTGTATGTAGGGATGATCTTTAAAAGGCAGCAGATTACATTGCAGTACATGTTTTGCTTCCCCATGTTCACAGAGTGACAGAGCTGTCAGAGTTGGAAGGGACCTTCAAAGATCAAGCAGTTCCAACTCCCTCCTGTCATAGGCAGGTTATACAGAGCCACATCCAGCCTGGCCTTAAAAAGCTCCAGGGATGAGGCTTCCACTCCCTCTCTGGGCAGTCTATTCCTGTTTATGGTGAAGAACTTCCTAACATTCAGTGTGACTTTACCCACTTCTAGTTTTGGTCTATTCACCCCAGTCCTATCACCACTTGACACCCTAAAAAATCCCTCAGCAGTTTTAGAATNCTAACATCTAGTCTAAATCTCCCCTCTGCCAGTTTAAGCCCATTGCCCCTTGTCCTGTCATTGCAGGACCTTGTAAATAATCCTTCCCCAGCCTTCCTGTAGGCCCCCTTCAGATACTGGAAGGCTACTATCAGGTCCCCTCGAAGCCTTCTCTTCTCCAGGCTGAAGAGCCCCAACTCCCTCAGCCTGTCCTCATAGGAGAGCTGCTCCAGCCCTCTCATCATCTTTGTGGCCCTCCTCTGGACCCGCTCCAACACTTCCATGTCCTTCCTGTGCTGAGGGTTCCAGAACTGCACACAGTACTCCAGGTGGGGTCTGACGAGAGCAGAGTTTTCTTGTGGCCTCCTTCAGATACTGGAAGGACACAATAAGGTCTCCTTGGAGCCTTCTCTAAACTGAACAACTCCAACTCTCTCAGTCTGTCTTCATAGCAGAAGAGCTCCAGCCCTTTGATCATCCTCGTGGCCCTTCTCTGGATGTGTTCTAGCACATCCAGATCTCTCCTGTAATGAGGGTTCCAGAACTAGACACAGTACTCAAGGTGGAGCCTCACCAGAGCGGAGTAGAGAAAGTAGTAAGAAGACAAAGTGTGCATGCTTGAAGTGACCCCTGACTGTGCTGAAAGTAAGGGACAACTGAGGGATTATTTACAAGGTCTTGCAATGACAGGACAAGGGGCAATGGATTTAAACTGGCAGAGGGAAGATTTAGACTAGATGTCAGGAAGAAGTTCTTTCCAGTGAGGATGGTGAGGCGCTGGAACAGGTTGCTCAGGAAGGTTGTGGCTGCTCCCTCCCTGGAGGTGTTCAAGGCCAGGTTGGACGAGGCCTTGGGTAACCTGTACTAGTGGGAGGTGTCCCTGCCTATGTTGGGGGGTTGGAACTAGGTGATCCTTGAGGTCCCTTACAAAATTACCATTCTATGATTCTATATGGTGTTCATATATATTGAAATATACAGAATTCTTAGTCCTTTTCAGTATTCAGTTTTATTTCATGTTTCTAAGCAATTAAAAAAATGAAGGCATGTGCAAACCCAGATTTGCAGAAGTCTTACGCATGATTATGAAATCTTAAATGTTGTATTACATCATTAATAAGTTGCCTTAAACCTACTTGTGAAATCTTAAGACTACATAACTATTTGTTGAGATTTTCTTAATGTTATCTGAATACCAAACATTATTGTCTAAAGCAGCAGCTTCTATGAACAAAATTGTTTCAGTTAGAAATGAATTTATAGCAAAATTCAACTGTTTCACTTTATTTGAGTCTCATCAAGTGCAGAAATTCTTGCCTTTCTTCCAGGGTGTATAGATTATAATTTAATCTGTTTCTAACAGCAGAGACTATAAAGTCATTTTGATTTCTGACTCCTATTTTAATGCCTCACTGTCTCCTATTTATCTCATGAACTTTGTGATTTCACAGGAAATGTTATACCTAAAAGTTGTATGGCCCTTTTGCTATGTGTCTATTTGAATGCAGCTAACCTCTTCAGGTCTTTTCACAATTTTTCCTCTGCCTGAAAAAGGCAGTGCAGTGGTGCCAGTATTTACTGGGAATAAACTGAGAGATGCTCACTACCTATAATTCAAACAACTTAGGAAATATCACCAAATAAAATAAATCACATATAAGAGGGTCCACCATAGGGATAGATCAGCAACTGAAGTATGAGAGTAAATTATACTGCTCTGACAAAACAAAGTTATTTGGAGATGAGCAACTCAATGACAGTCAATTTATTTCACTTTTGCAGCATAGACTTGTTGTAAGTGTGATAAACTGTCTCCAAATTAACCCTTTCCTTTATTTCACATTGATCAGTCTCTCAGTTTTCTGCATAACTATAAATATCTCTCTTAAATAAAGTATGTGATACAACAATCAAAGGATGAAGAAACACTTGTGGACATGTGGAAAAGAACAACATTTTTCTTGTTTTTATTTGAAAAACAAAGTATGCAACTGTGAATTTAAAATGAATCACAGAATGTAAGAAGTTGGAAGGAACCTCCAGAGATCATCAAGTCCAACCACCCCCTGCCAAAGCAGGATCCCCTAGGGTAGTTTGCACAGCAATGAATCAATGTGGGTTTGGAAAGTCTGCAGGGGGGACTCCACAATCTCTCTGGGCAGCCTGTTCCAGGGCTACATCACCCTCACTGTAAAGACATTTTTCCTCATATTGAGGTGAAACCTTCTGTGTTCCACTGTTCCTTGTCTTACTGCTGCTGACCACCAAAAAGAGCTTGCCTCCCTCCACTTCATGCCCACCCCTCAGATATTTGTACACATTGATCAGATCTCTCAGTTTTCTCTTCTCCAGACTAAACAGTCTCAGGGCTCTCAGTCTCTCTTCACAGGAGAGATGCTCAAGTCCCCTTATCATCCTCATGGTTCCCTGTTGGACTCTCTCCAGCAGATCCCTATGTCTCTTGAATAGGGAAGCCCGAAATAGCTTTTTAAAATATACCAATAATATAAGAAAAATAATTGGGAAAACTGTACTTATGTTAAGAATTCCTCCCTGAATATTTGTTAAAAGTTTGCTTGGGTATGAATATTACCCCTATCAGGTGCTTTTATATTTCAGAAATGTTTGGAAAACATTTGGAATTAAATTCCGTTGACAGGAGTATTTCCTAACCAGCAGTTCAAATTACTTATAACTGTGCCTGTTAAGAAGGGAGCAACATGAAAGAGACCTTTGGAATAATCATAAATAAGCATCCTTGGTAGTACTTCACATCTACAAGATAAATGGAGGAAAATCTAAGCCATGTAATAGTTACATTCATGAACAATAAAAGTGATTTCCAGTGCAGTCATTTTAGGGATACATCCAATTTAGGGTTAATTTTGAGGTAATTTAGTTTGGATTTATACTCACCTGAATTATTTTTTATGCTTCACAATTATGTGTTTAGAATCACATTCAGAGGTGTATAAAAAAAGACACAAGCAATACTATGAAGAAAAACAAATGAACTCCTGTCTAGACAGCCAGCAACATGGACTTCTTTTGTCTTCTCTATCTGTAAATTAATGCCTGAGACATGTGAAGTTATCTCTTCCTACTGCAAATGAATGGGCACATTTGAATTATTGGCTTAGCTCCAGTCAAAGTTAAGCTGTGATTTGTTTGTTACAGAGGTGCGTACCAGCTCAAATGCTGCACTTATTCATGAAAGAAAAGATGATGAATGAGATCCCTTTTGTGGGGACTTGGCGGGTGGGATGGCTACAGGTCTCTGACTTATTTGCAGAACTAGCACAGTGGGCTTTGAGGGAGAGTAATTTATCTCATAATCTCATGCTAGGGAACAAATAAATCTTAACAGATAACTTCAGTAGATAATAGTCATATGGGTAGCCAATAGGCACTTGCTGATAATGCACACACAGAAAGTTAAACAGCTCGTTGATGTGTACGACATCTGTGCCTGATAAAAGTATGCTCTCATAAGTGCTATTAATGTAATGAAATGGTCTTGATGATACCATACTGTTAGGGCATATGAAATTAGTCAGAAGAATACCTTCTGCAATGGAGAGTATGCACAAACGAGGATGATAAACTGGGGAGATCCTTGCCAGTTCTTTTGTTGGCTGATTACATGGAGAGTTTTTCAGCCTTTCCCTTTCCCTTTCCCTTTCCCTTCCCCTCCCCCTTTCCCTTTCCCTTCCCCTTCCCCTTTCCCTTCCCCTTCCCCTTTCCCTTTCCCTTTCCCTTTCCCTTTCCCTTTCCCTTCCCCTTTCCCTTCCCCTTTCCCTTCCCCTTTCCCTTTTTCCCTCAGTTCCCTGTGGTCCTTCTTGAGTACAATATTCCAAATAGAGCCAACCCCAGATTATATAGAAAAATAACAACCCAATGGAATGAGATAAATTTATCCCTTATGTTCTGATCAGCCCCCTTTTGTGACATACTTGTGGGCCCTCTGTAGAATTTTATTTCCAGTTTAGACTCAAGACACTGGTCTTTAAAACTGTAACATGTCTGATAAACTGAGGTTGAATATGCATCTATGCAGAAGGTTTCTCTTGCAAAAAAATTGCAGATCACATTCTAAATGCATTACTTTACCTCCGAGCTGGAGAAATGAGTTTGAGTGCCAATAGTTAACTCCTATTTGTCCTTAGCACCTCAGTATTGATATTATCAAAGTTTATTTCCAAGGTTGCAGGCTCCTGTTATTAAGTCATATATCTGACCTTTCAGTAAGGTATTTTTTTGGGTGGTTTTTGGTTTGTTTGAGTTTTTTGTTTTTGGTGTTTTTGTTTTTTGGTTTTTTTTTTTTTGTGGAGTTTTTTTTTTTTTCCCCCTCTTTAATTTCTGATTAGGCTTTGGCAAAGAATGGGATCCATCTTTCCAACAGAGTCACTTTATCTTTATTATTGCTATCTGCATTACAAATGAGTGCATTAGTATTCTTGTCACAAAACCCAAGTTAATTATCTGATAAGACAAAACTTTCTTCAGATACATCTTGAGGTATTTGATTGGCCTTATTTATATTCCCAGTAGGCATCTTTCTCTCACTTACTAGAGATGAGAATAACCAAATCCTGAATTTGCTCATTACTTTATCCTGATTGAGACTTTTTGGTGTCTTTTGTAACATAGAATCCTTATTTGTTTTCCATTCCCTTTGCTTAATTGGTTTGAGACTCCCGAGATATTGTATACATTCCATTCTCAACTATGAAAAGGAGTTTATATACAGAAATATGTAAAACTGAAAACTATATCTGGATAATAATTGAAACAATGAAAAATTAACTTATTTAAATATGTATTTGTTGGGATGTGTTCAGTACTGTACTGGTTCCAGCTGGCTGCTCTCATGAGGAGGGACATGGGAGTTCATCCTATAGCTTGCAAAGTTTCCTATTCTGGGGTTTTGTTTCTTTTTCCCCTGTTTCTGGGCTGAGATGCTTCCATTTTTCCTTCATTTGTTCATGGTATGCAGTTCAAATTTTGTGTCTTCCCTTTCCTATGACATACACCACTATTTTTCTTTGCACTATTTTGCATTATTTCATTAAATTTGGTTTTTTTCTGAGTTGTTCACTGTTTTTGGTTTTGGTTTTTTTTTTTCTTACCTCAACTCACAAGAATTTTCTTTTATCTTGTCTCCCTCCCAAATCCTCCTTCTCCTTGCCCCACCCAGGAGGGGAGGGTGGGAGGTTGCAGTAGTGCTGTGTACTGCTGGTCTCTAGTGGTTTAGTGGTTTGGTCTAAACAGCAAATTTTCGTTGTTGTTGTTTTCACTTGTTTTTGTTTGTCTGGGTTTTTTGTTTGGTTGGGGTTTTTTGTTTGTTTGTTTGGTTTTTATTCGGTTTTGTTGTTTTTTTCCCACTCTTAATTGTGGGAGTCTTATTTAGAGTAGACTGTGTTAAAACAGCACATTCTTGATGGTCATGTTATTAAACCTGTGCAGAGAGCTTATTTGCAGAGGGGGCAGGCCTTTTGGGTTTAACCTTAGCTTTCCCTGTAATAAGATACGTAAATTTTCTTTGTTAATCTGAAACTTTTGATCTCAGCTCTGTTTCAATGTAGTCTCCAGTACATGCTGAATCTTGTTGCAGACCTTCATCAATATCCCACTCTATGTCTCCAAACAGGTGACTAGACTACACTTAGAACATGGACACTTTAGCTGATTAAAATGTCTCAATAAGCATCTATATTTTCTGTATTACTCCATCATATTTTCTTCAGAGTATATACAGTCCTTTTCTCAGAGCTAGGAAAATATTGCAGATTATTGTAGCTAGTGGCAGAGGAACCCTGAAGGAGTACTTTACTGCCACACAGTACTGTTGCTAAAATATTGGAAAATATCAAATTGGCAAGGGAGTGAGCTAGGCACAGTTGCTCTTCGCCTCTGTTCCACACTGTGCCTACAGAGATCGCTGTCTTTATTCAGTACTTCCTATGAAAGTGTTCGATATCACTGGGAGACACCTGAGGGTAAACGAAAGAACTGCATGGGTTCTGGCAGAAGAAAAACGCATTCCACAGGAGGTCTAGGATATTTTGCAGTGGCAACTGGAGGCCAGGCAGACCTCCAAGAACATCTGGAGTGGTGCCACATTATTTTGAGGGACACGAACTGAATCCAGGATATGATTCAACTCAATATTCCAAGACCTAGTAATCTCAAATGGAACCTGCAAGGACTCACCTAGAGTTACTCCAGTTGCAAACATGATAAATTTATGGGACTAGCCTAGAAGCAACACAACTGATAATCAGTAATGTTTATAATGTGGGCATCAGGCCCTCAGCACCAGTGGTGCTGTGTGAATCCGCTCTCCATCCTGCTTGTCTTGCTAAGGCAGGAGTAGTGATAGTGTCTCAGTTGCTTTTATAGCAGATAGAGAATCTGTGAATGTAGACACTGGTTCAGTTGTCTTTGATGAAAAAAAAGAAGTTAGTCATTGGTTGAAAGTAGTATTCTAACTTTTTTTCACTGAACTAACAAGTTCCTTACTGACTAAACAGTTTGGCTGAGTAGCATGAAGGAGGTGATATAGAAAGAAATGCAATGCTGTAGTATTTACAAAACCGTATCAGTAATGTGATTTATTTTCATAGCATCAATGAGAAGATACTTTTCATCATTGGATCAAATCTGTCATAATGGCACAAATTTTGCTTAAAAGCTCTTGTACACTGAGACAGAATACCATAGGGGTCAGTGGTTTGCTCTTCACATAGCACACCTATACTTTTAAATAACAGAAATTGTTGAGGGGTAAATTATTGCTGAATGACGTAACTGAGACCTGTGCTATAATTTCCCACTATTTACCAACACCTTTTTCATGGGTTGCTCTCTGCCATGAACAGCAGTAACTTGTCACTTTCCCCCACCAACTTGCATTTGCACTGCAGCTCAATTAAGGTATTGCAGGGCAGAAAAAATTCTGTCCTGCCATTTACGTATGTAATTTGTCAATTACTCTCCCAGGGCATTGAATTACATAGCAGTATTCTTATTGTTCTGATTGGTGGGTTTTGGTTTTTGTTTTTTGTTTTTTCCACTACAATAGCTGCAAAGCCTTACCACTCATAATCAATTACCTGACTAGAGTTTGATGAATTTGTTCCTATTTCATAGAATCATAGAATCAGTCAGGATTGGAAGGGAGCACAAGGATCATCTAGTTCCAACCCCCCTGCCATCAGTAGGAATACCTCACACTAGATCAGGCTATCTAGAGCCTCACCCACTCTGGTTTTAAAGACCTCCAGGGAAGGGGCTTCCACCCCCTCCCTGGGCAACCCATTCCAGGGTCTTACCACCCTCATGCTGAAGAACTTCTCTCTAACATTCAGTCTGAATCTCCCCATTTCTAGTTTTGTTCCATTCCCCCCAGTCCTATCACTACCTGACATCCTAAAAAGTCCCTCCCCAGTTTTCTTAGGCCCCCTTAAGATACTGAAAGCTCATAATTTTTATATTTGTATATTTTTATATGTTTATATTTTTTTATTTTTATATGTACCTTCATCTTTCTATCTTGGAGAGTCAGAGGTCATGAATAACACTTCTGTGTGTTTGGATTATGAAATATTGCTATAAGAAGCACTCTAGCTGAGACTGGCAAACCCTTTAGGATTATGACTGATTTGTATTTCCCCTTCATACTCAAGATGAATCTTACCTGTAATATTAGTAGTTTTTTAACTGCTCTGGTCCTTTGTGTTCTTCCTTTCTAACTCTGTCAAAAGAACCCAAAAGCCCTGACCAGGAGAGTGTGGTCAGAACAATAGCTTTAATATCTTGCTCCACAGTTCAGCCTTCACTCTTCCTTCTTGGTCACCATTTTGATAATTAACCTCTTCCTCTTTGTGTACAGTGACCTGCTTTCTTGATAGTTGATACCACAGGTCAATGCATATGCAAGTACACTGCCTGTGGCATGCTGACTTTCTCATACAGTTATCTTGGTGGAGTAACAAGTCAGGACTAACCAGCTGCATACATTCCTTAACAGCCTTTCTGCTTGAAGATGGAGTTAACAGCTATGGAACTCCTTAATAGGCATAAAGCATTGTAAGCCATGGGTACTCTTGGAGTTGAAGATAGGCACAGCTACACCATAGCATAAGCTGTACACAAAAGCTTTTTTCTCTGTTTTCTTTTGTATATATATTACAGTTCTAAAGGCTCAACAAGGACTTAATTTCTAGGCTGTCTTATTTTTCCTTATACCATCGTGTCCTACTTTAATGTGTGCTGTTTGCAATTGGCTATCTGGATTCCCTCTATATATGATGGAATATCAAATATTAAAGCTTGTGCTGTGTTGTCTGTTTTTAATTTGGCACCACATAGATAACATAGAAGGATTTGTTTGCATGCTGAGAATTGGCACAGGTAGTATTCCTTCTCGTACAGTCTGTAGACAGCTGCTCTACAAATTGGGGGAAAAAACAATGTCCTTTGGTTGCAGTTCCCTGTTTTTCTGACACTTCTTTGTATTTTAGATATAGCCTCTGGAATAATTTAAAAGCATGACAGTATTCATACTGTTTAGAGTGACTTCAGTTGGATACTTCACAAATCTCAACTAAGACCTATGATTTGCCACTACATAATATTATTGTATCATTTGTCAAATAATTATTGTTCTGAGCGTATAAAGTGTGGTAGCAAATAAATCTCCCAAGAGAACTTTAAATGACATACACAAATACTGTTTTCCTCAACTATTTAGAAGCTGAAGACAGAGAAGTAGATTTTTCTTTTGCAGGTGTGCATACTGAAAGGCAAAAAGGATGATAGCATCATAGGAAGAATACTATCAAAATAGCTCTGTCATGAAGCAGAGCATTTAGGAAATGAATAGCAGCACATGATTATTACCTTTTGTCAAAAATACTCAAGGAACAATAATGATCAAACAGTGTGAGTGTGAAATAAAGGCAGATAAGTCTGAAGAGTTTTCTGTTGTTTGGATTTAATGAAGCCTCATAGTATCACACAGAGAATTCTGATTTTGGATGTGAATCCTCATCATTTTTTGCGATTCTGTTCAATACCTGCCTTTTGACCTTTGTGTTTTCAGTGCATTGCTTAAGAGGATGTTACATTCTTTAAATCTGTGTCTTAAAAATCCAAAGCTAATTCTGAACAAAATAGAGATTGCTAAGATGAAACTCACCTTAACTACTGGAATCCACAAAAAATAAGAAATGTATAATGTCACACAGGCAGATCCAAGAATCCTTCTGTCTCATACATGAAGTTTATGCTTTTTTCTATGTCAAAAATAATTTCCTTCTAAATGAGACAGAATAGTTTTCTTACCTACAGCTCTCTTCACTAGTGTGCTCATATTGTTTCTGGGTAGAGCAAACAAAAAATGAAGGCAACAGAAAATATTCATAGAATCATAGAATCATAGAATGGTAAGGTTGGAAGGGACCTCAAGGATCATCTAGTTCCAACCCCCTGCCATAGGCAGGGTCACCTCCCACTAGTACAGGTTACTCAAGGCCTCATCCAATCTGGCCTTGAACACATCCAGGGAGGGAGCATCCACAACCTCCCTGGGCAACCTGTTCCAGTGCCTCACCACCTTCACTGGAAGAACTTGTTCCTAAGATCCAGTTTAAATCTCCCCTCTACCTGTTTAAACCCATTCCTCCTCATCCTGTCATTACAAGACCTTGTCAATAGTCCCTCCCCAGTCTTCCTGTAGGCCTCCTTCAGATACTGGAAGGCCACTCCAAGGTCTCCTTAAAGCCTTCTCTTCTCCAGGCTGCAGAGCCCCAACTCTCTCAGCCTGTCCTCACAGCAGAGCTGCTCCAGCCCTCTGAGCACCTTCATAGCCTCCTCTGGACTGACTCAAATAGTTCCATGTTCTTCTTGTGTTGGTGGCTCTGGAAATGTACACAGTACTTCAGGTGGGGTCTGATGAGAGCAGAGTAAAGGGGGAGAATCCTCTCCATTGCCCTGCTGTCCACGTTGCTCTTGCTGCAGCCCAGGACACAGTTGCTGTCAGCTCATGTTGAGCTGTTCATCAATCCAGACCCCCATCATGACAGGACAACACTATTGCTTTTAATGATTTCTCTAATTTACAACTGGGTATTAAGTTCAAGAATAACCAAGTGTATCTGGTTGGAAGAGACCTCCAAGGCCACCCAGTCCAACCCTGAACCCAGTACTGAACGACCAATGCTAAATCATGTCCTAAGTGCCAGGTCCACAAAGTACTCGAACATCTCCAGGGACAGTGATTCCACCACTGCTCTGAGCAGACCGTTCCACTGTTTGAGAACCCTGTCTGTGAAGAAATATTTCCTAACATCCAGTCTGAACCTTCCCTGGTGCAGATTGAAATAATTTCCTCTAGTCCTGTTGCTTGATATGAAAGAAAAGAGGTTGCCCCCTCCTCGCCCCAACTTCCCCTCAGGTAAAATGAAGGTATAAATACGAAACTTCTCTTATATGCGAATGTGTGTTGAGATCACATTTTTAAAACATTTGCTCTTCAGAGAAAACATTTTTTAAAAAATGCCTTAAAACCATAACATATTTTACAACAACTAATGACATGATACTTGACTTTAAAGTATGACTTATTCTAGCACAGTGCAAAAAGGTCTTGTTTCCTATTCATTGCTAATAGAAAATGATTCCTTATGGATATAATTGCTGGAGTTTTAAAACAAGTCAAATAAAATTGTCTCTTGCTCTCTTGTAGTCATGAGCATACAGTTCTATAGATTCAGGACATTCGTATTCCCTAGCAGTTTCCAATGCCAACATTGATCGTTTAAAACAAAAGAAATATTTTGAATTAAATATTTGAGCTGAATAATTGCCATGCAATTCTACTAAGATACCATGAAGAAATAATTATGCACCATGCATAAGGAGAGAAGAGCAGATACAGAAATGATGAGAGATGACAGGGTTGGAGCACCTCGCCTATGAGGAGAGACTGAGGGAGTTGAGGCTGTTCAGTCTGGAGAGGAGAAGCTCCGAGGTGACCTTATTGTGGCCTTTCAGTATCTTAAGGGGGCTACAAGAAAGCTGAGGAGGGACTTTTTAGGCTGTCAGGTAGTGATAGGACTAGGGGCAATGGAACAAAGTTAGAAATGGGTAGATTCAGACTGGATGTTAGAAAGAAGCTCTTCACCATGAGGGTGGTGAAACACTGGAATGGGTTGCCCAGGGAGGTGGTGGAAGCCTCATCCCTGGAGGTGTTTAAGGCCAAGCTGGAATGAGGCTCTGGACAGCCTGATCTAGCGTGAAGTGTCCCTGCCCATGGCGGGAGAGTTAGAACTAGGTGATCCTTGTGGTCCCTTCCAATCCTGACTGATTCTATGACTCCGTGATTCTACAATTCTATGATTCTATGACAGAGGCATGTTTTCACGATGAATTGTAATACAATAATTTTAAAGTCAAATCTAGCTAAAATCCGTTTATAAAAGCATGAACTTAAGTGAGCTTTTGGATATTTAGGCACACAACGAACCTGTGAATTCTGATCTTATTTAGTTCAGGAACTGTTACAATTTATTGTGGAGATATGATTCTTCTCACCAGGTTTTCATCTCTATTTTATTCCTGAGAGATTTCAAGTATGTTGTAGTGTGGACAAAGAAACTTTGCCAGGTCAGTGGAAACCTTGAAGAACTACCCTACTCTGCCTTCAGTTTTTTCCTTCTAAAACAGCAGTAGATTTTCCACTGGTGATTTTGTTGGTAGTTCAGCTCTCTCAAGGCTGAGGCTGAGGGGAGACCTCCTCACTGTCTACAGCTACCTGAAAGGACCTTGTGGAAAGGTTGATGCTGGTCTCTTCTCATAGGTAATCAATGATAGAACAAGAGGGAACGGCCTCAAGCTGCTACTGGGTAGGTTTAGACTGGATATTAGGAAAAAAAAAATCACAGAATGAGTGACAGGCATTGGAATGGGCTGCCCAAGGAGGCGGTCAAGTCACCAACCCTGGATGTGTTTACAAGTTATGTTTACAAGTCATCTGGATGTAGTGTTTGGGGATGTTGTTTAGGCTGCACCTTGCAGAGTAGGGTTATTTGTTGGATCCTGAGGGGCTTTTCCAACCTGAGTGTTTGTGTGATTCTGTGGTTCAGTTTGGGGGTTAATAAAAGGACTGGAGGTTAGACAATGAAGCAGAAAATAGTGTTGTTGTCCTTTTAACAGCAAACACAACTTCAACAAAGTGGTGGTTCCACCCCTACAAATACTCTGAAACCAAACAAAACCATTTATTTACATAAGAGATACAAAACCTACCCTTCTTTTCACATAGCTTTTCATGCATCTCGCTTTCAGGGCTTAGAACAAAATGGAGGTTTCTAAAGTTATTCATCCTTTCTAACTCCCATAAAGCTTTTGTGGCAGTACAGTACAGCAACAAAACTTTTTTATCCTACTTTTCTTAGCTCTACTAACTTCAGAGTTTATACATACTGAAGTGTCACCGTTCTTCTGAGTGTTACTCAGCACAGAGTGACAGCAAGTATGCTTGTAAGTGAAAAGATGTTTCTTGTAATAGATGTTTCCTGTACCAAAAGAAATGTCACAATAAATTACCTGTGTCTCTTGAATGTTGACTGCTCCAGATTGTTTTGTTATTCAGTTTTAAGCCTTGCTGAATTATTCATTAATGAAGTACCCAATGAATGTAGGTTCTTCTTATTTGTAAGATGGGCATGAGAAAAAATTAATTAAGATTTAGAACTGTTCCGAAACTTGTTTCTTGGAATGTATTATTCATGGTGCATCACTGATTTGATATTTTGTACACAAGAAGAAAATACTGAATAGAGGTCGTTAATAAGCTCATTTAAATCTTAACTCTGATCTCCCATGACATAACAGAGTGTACAAAATTCCTCATTGTGTTCTTCAAGCTTACAGGATAGATAAATAAAGACAAGCATATGAATTAGTGGATATAGTAAAACTGTAACTGAACAGTGGAGAGGAATAGACTAATTTTGAAACAATAATTAAGACCTAAGTCATTATCACAGAATCTCAGAACATTACAGGTCAGAAGGGACCTCTAGAGATCATCAAATCCAACCCCCATGCCAAGGCAGGATCACCTAGAAAAGTTCACACAGGAATCCCCATCCACAAGAAGGGACGGATAGAGGAACCTGGGAACTACAGGCCTGTCAGTCTGACCTCAGTGCCTGGGAAAATGATGGAGCAGTTTATCTTGGGGGCAATAACTGCACACCTGAAGGATGGCCAAGGGTTCAGGTCCAGCCAACATGGATTCAGGCAGGGCAGATCCTGCCTCTCCAACCTGATCTCCTTCTATGATCAGGTGACCCGCCTGGTGGATGTGGGGAGGCCTGTGGATGTGGTCTACCTGGACTTCAGCAGGGCCTTTGACACTGTCCCCCACAGCAAACTGCTGGCTAAGCTGTCAGCTCGTGGTTTGGATGCCAACACTCTGCGCTGGGTTAGGAACTGGCTGGAGGGCCGAGCCCAGAGAGTGGTGGTGAATGGTGCCACATCCAGCTGGAGGCCAGTCACTAGTGGAGTGCCCCAGGGATCAGTGCTGGGCCCCATCCTCTTTAACATCTTCATTGATGATCTGGACGAGGGCAT
>VWZE01007617.1:173809-194801 GCA_013396675.1 Eubucco bourcierii | reverse complement strand
CCAGGATGTCATGTGGGACAGAGTCAAATGCTTTACTCAGGTCCAGGTAGATGACATCAGTTGCCCTTCCCTTGCCCACTGTCACTGTGACTTCATCATAAAAAGCCACTAAATTTGTCAGGCAAGATCTGCCCTTGGTGAAGCCATGCTGGTTCCCACCAATCACCTCTGCTTTGTTTTCCATTTGCCTTAGCAGGACTTTCAGCAGGATCTGCTCCATGATCTTGCCAGGCACAGAGGTGAGGCTGACTGGTCTGTAGTTTCCAGGGTCATTCTTTTTACCCTTCTTGAAGATGGGTGTTATGTTTGCCCTCCTCCAGTCAGCAGGAACTTCACCAGTCTGCCATGACCTTTCAAATATGATGGACAGTGGCTTGGCAACTTCATCTGCCAGTTCCCTCAGGACCCGTGGGTGGATCTCATCAGGCCCCATGGACTTGTGCAGGTTCAGAATCTTCTATTTAAATAAATATCTTCTATCTTCTATCTAAATAAAGTTATGTCCACTACTAAGCTGTTTCTATAACTTGCATATTACTCCTTACAGTGCTCTTTGGAAATGGTATTTTCTTGAAACTATGCTGCATTTTGGAGTGCTATCTGCAGCCTATCAAAGTAAGTGAAAAGGTTGATAGCAGTGTTAATAGGCTTTACATCAGACTCATAGAAAGTGATTATCTTTTTTTTTTAATGTTGCAGGTAGGAGTATAAATGATGCACTGCAACTTTCATGAAAAGCAGGAAGATATATTTAATTTTGCAATGGTAAAATCTGAAGGAGCACTATTTACAGACCTACAATATGAAGAGGATCCAAATTATGTCACCAAGCCCCTGAAGAGGTTTTTTTAACTTCTCCTAGAGAGATGAAATTAGCTAAATGTGATTTTCCCATTTGCAGTGGGTTAGCCTTGGCAAAGGACCAAATGTCTACCCAGCTGCTCACTCGCTCCCAATACTTAGTGGGAGAGGGGATGAAAATAGGACAAAAAACTAATGGTTTGAGATACAGACAGGGAGATTTGTTAACCTTTAATGTTGTAGTCAAAACATTCATTTAAGTTATTGTCAATTAAAATAAATTTGAGTAATGAGAATCAAAGACAGGCATTAAAACAATGATTAAAACATCATCTTCAGTGATTCCATTCGGACTCCTCTGCTCTGTCCTTGAATAGCACAGACAGGGATGTATGCAAAGATGATACTGCATATTGCATTTTCTCTCTGATGCTCCTTCCCTCTCATGCTTTCCCTTTTTCTGGCATAGGTTTTCCCACAGGCTGAAGTCCTTCAGGAAAAAAAAAAAATCTGCTCCAGCGTGGGATCTCCACAGGCTGCAGTTCCTTCAGGAAACATCCATCTGCTCCAGTGTAGAATTCCTTCACGGCTGCAGAGGAATACCAGCTCCAGTGACTGGAGTATTTCTTCCTCCTCCTTTTTATTCTCTGAGCTTAGTGTTCACAGTACAGTTTCTTATTCTATTTTTAACCCTCCTTCTCTGTCTCTCCAGTAGTTTGTGCCTTTAAATATGTTTTTCCAGAGGCTTTGCTCATGGACTGTGGTGCATCCATTGGAGCCAGTGGGAAGCATCAGTTCCCACACTCTTCTAACACAGCAGCCCCCTCGCTGGAAAATCCTTGCCACATACACCAGATAATAGTGGTATTTCTGCTTAACCAATAACTGAATTGAGATGATTTCCAGGAATTAGGAATGGGACAGTATGTAATTCTCCTATCTGTAGGAATGGATGTTAGGAAGAAGTTCTTTGCAGAAAGAGTGGCCATTGGAATGGGTGACCCTGGGAGGTGGTGGAGTCCCTGGGACTGTTTAAAAAGAGACTGGATGTGGCACTTGGTGCCATGGTTTAGTTGATTAGATAATGTTAGGTAATAGGTTGGAATTGATGATCTTGAAGGTCCCTTCCAACCTGATTCATTCTGTCATTCTGTAATGCCACCAGACTGACATTTATACAACTTACGAGTAAAACTTGTTCATATCTGGGTTACTCATACCTGGAGCAGCCAAAATTATTATATTTTTTTTCTCAGTATTTAGATGCAGAAAGATTTAGATACACAGTGGGATTTCAGGAGGTATCTGCAAGATAGATGAACGTGGGAATTCCCTTAGGAACTTACCTAAGAGAATGTTTATACCTCTCCATAACTCTGAAAATCAGCCTATAGGTTAAGACATGAATAAATAATAAAATGCAATAAACACCACTACATTGTGTAAATAATAATTTTGAAAGGAACTACACCAGTCCAATGTCTACAGACAGTTATTTCTACATCTTAATCATTGTAGATTTTTATCTACATGTTTAACAAAGCTAGAAATGGGTAGATTCAAACTGGGTGTTAGAAAGAAGTTCTTCACCATGAGGATGGTGAGACACTGGAATGGGTTGGCCAGGGAGGTGGTGGAAGCCTAATCCCTGAAGGTGTCTGAGGCCAGGCTGGATGAGGCTCTAGCCAGCCTGATCTAGTGGGAGGTGTCCCTGCCCATGGCAGGGACGTAGGAACTAGATGATCCTTGTGGTCTCTTCCAACCCTGACTGATTCTGTGATTCTATGATACATGTCCATTTTCCACATCTTTATAAAAGATACTCTGTTTCTCAGTGTTGTACCTTCCTGTACTCTTTCATTTTTTACTCTGGTGCTCATAGTATTACATAGCTGAAAAAAATGCAGTACATTCAAATTAAGTCTTCTTGGAAAATTGAAGTCTGGATATGTAGAAATTCCAAATTTTCACCTCCACAAATTAGACAGTAGATTTACATCAGAACAGAAACAAACAAACAAACAAACAAACAGAATCCACAACCAAAACAAGCCAAAACAAACAAACAAACAAAAAAAACCCACCAAAATGAACTTTTACTTTAAGGAAAGAAAAAAAAAAAAGACTATAAAGAAACGGAGGGAAGGGAGGGAATCTTGCTGCATCTCTGTAAGAAATTGCTTACAACTTCATTTTTTGCAAAGTAAATTTCACTGAAGATCAAAATCCCAGTTATTCATTCTGAAGTCAAGGGAACATTCCAACCTTTGATTCAATTAAATGCTCTGTTTCAGGTATGCAGTTTTATTAGTTCTTGTTCAGCAAAACAAAAGACCAGTCGATGTAAGCATTGATCCTTATATATTTTCTGTCCATTTATTCTGGGAGATGCAGGTAAGCCCTAGAACAGGCAACAAGTCCTGGCCTGAGCTATGCTGTTGGTGTACCTCTGCTCAGCTCTGTGCCCTGTTCCCCCTTATCTTCCTGGAATGACACCAAGATCTGCTTTCTTGGATCAAATATTATAGGTAGATATCTGATGATGTCTCTGTCTGGACTTTGTGGATTACCTCATTTTGTCTGGGATTATCACTGGATCCTGCCACTAACACCCCTCTGGTTCTGCTGAGATCCTGAGGGATGACATTCTGTTGGTGAAGGCACTGCCTTGCCTGTGCCAAAGAAAGTCATGGCTCACCCGTTGCCACCTCCTGCAGAGCATCCCTGCTGTTGCAGCTCCTTGACACTTAAGTTTCTCATGGCTGTCAAAAGAATTGCTTGAACAATTTCCAAATCAATTTCCCATTTGAGAATTTTGGTTCCACAAAAATTATATTTTCCTTGGGAAAAAAAAAAAAAAAAAAAAAAAAAAAAAGAAAAAGGTTCTTCTTCAGTTTTGATGAACAGTAGGTGATCAGAGAGGCTTCCCTCCTACGCTTTGCATGTCAGCTGGCAACATGGTGGGGAAATGGGCAGCCTGCCCATCTCACTGGACCTCATGTTTGTCAGGACTGTCCAGTTACCCTGTTTCCCACCTGGCAGACTACTCCAAATGCCTTACTTCCTGGCTAGTTTCCACCTGGATAGCCAAGTCTCTGTACAAAATCCCTTGAAACATGCTCTGTGTTCTCTCAAAACAATCATTATATTTTGTGTAATAAGGTTATGCAATAAAAGTTTTCTGTGCTTCCAGAGAGAAAAACAGAAATAAAAAAAAAATTAAAATAATAGAAACTCATCAACAGAACAAAAATGGCACTTCAACTACCTTTTAAGTTTTTACAGCAGTCTCTATGCAAAGAAAAGTGACTACCATGGCAACATTTCTCCTGGTAGAAAATCTAAGCCATTCTCCCTTGGCTTAGTCTATTCGCTATGGGGCTTTTCCACTAAAAAAAAGAGGAAAAAAAGCTTCCAAAAGTCCCACTGAAATGTTATAAAGGTTCAGCACAATCTCATCTAGGCTTTGAGACTTTGTCTTGTTATATGTGTTATTAAGCTATATGTGTTATTGCTATATGTGTACATTTAGAGATATCTTTATTTGTCTTCCTGTCTATGATGGAAACACTCACTAAAACATCCTTTGCATAGAGGCCTTCTTATGGCTTTGTGGTTTAAGTATCTTAATGAGATAGACCTTTTCTTGCTGGCCAGGGATTATTTCTGTTCTGAATATCTGCTGTTAAAATATATTAAATGAAGAAACCCAAAAATGGAGGATAGCCTTGTTTTATCACAGGAGATGGGTATAGACCTACCTATCAGAGTCTGCGGATAAATATACTTTCCCTTATAGATTTCACAAAATCATAGTATTGTCAGGGCTGGAAGGGACCTCAACAATTATCTAGTGCCAATTCCCCTGCCATGGGCAGGGACACTTACAACTAGATCAGGTTGCCCAGAGCCATATCCAGCCTGGCCTTAAAAACTCCCAGGGGTGAGGCTTCCACCATCTCCCTGGGAAACCTGCTCCAGCGTCTTATGGTGAAGAATTTGTCTAACCTAAACCTCCCCGCCTCTAACTTGAATCCACTGCCCTCAGTCCTATCACTACCTGACATCCTAAAAAGTCCCTCACCAGCTTTCTTGTAGGTCCCCTGCAGATACAGGGAGGCCACAATAAGGTCTCCTTGGAGCCTTTTCTTCTCCAGACTGAACAACCGCAACTCTCTCAGCCTGTCCTCATAGGAGAGGTGCTCCAACCCTCTGACCATCCTTGTGGTCCTTCTCTGGACACCTTCCAGCACATCCATATATCCTTTTTGTAATAGGGACTCCAGAACTGGACATAGTGCTCCAGATGGGGTCTCATGAGAGCAGTGTAGAGGGGGAGAATCACCTACCTCAATCTCCTGTCCATACTTCTCTTGATGCAGCCCAGGCTCTTGTTGGCTCTCTGGGCTGCAAGTGCACACTGGTGGCTCATACTGAGCTTCTCCTCTACCAACACCCCAAAGTCCTTTTATTCAGGACTGCTTCAGGGATGCTTTCACTGCCCAGCTATACCAGTGCCTGGGATTGCCTCAACCCAGATGCAGGATCCTGAACTTGGTCTCATTGAACCTTGTGAGTTTGACGTGGGCACAACTCTCTGGCCTGTCAAAGTTCCCCTAGATGTGCCTGGATACTTGATCACACTGAGTTTGTCTGGAACAGAGTTAAGTTTCTTCATAGTAGTTTCTTCATAGAAGTTTCTTCATATGGTGCTACATTTTGGATTTGTGACCAAAACCCAGTGTTGGTAACACTAAGTAGTGCTTCCACAATGTAAAGGTCTTTTTTGTTGCTCATGCTGCTATGGGATTTGTCTTCCTATGTCACCATTATGTGTGATGAAGATCTGCTTCCCCAGAAATGACTTGCCTGTCAAGGGTAAGTAGTGTGTGAATTCTTTATTTTAGTTTGCTCATGTGAGCAGCTTTTGTTTTACCTGTTGAGCTGACTTAATTTCAACCCACAAGTTTCTTCACTTTTACCCTTCCAAAGGGGAGTGAGTCAGGGGTTCTGAGTTGCCTGCTGGAGTTAAACCACTTGAGAAGTCATGCTTCAGCTCTTTTGCTTGTAGTCATTCTTCTCTCCTAATTAAGCTTCCTGTATATCTTAACAATGTGCCTCAGCTCCAGCACACTGAGGATTTTGAATAACTAAACAACAACAAAGGCAGGGTATAGATTTAAGACAAATGAACTGTATCTTTTGTCATCTCTTAGAATCATAGAATGGTTTAGGTTGGAAGTGACCTCAAAGATCAGCCAGTTCCAGCTCCCCGCCATAGGCAGGGACACCTCCCATTACAACAGGTCGCTCATGGCCTCATCCAACCTGGCCTTGAACACCTCCAGGCAGGGAGCATCCACAACCTTCTTCTGACCAAGGGGCTAGTAAGAGCTTTAAGACTGAATTGCTCACATATATTCTTAGACTAAGCACATAAAAAACAAGGAACAGATTTTTTAAATCTCTTAAGCTATGTAGCATTACCAGAGAATTTAGAATGATTTCTTTAAAAAAGAAAATGAAAACAAATGACTCATTCACATGTGTTATTGCCCATACCTATTGACCTGACCCAGTCTTGCTTAGGTTCAATACCATGACTTTTCAATTACAAGAAAATCCACAATATTTCCTGGGAATTCCAAGTCTCTGCTGTTTTCTTGTTTGTTTGTTTGTTTTTTCTTTTTTAAACACTGAGTTTTTGGTAGGATTTTGAGCACACAGCACTCTGAGCACTCCTATTCAACTCCTGTAAATTAATATCTTCTGAAATCAGAATGATGCAGCTGAACTGAGAAAACCAACCATCAGCTGTTTAATGACATCCTTTCCACAAGTGAATATGTGCAATGCATATACAGGATCTTTATACAAACCAATCAGTTATGGTTTTCATTATACATTGGATTTCAACTCCTTTCCCTTCTGTGAAAGCTCCCAAGATTCATTCTGCACTAAGCAAAGCAGAAGGAAAATGTAAAGTGTCTGTTTCTGGATCGTTTGAGTAGCAGCAGTCTCAGCCAATAGTCTAAGATGATGTCATTTGCCATTGCTAGTTAATCTTTAGTGCAAGCTGTGTATGAACTGAAGAATGCTTCTAGTAGTACAAATTAAATGTCCATTCCATCCGCAATGAATTTTTGGGAAGCATATTAGACGAAAGAAAACAGTGACATTTCTTTAGGACACATTCCCATTCCAGGAAATTTTTCACAGAGTGTGCTGGTTTGAGGCTAATTGGAACATTTTAATGAGAGAAATTAGGTCATTGGCTGTAAAAAGAAAATAATTGTGATGTCTATATCACCCATTTGTTCTGCTGAGAGAAATAAAACCAAGAAACATAGACAAAAGTAAGTCAGTCTCTGGCTGCAATTTGTTCCACTAATTCCTCTGCCTGGACCTGTATAACTCAAACTAATCATTCTGCTTCTAAGTCCTTATCTGTCTTCCTGCACCTCACCCCTTGTACATAAGGGATTCTGAGATCAGGGAGGAAGGGTGGAAAGAAGGAGGGGAGTTGGTTTGAAAGCCCTACTGAGTGGTTTTGCTCTTCAGGAGGGGTTTGGTATTTCTGTATTACTTTTAACTTGTATATAATTGTATATAGTTGTAAATATCTGTGTATATTCATAGAATCTTAGAATCACAGAATGATAAGGTTGGAAGTGACCTCAAAGACCATCCAGTTCCAACCTCCCGCCATAGGCAGGGACATCTCCCACTAGAACAGGTCACTCAAGGCCTCATCCAACCTGGCCTTGAACACCTCCAGGGAGGGAGCAGCCACAACCTCCCTGGGTAACCTGTGCCAGTGTCTCACCATCCTCACTGGAAAGAACTTCCTCCTAACATCTAGTTTAAATCTTCCCTCTGCTGTCATTACAAGACCTTGTAAATAGTCCCTCCCCAGCCTTCTTGTAGGCCCCTTTCAGATACTGGAAGGCTACTCCAAGGTCTCCTCAAAGCCTTCTCTTCTCCAGGCTGCAGAGCCCCAACTCCCTCAGCCTGTCCTCATAGCAGAGCTGTTCCAGCCCTCTGATCATCTTCATGACCCTCCTCTGGACCCACTCTAAAAGTTCCATGTCCTTCCTGTGCTGGGGGCTCCAGAACTGTACACGGTGTGTACATGTTTGTAAATTGTGCCATGCTGTAAATATAGCTTCATTCATTAACTTCCAACCAGCTGAGATAGTCTGGTGAATTTGCAGGGGGACAGGAAACTCCCAAACTATCACACAGAGTTTAGGGGCTAGAAAACTAAGCTGGTTTAGGAAGCAGTGTCAATCAAGCAATGCAGGAACCATGGTATAACAAGAAGACCTGGGCTCTGAGATTTTTTTTTACTTTCTCCAATATGCCTGTTTTTATGAGAACAATATTAATAGGTGAGACATTAGGTACAATCGTCTCATAGTCTCTACATATGCTGTCACATCCAAGGAGTTAAGACTCCAAGAGAAATGAAAGAAGTTACTGCCTCAGCCTTGTGTATGGTAATAAATACATGTTTTCCCCAAAACATACAAATTGGTTCTCTCTTTTAACTGGATGTCAAAGACCATCCTGTCCAACACTTTTTCACATCCTTTGTAAGAATTTTCCCTTTTGAATCTCCTTCCACTCTACAAAGTGCTTCTCTTTTATCATAACCACAAATTCTACAGTTCTTCCTGTTTATTTACTTTTGATTTTCTCAATCAATGAAAATTTCTAAGTTTCAGTAAGCCAAGAGACACAAAGAGGCAAGCAAATAGTTCAATTTATGAAGGAGGAAGAAGAAAATATCTGAAATATTCTGTTGGAACCATTTCACCTAATCAGTCCAAATTCTACCAGATTTGCAGATGACAAGACCATGCTAAACGAGTGCAAAGCTGTCCTTTGTTGCATTTGTGATCTCAGGAGCACAATATTTATTCTGATGGTAAGCACCTTGAAAAATTGCTGTGCAAAGGGGCAAGACATAACTATGTTACAGAGCAAAACTCAAGATACAGATGAATATGAATTTCAGAATCCCTGCCTCTGATGGAGCTTTAGAATGAAGTCTGATATGATGTTAAATCTGTACTCCTTGTCCACGTGTTTTGTTTTGGTTTTTTTTTGTTTGTTTGTTTGTTTGGGGGTTTTTTGGCAAAATTTTGACAAGAGAAAAAAACAACTCCTAGAGATACAAAGGAAATAACTTTGGGTGAAGAAGCTGGATACACAAGCAGTAATTTCTATAACACTAGAATAACTCATTTTTGCAAAATCTTCTGTTTTGCAGGGAAAAACTCCTGAATCATTATAAAATACAGTTAATTTAGAATGACATTTGTCACCTTCTCTCATTGCCTGCATTCTCCACCACTTGTTGCTGCCAGGAATATGACAGATGCAATGACACACTTTAGATTGAAGCAGGTGCTCTTTATTCCAGGCCAGTGCAAGTGTAACACCCGTGCAGGACAGAGGACCAAAAACTTAAGACCAAAAAGGCCCCAAAAAAGACCAAAAAGGCCCCCAAAAAGGTGACTCTTTTGATCCCATCATATAAAAAATGCATTAGCATAATTTAGGCAAGTGGACAAAAGTTTATGGGCCGAGATGGGATGGACGCAAGATTGCTGAAGACTGGTTTCACTATGGTCATCTAGCTGTTATCTTTGAAAGATCATGGCAGATGGCTATGTTCTATGTAGGAAAAGATAAACATCACAACTATCTCTGAGAGAGGAAAAGAGAATCCAGACAGGCTGGCCAAGCTTCCCTGAGTCTCTGGTATGGTTATGATACAAATCTTCACCTTCCAATCACAGAAAATAGATCATTCTCACAAAGGAACTCAGCTGGGTGTTGAGTTGTGTGGAAAGACATAGCCACCAGGCTGAATTGATTCTTCATCTCCATTTGAGATCACATCTACCATTTCCTCTTTATTTCTGAAAACACAGAATGCAATGTTGGGTTCCTCGGTAGAAGGAAATTGGTGTTACACTGGAGAAAGTCAAGATAGTCAGGGGCTACATTTGCTCAGTGTGGAGTAAGAAGATTAAGGGAGATCTAATTTCTGTCTACAACTACCTAAAAGGAGGGTGTAGAAAATGTGAAGACAGATAATGCAGTGATAGGGTGAGAGGCAGCAGAGGCAAGTAAAAAAATAAACCAGACTGACTCAATAAAATTAAAACAAAACCAAAACCATACAAAAAAAAAAACAAACCCCAAAACCCAAACCAAAACCAACAACAACCAAAACCAACCAACCAACCAAAAACCAAAACACACAAACAAAACCCCAACAAAACTAAACAACCAATCAACACCACAACATCAACAATTAAAAAAACCCCAACAAACAAAAAAAAAAACCCAACACCGAAACCCAAAAAAGAAAACCCCCACAAAAGCCCAACCCACAAGAACAAAAAAAAAACCAACCTGTAAGAGTGTTATAAGACTTGAACTGTTGACCGGTGAAGTAGTGGAACCTCTGCCCTTGAGGTTCTGAGCTGCTTCAAGTAGAAAGTTGGACCAGATGGCCTCTGGATGTCCCTTCCAAACTATATGCTTCTTATACTGGTATTTTGTGTTCTGTTGTTGTGTTTTTTAAAACAAGGACATAAAGTGAGAACTCAATTCTTATATTTCATGCACAATTTTGTCATGAAAAAAAGATGCTGAATGTCTACTATATATTTTTTTATTATTCTACAGTAGAAGAGAGTACTTCTATTAGACTAATTGCTGTCATTTGAAAAACAAACACGCATATAAAGCTTTCTTCATATTATAAACTACATAAGGCTGTGCTCCAGGGCTTTGATTTTCCAGAACAGATGTCTACTGAACAGTGGTAAGATTCAACAAGGCCACACAAGAGATAATTGTGCCTCTCTCTGGGAGCAAAAATTTGGAAAGTAGGTAGGTCTTATTTTTACAGAATTGAGATGGGGGAAAAATGCACATTTTAGAATTCAGTATTTTTCTCAACTTGTCTAGACTAAAAATAACCTTAGCAATACTGTCATTGCTCCTCTTGGGTCTGGTAGATGTAACAAACAATTGCATCTGACTGAAATTCCAAGTGAAACTTCACCGGTTTGAAATCAGAAGCCTCTCACTGGCTGAAGAATAAGTTAGTACTTCAGAACTTTTGATGCACAAAAGACTTACTGATGAGAAACTGTCATTATTAGATCGTTATCAGGTTTAATTAACAATCTAGATATTATTTTCCCCCATTTTTATTTTATTATTATAAATTCTAGTATTTCTTACCATGTAGGGTTTTTTTCCCAACAGCATCCAGAAATGTTATTAAAATTTAATAAAGGGAGAAGAGCTGCATTTACATGAAAGGAAATGTGCTTTCTGGGTTTTTTTTGAAGCAAGAGATAGAATCTCCCCCCTGTTATTTTTTTTTTAAAACATTTTCCACCCATTTTTGAAAAATGCTTCCAGGTAGTTAATATAACAAAGTATTATTCACATTTGGTTTAGAGGAAAGAGCTCCTTTATACAAATAAATGCCTCTGTATTTCATCACTTTTGTGAAACCACACTCAGTAAAAGTGGACTCTAAGAACAAAGAAAAGCAAATAAAGATAAGTTAATCAAAATAGTCTGGAAATATAAGACAAATCATGTTCAGAAAGGAAGCAGAAAATCAATACTGACTTTTGGCAATTTTGCATTACTCATCTTCTGATAAATATGAAGTTGTCTATTCATGGAGACTATAAATTCAATGAATTTTTTCATTGTCATTAAAATCCACACCATATCTGCCACGTAATATGTATTCTAGAAGACATGAAACTGTATAATGAAGTATGAAAAGTCCTTGAACAGAAGTTTAGTGAGTTCAGGCAAAAAGACTGAACATCAAATGGAATGGAAAATTCTATTATTATGTAGCGGGTTTTGAGTAAAGAATTTCTACCTACAATTAATTTTGAAAACTTGATGTCACCTTTATGCCACTCAAGTTTAGAAACTAGATGTTGTCTTTATAGCACTCATCTCATTAGTTATTTTTTCAAAGATCTTTTTGTTATTTCACCCCTTGGATACAACCACTCTGCAGGAAGTGTCTTTAGTGATGTAGAACACATAGTTTTATTTAAAAATAATTAAAAAAAATCTTAAAAGAAGAGTTAATATATAGCAGGAATGCAGATATAAGCTTCACAAGTAAGTGATCCAAGCACCAGCTTCACATTTTAACTCTTAACTGGCCCCCATTTGCATTTAAACATCTCACAGGATCAAGGAATTAAGCAAGTTGGGAAAGATCTCTGAGATCGTTGAGTCCAACCTATCACCTAACCCTTCTAATTAACTAACTCATGGCACTAAATGTCTCATCCAGCCTCCTCTTAAACACCTCCAGGGATAGTGACTCCATCACCTCCCTGAGCAGTCCATTCCAATGCCAATCACTCTTTTACATGTACAATTTCTTCATAACGTCCAGCTTAAACATGCCCCGGTGCGTTTTGAGTCTGTCCTCTTGTTCTGTCACTGAGTGCCTGGGAGAAGAGACCAACTCCCACCTGGCTACAACCTCCTTTCAGGTAGTTGTACAGAGCAATAAGGTTTCCTCTGAGCCTCCTCTTCTCCAGGCTGAACATCCCCAGTTCCCTCAGCCACTCCTCACATTCAGACTGAAACACTTAAGCATGTTAAGGAAGAGTAATGAATAGCTAAAAGTTACAAAATTGAATCAGAAATCCATCTTCTAGCTTGATTAGTAGGTAAAAGGAATTGTTCCTCTAAGCACAGGCATATCCCTGGTAAGATGTGGAGGAAATGGCAGAAGCAGCGCAAAGACAGTGTTTTCTCTTCTTCTGTCCTTGTGTGAAAATGTAGGTACAAAATTTGTTCCAACCTCATAAAAAATATACAAAAATTTGCCAAGAGCCTGAAACAACAGATATAACTTATGATCTATTCTATTTACTTTCACCCTAGTCCACTTTGAACTGCAGTCATTCTAATTAATTGGGGACAAGCACAAAAAGGCAGACAAAGGGCTGAGATCCTGAGGTGGAGTTTAACAGCAGTGAGTCACTAATCCAAACTTTATCAGGTCTCTGACAAGCCCTGGTCTTTGTCAGACATCTGTCAGGTATTTGTCAGGTGCTTGTCTGTAAGTGCTGTTAATGAATAAGGGGTAATAAGGCAAAGAAGTAATAAGAATAAAAATTAGGGGTGGAGCCAGGCTCTGCTAGGTAATGCCCAATGCCAGGACAAGGGACAATGTGTGGATGTTGAGGCATAGAAAATTCCATGTAAACATCAGGAAAAAAAAAATTTCACAATTTTTTGTGGGTGACAGAACATTGAAACAGCCTGCCCAGGGCAGGTGTGGAGTCTCCGTCTCTGGAGATATTCAAGACCTGCTTGGATGAGTTCCTGTGTGATCTGCTGTAGGTGTTCCTGCTCTGGCAGGGGGGTTGGACTGGATGAGCTTTCAAGATCCTTTCCATCACCTAACATTTTGCAATTCTATGATAATATTAAATGACAAATGAATAGATACATGAATAAATAAATAAATAAATCTTGTTAAATAATTGTAAGTAATCTCTTTATTCTTGCATTACTTGTTCCTTAAATTTACGAACTCTCTTGTGACAGAGTAAGGAGCAATGGATGTAAGCTGCAGCACAGGAGGTTCCACCTCCACACAAGGGGGAACTTCTTCACTGTAAGGGTCACAGAGCACTGGCACAGGCTTCCCAGAGAGGCTGTGGAGTCTCCTTCTCTGGAGTCTTTCAAGGTCTGTCTGGATGTGTTCCTCTGTGACCTGAGCTAGATTGTATGGTCCTACTCTGGCAGGGGCGTTGGACTCAACGATCTGTTTTGGTCCCTTCCAGTCGCTGACATCCTGTGATCCTGTAACCCTGTGAACTCTCATTATACAAGTCTCAGAATAGAAAAGATGATCAATAGCCTATAATTTGCATTCTATTTTTTTTTGTTTCGAAGAGCATTGGTATTATCCTAGGGCTATGATCAATAAGTAATTCAACTGGATGCATGTGAGTATGAAAGAATTAGGCAAAAACCAGAATCCAGTTCCCTTAGAAGATCAAATGAGAGTTTTATTAAAGGAAAATGTTACTGTGCTATAGTTACGGAAACACAGCTTCCCTGTCTTGAAAAGTGAATAGTTTCTCACAACTGGAAAAATAAATGTGGGATTTTCACCACTTATATAGTTCAATTCCAATGTTTGAGATACAATTTAAAAACCCCAAACAACAGCTGTTTAGGAGGCAAAATTCCTTGCTTTGCAGTTTCATTCATTGTATGCTATTTTCTGACTGTGTGCAACACATTCAGAGAAAGAGTCCAACAGAGAGCCACGAGGATGACTGGGGGACCTGAACATCTCCATGTGGAGAGAGACTGAGAAACCTGGGGCTGTTTAGTCTGGAGAAGAGAAGACTAAGTGGGGATCTCATCAATGTCTGTAAATATCTGAGGGGTGGGTGTCAAGTGGATGGCACCAATCTCTTCTTTGGTGATCAGCACAAATAAGACAAGGAGTAACAGCTACAAACTGTAGCTGTAGAAGATTTAGTCTCAACATGAGGAGAGACTTCTCTACAGTGAGGTTGACAGAGTCCTGAAACAGGCTGCCCAGAGAGCTTTGTGGAGTCTCCTTCTCTGGAGACTTTCAAATCCACTTGGGTGCAGTCCTGTGCAGACTACCCTAGGGGGTCTGGCATTGGCAGGGAGGTTGGACTGGATGATCTCTGGAGGTCCCTTCCAACCTCTAAACTCTCTGTGATTCTGTGATTCAGATATGCAATATATTAATTGCAATAATAAAATAAACCAAGAATTTTTTTTATCTTCTTTGCCAAACTCCAGGGTTTTGAATATATAATCTTCAGAAACAAAAGACTGGGTTTCAAACCAGACATATATTGAATAACTTGCATTTCAATTTCCAATCCTAAGAGCAGAATGAAAGGAATATTGGCTAGATAGTTCTGTAGTGTTTGCTTTTTAGATTACAGAAAAAGAAAAAAAAAAAAAAGTTGAAAATTGAAAACCATCTCTCTTTTAAGAGGTCATACTCTTTGGAGCACAGTCCTTTAGAAATCGATTAGCCATTTTGATCTTTCAAGTCAGCAGGATTTTTTAACCTGGGGGATGATTGTTTATACAGAATTAGAATGTTGCTACCACATCTCTAAAAGTGGGCCAGTATCTTATAATACGAGCACCTACATTTTGGCATTTTAAACTAAATATAGAAACTGACATATAGAGATGTAGTTCTCAGAAGTGCTGTATCTCCAAAACTTGCTAGTTTAATAGGAGCACTTGCAGAAGAAAAAAGTGCCCTATAGAGCTAAAATGTAATTTATTTTTAATAGTGCTCTTTATGTACCATGGCACAAAATGCTTTTCAGGAAAGGTAGACTTCTTCCCTCAGTCATAATACTATAAATTTAGCACTACTTTGAGTTTAAAGATAACAAAGAGAGAGTAAATTTTATCTAAAATGTTTTAAGAACCATTATAATCCTTCTTCCACACATAAGGACTCAAATATATGATAAAAGAATGAGGAAATTCGCCTGAGTGTGTGATGTGAGCACTGGAGTTGTTTATGTTAATTTTCCTAATACTTTTGTTATTTGGTGGCTGAGAGAAACTGGCATTCCCTTATGATGTCTGCCTCTTCTTGTCTGGTCACCTTAGTATGTTTTTATAAGGTTCTCAGAAACTTGGGCCAAACATCCACCCCACCAGCACCATGTGATGCTGCAGCAGATCACATCTCCAACTCCCCACAGTCCTGCCTGCCATGGGCCCTGTAGAGTCATGCCAACCCATATGCCAGTCTGGGCTCAGTCATCCCTGAGGCTGAGGCAGACTTGGCGCCACCACTACTGCCATGTCGCTGGCTAGGAGATGGGATTGACCTTGGCTGCCAAGCCCTTCCCCATGGGGACATCCCAGAGATTCCAGCTCCCAGGACATGCCCTAACAGTTTCATACTCTGTTTAACGACAACACTCTGTGAATATGCATGCAGAAAAATGATAGCTGAGTGGATGGTAGCAAAGTCCATGTAGCAGTTGTTTTACATCTAAGTTCTGCAAACAAAGACAATGAAGTAGAGGAGAAAAATGGCTCCAACATTTTACCCAGTAGCTCTTCTGAGTAGACATCAGGAGCTTGCATTTGATCAAAATGTACTTTCTTAAATCACACCAGGTAAGTTTTAATTGGATAGAGATGCAACAGCTGCAGTAGAATACCACTTCATTTTGCTATATTGCAACTTAAATTTATAGAATCACAGAACCATAGAATTGTTTCTGTTGGAAAGGATCTCTAAGATCCAGTCCAACCATTGACCTAACATCACCACAGCCATGAAACCGTGTCCCCACATGCCATGCCTATGTATTTTTTGAACACCTCCAGGGAGGGTGACTCCACTACCTCCCTGGGCAGCCTATTTCAATGCTTCATAGAATCATAGAATCATAAAATGGTAAGGTTGGAAGGGACCTCAAGGATCATCTAGTTCCAACCCCCTGCCATAGGCAGGGACACTCCCACTAGTACAGGTTACTCAAGGCCTCATCCAACCTGGTCTTGAACACCTCCAGGGAGGGAGCATCCACAACCTCCCTGAGCAATCTGTTCCAGTGCCTCACCACCCTCAGTAAAGAAACTTTTCCAAATATCCAGTCTAAACCTCACCTGGCACAATTTCAGGCCATTTCCTCTCATTCTATTACCTGGTACTGGAGAGAAAAGATACTGGTCTTCAGACCCAGCTAACTGCAACCTCTTTTTGTGTTGTTGTAGATAGCACTAAGATCTCTCCCCAGCCTTCTCTTCTTCTGACTAAATAACCACAGTTCCCTCAGCTGCTTCTCATAAGACATGTTCTCCAGACCCTTCACCAGCTTTGTTGGCCTTCTCTGGACACCCTTCAGCACCTCAGTGTCCATGTTGCAGTAAGGGACCCAGCACTGAACACAATGTTCAAGCTGTGGCCTCACCAGTACGAAGTACAGAGGCACAATCACTTCTCTGATCACTTTCTTATCCCAGCCAGTATGCTGTTTGCCTTCTTGCCCACCTGGGTACATTGCTGGCTCATGTTCAGCTGGCTGTCAGCCAATACCTCCAGCTCTTTTTCTGCTGGGCAGCTTTCCAGATGTGGTTCCCCAAGCCTGTAACGTTGCATGGGGTTGTTGTGAATCAAGTGCAAGACTCATTGCACATTAATACATTTTCCCTTCTTTATAGAAATGTTTCTTTTAAAAAGAAGTCACTGATGTTCATGGAATGGTACCTGTGCAGCTAAACACAACATTCACTTCCAAATGCTTAATGTCAGAGAAAAATGGGAAGTGATCAAAGTCTTTAAAGCAGAAAGTATTTCTTCCCAATTTCAGACAAAGTGAGTGGCTTTGGGATTTTTTATGACTGATTTTCTTTACCACTTTATTTACAAGTGAATGCATTTTTACACTTTAAGTCTTATAGAATTGAAAGAAATATTTCAGGGATCAAAGCCTAGGAGATACATCATAAAGCCCCCATTCTGTACACCTCAGTGACAGCATTATACTTGTCTAATAAGAGTCTTTGATTCCAGGTTGAAATTCTGTTCCTTCAACATTTCTACTTTAAATGATGTACAGAAAGGTTAGAAAACATGTTGTAGTGATTCTAGTTTTATGTATTGATTAATAACACTTGTCCTTGGACATGACACATATCGCTATAGATAAGGACATGATCCAGCAATTTGGGTGGTAGCTTTACTACTGACATGATTGTTTGAGGACAATTGTGGTGGAAGGTCCAAATTATACCTAGAATACATATCCAAGATGTCCTAAACACCTACCTGAATACCCAGCTTGCCCAGGTAGAAGAAGCAGGAGAGCAGACAAAAGCCTTGGTGCCTCTCAGTCTACCACAGAGAAACCATATTTGGCCTTCAGTGAACACAGGTCCAACTGTATGATAGAATCTGTGTGTGTTAATTGTAAATAAGTTTGGGGAAATTTTCTTTATATATTTAATAAAATATTTGATTATTTTATATTGGCCTCATTACAATTCACTTCTAACCCAAATTCAAATCCCTCCTTAACAACAGTATTTTCTCTTGGAGTGCTGGAGTGATAAGGAAATAGTCAACATTTCAGAAACACAGGATGTTCTAGCCTGAAATACACACAAATATTTACAAAACCAGTATCAGACCCAAAACACCCTATGACAGTTGTATCACCACCACCACTGGTGTTGTGGGTGGACTTTGGGAAGTCTCAGAATAGACTCAGAGGCAGATAAGAACCACATTCAGGAGCTTCATTTTGGAACTGGGAATTCAGGAATATGCAGATTGAGACCAAAGGCAACACAGATATAATCCTCCTTGGATGCTAACTATTGAAGAAGAGAGCTTGACCCATGTTTTTTCTTTTCCTTTTTTTTTTTCCTTCCCATTTTTAGTTTTTCTTAATTTTCCTGATTACTTTTCCTGTCAGTATGACTGATTTTCCCAATTCGTCATACAGACAAAAATGGCCAAGATGTTTCCTGATCTACTTGTCCCAGCGACACTGTTTCCTTCAGAAGTGAATTTACTGCAGGCATCACTCAGGAGTTAGGATATAAGGATAAGGAATGAGTGGAACATCTTCCTTGTGAAGAAGGTGAAGGGAGTTGGGGTTCTAGCTTGGAGAAGAGGAGCCTGAGGGGTGACCTCATTCTTGTTTATAACAATGTAATGGGTCAGTGCTGAGAGGACAGAACCAGGCTCTGCTTGGTGAAGCCCAGTGCCAGGACAAGGGACAGTGGGTGGAAGCTGAATCATAGGAAGTTTCATGGAAATGGAAACATCAGGAAAAATTTCTTAACTGTGAGGGTGACAGAACACTGCAACAGGCTGCCTCAGGGGCGTTGTGGAGTCTCCATCTCTGGACATATTCAAAAGCTGCCTGGATGTGATCCAGTGTGATCTGCTACAGATGCTCCTACGCTGACAGGGGGTTTGGACTGCAAGAGCTTTAGAGGTCCTTTCTAGCCCCTAACATTCTGTGATTCTGTGAAATCATTCACAGCTACTGTATCATTGAAACAGTCCTTGTCTGACCTTCCCAGGGTGGCTGTAGATCTGACTCAGGCTCTTTCAGAGCATGCTTCTTCTAAAATGGAGTATAGAAGTGACAGAAACCAGTCTATGGATCTAATCTACCTACAAACAAAACATTCTTAAAACAAGATCACACGAGTTAGGTTGAAACCATTATCTAGCACTAGAAAGCAACAAAATGAGGGAATTGATCATTTTAACATCAGAAACAGTAATAAGCTGATTGACACAAAATCTTATGCTCTCCCTTTCTGCAGGGAGAAGATAATTTGTTTTATTGGTGAGACAGTTTCTGGTGATATCAACTACTTGCTTCTTAGATGCTTCAAGAATTGGATTTATATAAAACTAGAGTAACATGTTCCTACAGAAAGAGAATGTGCTCCCTGACACACCAGAAGAGGTGGAAATAAAAAGATGCTAAAAAAGAAAAGCATGTCCTAGGGCATTTCCTTCTTTGGGAAGAGCACCTCCAGTTCTCTCTTCCCAATCATTAACCTGCTTAGAGAGTCCAGAGATCACGAAGTGCAGACTAATCACTCTGCTCTTTCTGTTGGAAAATGGGAATAGTATCCCTTGAAGCAACCAAAGTTTGCCTCCTCATGCCCTCTGCTGGCAGAATTAAAATTAATTAGGAGTGGATGAAGCCTGAGCTCTCCAGCCCCGAGGGAAAAACAAAACAAAACAAACAAACAAACAAAAAAAATCCCAAATAAAAATATTTTTCTATGAAATTTGCAAAACTGTTTAATGCATCTGTAGTTAGCACCCAAGCCTGTATTTTATTTCCAGACATCTCACTTGACACCAAGGGCCAGCACAAGGCAGGTCTGCAGCAGGATGCCTTGAACTCACCTGCAACAGGCAGCATTCTGGTAAGCTCTACCACCTCTGCCTTGTAGAGTGGTGATACTGTTAAGACAGGACCCAACAGGCAAATCATTCTTTTGGTTTTCTGTTGTGTCCTGATTTGGCTGGGGTAGATTAACAGGCCAACTGTGTCAGCCAGGCCAGCTGACTTGAAATGGCTCAGAGATCACAGAATTTTTGTGGAAATCCTAATTGTGGTGGGATGGTACACAAACTATTGGAAGGAGGTGTACTAAAAGGTGTTAGTTAATGTATGCAGTAAGAAATAATTTATTTTTACTATAGGAAAGAAAATTCAACTATTCATAGAGTCATAGCATTGGTACATGTGGAAAAGTCCTGTAAGATCACTGAGCCCAGCTGTTGACCATTATGATTTGCACAGTGTTTCTAAAATCTCTTGTTGATATGGAGCAGACAGAAATAGTTAATCATCAGGATTTCTCAGAACTTCTCAGACAGGCAGGGAGACAGCTTGTAGAGGGCAATTCTAACACAGTTAGCTCAGTACACCTCCCAGCTGAGGGAGCTGGGGTTGCTCAGTATGGAGGAGCCTAAGGGGAGATCTTATTGCTCTCTACAACTACCTGAAAGGAGGTTGGAGTGAGGCTGGTGTTGGTCTCGTCTCCAAAATAACCAGCAACAGGACAAGAGGAAATGGCTTGGAGTTGTGCCACGAGAGGTTTGGATTGGACATTAGGAACAACTTCTTTACTTAGAGTGATGAGGCATTGGAACAGGTTACCTAGGGAGGTGGCAGAGTTGCCATTCCTGGAGGTGTTCATGAAGCTGTCGCTGTGGCCCTTCAGAATATAGCTTAGTGGTCATGACAGTTTGGTTACAGCTGGACTCAATGATCTTAGAGGTCTTTTGCAGCCTTAATGATTCTAGGATTCTGTGATTGCAGGTAAGGGTATAAGACAAATATAGTTACTTTTTTTTTTTTTTTCCTTTTCATTGTAATGTGATCATAGCACTCTTACAGCTTCAGATCACCCTAGATAACAGTGCTGTTATTCTTGGTTTTCCTTTCAGTAAAGTGCACTGCTGGTTTTAATCCTGCATGCAAGTATCACAGAAACACAGAAGTATTCAGGTTGGAAAAGATCCTTGGGATCACTAAATACAGCTGATAACCCTACTCTAAACAAAGTTCACCCCTAAACCATATCA
>VWZE01007617.1:150618-164662 GCA_013396675.1 Eubucco bourcierii | reverse complement strand
TTTTTTTTTTTTTTTTTTTTTTTTTTTTTTTGTGCTACATAGAGGCATTATCTCAACCAAGATGACAATATTCATGTCAACTATAACAGAAGAGCTCAGCTCCACTTATTAAATACATATGTTTCAGTATCTGTAAGAACTAAAACATATTGTTCCTGACCAGGAAAGCACTGTTCACTGTGGAGTTAGTGATTCTCATAGAATTTAAGGTATGTCCAAACCTGTGCTGTTCTTATGTTGGACTGCCCTAAGCTACAATTACTTTTTCTAGTAAGAGCATCCTCTAAGAGCTCAAATAATTGGAATGAGGGAATCTCTTCTGTGGGTGCGGTCTGCCTAGTGTGTTGCATGTAGATTGAATTCCCATGAGATGCAAGGCTAGCTTGAGTTCCCATCATCTAAAGGTAGATAAGCTTATCTGTATTCTTCTTGTGAGGCTAGCTCTAAAAAATTGCATTTAATGTGATACCACAGAATCACAGAAACATCCAGGTTGGAAAAGCCCCTCAGGATCACCAAGTCCAACTTTTAACCCTGCTCTACAAGATTCGTCTTAAACCATATCCCTAAGCACCAAATGACCCTTAAACACATCCAGGTTTGGTATCTGAGTTCCTTGCTTATTGGGATTGTAACAGATCAGGACCTTCTGGTGCAAAGCAGAGTTGAGATTAGCTGTTGTATCAGAATGCATCATGGAATGTCATCTGGAAAGTTTCAAAAGTAATTTGAACCTATTAGACTCTTCTCAATAATTCATAGTAGCAGTGGTTATGGATGGTAAATGCAGCTCTCAAGACACAGAAACTTTTTCTTGTTGGCCTTTTAACCTACTTTTTATTTGATATGGCAGTCCACATAGACTCTGAGTGTCTTTTCCACCTTTCATTATTTTTTGTGCACCAGAAAACCATTTGGCTCTGGTATAGTAGCCAAATTGCAGTTGCTTGAAGCATTTTCTTGTTAAATATAACGGTACTAAAATGAAAGTGCCAACGGCTATTCTGCACCAAGACTACAGTCAAGAAAAGTACCCATCTGCAGAAAACATGCAGCAAGGTAAAAACAGAGCAATGAAATAACCATGAAAGCAGCTGGAGCCTCAGGACAAGAAAAACAAGTGATCTGCTGCAATGTTTAACAACAGAAGAAGAGATGTGAATGGAGTTATTTGGGTTTTCATGGTTACAAATGTAGTAAAGAGTGAGCAATATTGCCTTTGGCACAGAGCCCTTTCACCACTGTAGTGCTTGTTTCCTCTCTAGAAAGCCAGGTCTCCACATGTGTAATCGCACACACAACCTCATCAAGAGAAATAAGAGCTGAAAATGTAAATTACTTTCTGTATGAATTTTCCATGCCTCGGTTCTTAGTGTCAGAACAGGACTCCCTAAAAAGTGTTAAATCAAAAAAGAAAAAAGTAAATAAATTAAAAAAAAGTAAAACCAGAATGAGAAGTTTTATCTCTAGAACAAAACTCAATAGAAAGGGTATTTGAAAGCAGAGGCCCCTTCTATGTGATGTGTTAGTAGTATGTACCACAGAACATTAGCAGTTGGAAGGGACCTCCAGAAATCATCCAGTCCAAACCAACTGCCAAAACAGGAGCATCTAGAATAGGTCACACAGAAACATATGCAGGCAGGTGTCAAATGTCTCCAGAGAAGGAGAATCCACAATGTCTCTGGGTAGCCTGGTCCAGTGCTCTGCCACTCTCACAGTGAAAAACGTTTTCCTTGTTTTTAGGAAGAACCTCCTCCACTCCAGCTTGCACCCGTTGCCCCTTATCCTATCGTTGGACATCACTGAGCAGAGCCCTGCTCTGTCCTCCCATCATTTTCCCTTCACGTCTTTATAAATCTGAATGAGGTCACCCCTCCCCTCCAAGTCAAAGAGCCTCAGCTCCCTCAGTCCCTCATAAAGACTCTTTTAATCATCTTCATGGCCCTGCACTGGACTCTCTCAAGCAGTTTAGATTGCAGCTGAAGAGGAAGAGCAACCATTTTGCATTTTTAAAGTCTTTTTCTAAGAATAAAAATGCTGGTGTGATAAATTAAGAAAAGCTGCATGAATAATTACTGAAACATTGACTAAATTATGTTCAGTCCTGTCTAGGGCAGTATCTAATCTTTTGTCTTAGCTACCCCATAGCAAATTATAATAGAGTTTTCATATGTGAACCATAGTCACCTTCCAGTTTGAATTTCCTCATAGTTTTATTACTACCACTTGAGTCACACAGTAGGATTCTCTAGAATCCGTGACAGTGGTCTTTAACTGGTCCCCAAAGCCGTTACTATGTGCACAGATGGTGAAGTACAACACAATGGCTCTTATCTCTCTCCTCAGCTCTTCTTCAATAACAATTTAAAACGTGGACCTTCAGTTCATCAGATGTTAAAGCAATTTTCTTGAATAGTTGGATTGCTATGAACAGTGTAGTTTGTATGATCAGAACCACAGTGCCTTGTTATTCCTTCTCACTGTTCTCACACAGGAGTAGATTTGGTTGGAATGTGTGCTTCTACTTTTCCTGCTGAATATAGCCATTCTCTTCTTAAATCCCAGTCCTCCTCTGTGCTCTGTATTCTGTTATGCTGTTTCTTGTGTTTTTTTTTTCCATCTCATCCATTCATAGCTGTGCAACAAGCTTCAGTTCTCTCTGATATCTACTTTCATCAATGTTATTTCATTATTTTCTTATGCAATTCTCCCCCATTCTCCATGTTTCTTCCTCGTCTTCTTTCAAGAAAAACAAAACAAGACCTAGAAAATCACCAGTAAGAAACACAATTAAACCCCAAATACCTAAAAAAAAGGTGCAAATTATAGAATCCCAGAAGTGTTCAGGTTGGGAAAGACCCTCAGGATCACCAAGTCCAACAATTAACCCTTCCCTACAAGGTTCATCCCTAAACCATATCCCCAAGCACCACATCCAACTGACCTTTAAACACATCCAGTGTTGGTGACTTAATCTATTAACTGAGCTTCAGAAGTCTACCCATATGACTGAATTGTAAAGAAAGAAAAATAAAACTCCTTCAAAGGGGTGTTTAAAGAATCATAGAATGTCAGGGGCTGTAAGTGACCTCAAAATATATCTGGTTCAGCCTCCCCTGCCAGTGCAGGATCACCTAGAGCAGATCAGACTGGAACACATCCAGATAGTTCTTGAATATCTCCAGAAAGAGAGACTCCACACCCTCCCTGGGCAGTCTGTTCCAGTGCTCTGCCACCCTCGCATTGAAAAAATTCTTCCTCAGGTTCACATGGAACCTCCTATGTCTCAGCTTCCATCCATTTGCCCTAGTCCTGGACATCACTGAGAAGAGGCTGGCTTCATCCTCCTGGCACTCACCCCTTATTGCAATACATTGCTGCAATACCTATGGGCCAGAAAGGAATTTGGCACAAATAGGGTTACAGTTCAAATCTATAGGTTATGCTAAACTGAGAGATTTATCATGTATGCATTGACTATGATTTTGCTGTGTTTTCCAAGAATTGTTGGGTGCTTCATTTCAATGCCTAATGAGAATAGTTGATTAGTTGAGAAACAGAAATACAAAGCAATATAATTTTTTTTAGAATCACAGAATCACAGAATCAGTCAGGTTGGAAAAGCCTTTTGACATCATCAAATCCAGCCTGTGACACAGTATTATCTAATCCACTAAACCATGACACCAAGTGCCACATTCACGCTGTTTTTAAACAGTTGCAGGGATGCTGACTCCCCCACCTCCCTGGGCAGCCCATTGCAATGGTCAATCACTCCTTCTGTGAGGAACTTCTGCCTAACATCCAGACTAAACCAGCCCTGGCACTGCTTGAAACTGGTATCCCCTCATTCTGAATATGTCTACTTAATAGAGTTCTCAGTAAAAGGATTTTTAAAAGCAGCTGAACCTTCAGATTTGTTTTAGAAGAAGACAACTTTGAGTACCCAGTGAATTGAAACCAGCACTACACCTCTGCAGCCTGCTGTACTGCATGTGCTCTCTTGTGATCTGAAAGCAGCAGGCATGACAGAGTAAGCCTTTGTCTTCAGCTGGTGAGGCTGCCCCTTGATTGAAATGATTTGCAGTTAATGGGGTTAAGGTACTGATAATGTCCCTTTCTGATGCTTACTTGAGATCGGAGCTGCTCTCAGGAACAATTCCACCAGAGGAAATCCTGTGCTCCAAGTGGCTTTTTGTTCACTCTTCAGCTGCCCCGGAATGCTACATGAGACAAGTAGGGTCATTACTTCTGAGAACCAATAAGTAGCCAAGCAGTCCTCACCTCCATGTGATGAGAAATTATGTTACACTCCGTTTGAGAAAAGGGACTTGTGAAAACTGCCACATTCTGCCTATTGATTCTTCAATTCAGTTTCATATCTTTAAAGTTGTTTTTTTCTGAGGGAAGTGATTAGGCAGTTAATAATTTTGCTGTTTAGCTATACAAAAAGATAAACTGCAAGGCACATTAAGGTGTCCCTGAGTCTTCTGATTCTCCAGGCTGAGCAGTTTCAGCTGCCAGCTTTTTCCTCATATGCAAGGTGCTACAGTCTTTTCATTTTCTTAGGTGCTCTGTGCTGGACTCCTTCTAGCAAACAAGCATTGCCAAGGGCATTCAAGAGCTGAGAGGAGGAAGTTAAGTTCCTAACTTTCTCAGGCTTTTTTGAAAATCCTGTTGACACTCATTTTTAGATACCTAAATGCCTTTGAGATCCCGATTGTAACGTTCTCAAATTAATTTAATTAACATTGTACTGAGATGAGTTCAAAGGAAAGTTCTTATTCATACTCTCTTTCTACGTTGACAAGTAAACTTCCTTTCTTCTTCCTTCTCTGCGAAGTATATAGTGTACGAAAGTGTGAAAAGTATTTAAGATAGCAACTCTCTTAACATGAGAACATATCTGAATGTTTGTATAGGGAAAGTATTTTTATGACCTAGAATACTTTTGCACAATTCTGCTCCTGTATTTTCATCATAATGTTAATAGCAATTGTAAAGTCCTTTCTCAAAAAAAAAAAAACAACCAAAAAAAACCAAACCAAAACAACCAACCCAACCAACCCCAAACAAAACAAAACAAAAAAACCCAAACAAACAAACCAACCAACCAAACAAACAAAAACCCAAGCCAAACAAACAAACAAAAAACCCACCCAAAATAAAATAAAACAAACCTTTATCTGTCTAGATGTGAATGTAACCACTATAATTCCATAATCACAGAATTAATAAGGTTGGAAAAGACCTTCAAGGTCATTGAGTCCAACCTAACACCTTCTAATTAACTAAACCATGGCACTAATTGCCTCATCCAACCTCTTTTTAAACACCTCCAGGGATGGGGACTCCACCACCTCCCTGGGCAGCCCATTCCAATGCCAATTACTCTTGATGTGAAGAATTTCTTCCTAACATCCAGCCTGAAGAACTTATTCCTAGCATCCAGCCTAAACCTGCCCTGGCACAGCTTGAGGCTGTGTCCTCTTGTTAATATTTTTATTGAATTTACTCCTCCAGAGTTCAGGGTAGAGCAGAGCTATGAAGATGATGGAGTGGAGCACCTCCGTTATAAGGCAAAGCTGAGGGAGATGAGTCTCTGTAGTTTGGAGAAGAGAAGACTGAGGGGTGACATTATTCATGCTTTTAAATATGTGAAGGATGAACGTCAGGAGGACAGACCTGAGTGATGTTCAGTGATAGGACAAGGGGCAGTGGGTGCAAGTTGGAGCATGTGAGGTTCCACATTAACATAAGGAAAATTTTTTTCACTGTACTTCTTACAACTTGATACCTGACAATTATTAATTTAATGATATCTTGGCTTTTCAAGCCAAATTTTGTTGTTATTGTTTAATTTTTCAATTTGGTTTTAAATGTTTTGAGTTCTTTTCTGAGCTATTCTAGGTCTTTGGAGAGTGTAGATAGCTGATTTAAGGGTTGGTTGCATGCTTAACAATTTATTCTTTGGCTGTAAGAAGATGCAATGCCTTTTAAAAGCGTTTTCCTAGTAGTATTTCAGAGGAAATGTTTGCAAAGTGATTTGCCTTTAAATGTTTCAAGTAGATGGATAAGCTAGAGAAATCCACTGGAAACTATCCCAAGAGTACACTTACACTTTGTACATCAAATTGAAAGGGCTTTTAAAACAGACTTTGTAAATCATGAGACACAAAGCAAGTATTGGTTTTCTGCTTAGTTTCGTGGCTTCAGCAAGTTGCCAGCAACATTTAGCAAAGCAGTGATGGTAAATCCTATAGGTGTATTTACTGTTAGTTGATGCTGAGGAAGCTTTACAATTTAAGTTGATTCACGTAGTTTGGAAATTGATATAGCTCTGCTGATCACACTGGAAGTTTCTACCTGTAGTTTCCATTGAGGATAGTTTGTATAGACTGAAATGTGTCAGTGTTTTTACATAGGTTTTCCTCCAAAGTGTTCCTGTGGACAGGAATTCTTCCATGGAATAGGCAGTGTCCTATTCAAATGAAGTTGGTGTCTCAGACTCCTTCAGAATGAGGAATGAAGTTCTGAGCAGATTTTGGCTGCAAATCAGAAAATTCTCATGTGGTGAAAACTAATACTCTGAAATCATACTGTGTCATTCAAAGATGATGAGACATGCAGCACAGTAAGGAGTTAAAGGAAAGAGAATCCAGTTCAAGCCTCCAGACACTCTATCTCCTTGCCTGTGCCAGAAAGTCCATTAGGGTGTTTAAGGGAGCATAATTATATTATTAGAGACCAAGTTGGGAAGCTCCTGCCCATGCTGAGGGCTGTAAAACATTGAACAGTTCTTAGAGGAACAACTAAACAATGCTCTACAGTGCAGCATGTGCACAACACAGAATTTTTTATGTTGTTATATGGTACTTCAAGTTAATGGCACAAGTTTCCTCTTATATGAGACATAAGCTAAACTATAAAATAACTCAGAAAATCTGTTTGCTGCGATAAAGCAAAATCATGTAGGTTCTACTTTATTACTTGCTGTTACAGCCTTGCCAGAGGGAAGGAGACTTTTTTTTTCCCCCCTAACCAGTGTCATGCTAAGTGTAGCTAAACTGCTTTCATCAGCTTCATTCAGAACAATTTCTCTGTCCTGTTTCATCAGCAGGAACAATACAATGATCACCGTGGATAATAAATCAACATTACATTTCCTTTTAAGAAAAGAGTAGAATAATAAATAAATAAATAGATAAACAAACAAACAAACAGATCAATAAAAGAATGTATTTACAGAGATTAATGCAGTAGCTTTTGTGATTTGGGAGGTCATGCAGACTTTCTGCTCCATGGTCTGCTGTTTAGATACATCAACATCAGACCAGACCAAATCTGGAAAAATCTCAATGCAGTAGGTTAAGATGTGACAAAACCACTTGTATGTTTCCCCACCTTTCCTAGTTCAGTCATTGTTGTGCCCATCAAAGCAGGTAATTCCCAAGAGGACCCTGTTTGGCAGAAGGTAGCCATGCTACTCTGTCCCTGGTGACATTGCATCTGGAATGTTGTGTCCAGTTCTGAGCCACTCAGTTCAAGAAGGAGCTCAAGAGAACCACGTGAAATGGTCTAGTGCAGAACCACAAAGATGATGAAGGCAGTGAAACATCTCATGAGGAAAGACTGAGTGAGCTGGGGGTATTTGGCTTGGAGAGGAGGAGAATGAGGGGTGACCTCATTCAGGTTTATAAAGATGTGAAGGGAAAATGATGGGAGGACAGAGCAGGGCTCTGCTCAGTGATGTCCAATGATAGGACAAGGGGCAACGGGTGCAAGCTGGAGCGGAGGAGGTTCTTCCTAAAAACAAGGAAAACCTTTTTCACTGTGAGAGTGGCAGAGCACTGGATCAGGCTGCCCAGAGACGTTGTGGATTCTCCTTCTTCTCCTTCTCTGGAGACATTTGACACCTGCCTGCATATGTTTCTGTGTGACCTATTCTAGATGCTCCTGTTTTGGCAGTTGGTTTGGACTGGATGATTTCTGGAGGTCCCTTCCAACTGCTAATGTTCTCTGATTCTGTGTCTCAGGCAGGTGTTTGCTCCTGATAGTGGAACTGAGGCAGTGGAGTTTTGCACAAAGAAGCAGAGCAGCCAGCTGAGAGGACTACAAGGTTTTAAAACACTGAAGCTGTTTGCCTCAGCAGTTAAGAACCAGCACCTTCATATTGCCTTTTAGTCAATATGTCACCATTTGTACCTAAAATAGATGTAAGAAACAACTGTCAGCTGATATTTGATTTTATATCATGTTCTAAAGAAGGAAAAAAAACAAACCAAAAAACAAACCCACAGCTTTTGAGAAGCAACATAGAAAGTTTGAAAACAAATAGAACAAATATGAAACTGATTGAAGATATCTGTTAAGCTATTCTATGGCAGTCACCAAATTATTTAGAGAGAGTATTTAATTTAAAAAATGCTATTATCATATTAAGATGTATTAAAATATAAATTATTATATTAAAAATAATGTTAAAAAATCCATTGAAAAGATTTTACAATTAAAAAAAAAAAAGGTTTTACAATTAAAAAAGAAATCAGGTGATTTGGTGCTTTTTTGTTTATGTGTATGCTAGGAATAGCCTGGGGGGGTGGGGAGGGAAAAGAAATACAGAAATGGTCTTTTCTATGTAAAATGCACTATGGTACAGGATTATCTGGGTGCTGGTCTGTTCTTTGTTGGTACTAAACAAGATGAAGAGAGAAGCTTACATCTATGGAGTTAACATCTGTGAACAGAGACTTCCAACAGCAAACTGAGTGTTGGTCTGGAGGGAAATATTTAACAAACTTCTTATGACATTTCTGTTTTTGGTCAAAGCACTGATACTAAAGCTTTATGATTAAGAGAAAAAAATAAAACCAAGCCACTCCACATGCTGGGCCACATCTTAATTATAGTACATATATCTACCTACAAACTAGTGGCCTCTAAAGTAGTATTCCTCACCTGGAATGTTGAGTTTAGTTTTGGGTTGCCCAGTTCAGGAAGGACAGGGATTTACTTGAAATGAGTCCAAGAGAGGGCTGCAGAGATGCTGAAGAGGCTGGAGCACTGTCCTATGAGGAGACACTGAGGGACCTGGGACTGTTTGCTCTGGTGAAGAGAAGACTTAGGAGGGGATCTAATCAATGTTTATAAATATCCGTGGGCTGGGGTTCAAGAGGGAGAGGACGAACTCTTCTTAGTTGTGCCCTATGGTAGGAGAAGGGGTAATGGATGTAAACTACAGCACAGGAAGTTCCACCTCAGCATGAGGAAGGACTTCTTTACTGGAAGGGTCATGGAGTACTGGAATAGGCTGCCCAGAGAGGTTGTGGAACCTTCTTCTCTGGAGACATTCAAGACTCATCTGGATGAATTCCTGTGTGACCTGCACTAGATTCTATGGTCCTGCTCTGGCAGGGGAATTGGACTCAATGACCTCTGGAGGTCCCTTCCAACCCCTAACATCCTGTGGTCCTGTGATATCCCGCATCCAAAAGACTTCTAAAAACATCCAGGGTTGGTGATTCAACCACTTCCCTGGGCAGCCCACTCCAATGCTTAGTCAGGATAAAGTAGGCTGTACAAACTGTTCTTCCCTTCCTTTTCTCTTTGTTCTGGCTGCTGACTAGTCCCTATGCATAGCTTCACTGGTTTTGACTGAGACTCTTGTTTATGGCTAAGTAGATAGCAGCAGTGAGGCCTCATTTCTCTCTAGAGGGAGATCTATCCCTTGTTCCCTTGTAAATATATGTAAATATATATTGTACATATGCATTGTATCTTAGGCTTTTAGGTTTTAGCTTGCTTGTAAAACATAGCTTCATTTGGCTTCCAAACCTTCTGAGCCAGTATGGTGATTTTATTTTGAGGGTAATTTTAACCCTACCACAAGTAGGAACTTGTTCATGCCAGAAATCCATGTATTTGTTATCCATTTCAGCAGAATTAATCATGACAGTGGTCTCTGTTGATTGCAGTGAAAGGTTAGGCTTTATCTAGCTTTCCCAGGTAACAGTGAGTTAAGTAACTGGAAAACCTGGGAATCCACTGTTGTGTATATGATCAAATAAAATCTTAAATAAATCTCTTTCTGTCATGTAACAACTTATTTGTCTTACTTTATTTCCTAAATAGAGTGCTTAGGAAAAAAAAAAAAGAAAAATAGTTTGATATGCTTGAAGCAATGAGTGATGGTTTTACTAATCTTGGTTTTATGCACTACTTAAGATTAATAAAGAATGAATTGAAAGTTTCTAAGTAGGGCACCTCAAATATGCCACCACATCTAGAGGAATATTTTTTTTTGTCTGAAAAGACAGCTTGTCACAGTCAAAATCCTTTCCCAACACCACTGAATCTGTAGAAAGATGCAAAACCTCATCGAGGCCGTGTAACATCTAATATATTTTCATATTATCTTACATTTTGTGCTTTAAAATTTGCAACACATCAAAATCAATTTTTTCCATCATATTTTAATGTCTCATGTCTTCATTTTTAGAAATTCTTCTTACTTGTTAACTTTACTGTCACAGAATATTTCAAAACATTAAAATTGCTGAGAGGAGAATAATGACCAGCTCTATTGCTCTTTATTCCTTCAGGCAGTAACACTGAACGAGTCATAGCTAACAATGTTGAGTACAGCTGTTAATTGTGTCAAGTATTCCATTTCTTGGAGTAAGGACATTGCATTTATTGTCATCTGCTCTACTGGATCTTGATGTGAGACTATTCTCTTTTTAAAGGAGCTCTATATTAGAGTACTCTAGATTTATAGACTGCTTTACACTCCTAGGATGCTTTAAGCATTTTACTGCTTTTGTGAAAACAGAGAAATTTTTTTTTTTTTTTGGTAGAACTAATCTCAGTGGAACTCACATGAGTTGACTTCTTTATTTGTAATACAGGATTCAGCATTTCAAGATGAACACAAGAGAAACTGCATCTTACTTAAAATCTTAGCTAATTACTTTTCCTTCATTTAAGGTTCCTAAAATGGTTGGAAGATGAAAAGTCAAAGGAAGTTCTGTGTGATTTCTGTCTATTTTTGTGGGTTTGTTTTGCCCTTTTTTTTGATGTTTATTTGGTTTCCTTTGAGGTCATTGGGTTTTTTTTTTGTTTGGTTGGTAGTTGGGGGGGGGTTGTTTGTTTTGTTTGGGTCTGGTTTGGTTGGTTTTTGAGGGTTTTGTTTGTTTGTTTGTTTGTTGGTGTTTTCTTTTCTTTTAATACGTTTTGTTGGTTTTTTTTCCCCCAAGATGCAAAAACAAATGAAATAGTAGAATTGGAATTACCTGGAGGGGAATACAATTTAACACTTAAATTTTATATAGAGTAGTTCACACTGTGAAATTAAATGGCAATTCAATCTACTAAATATTTTCCAACTGTATATCAATTCAAACTTATGAGTGGTAGAGTGGGGAGGGAACAGAATAAAGGAGCTTAAATTTTAGGTATTTCATCTAGGTAGTATTTTTCATAGAGTGAAAGGAATTGTTTTGAATGTTTCTGGTTTCTGACAATTTGGTTGCATGAATAACAGCTTGAATTAGATACATCATCAATAAATCACGAACTCAAGATGCACAGTTTGTTATATATCCTCATTTGACAGATTCTGCCAAGCATGGGATCTTCCACTATGAGTCAAAGGACTACCAACAGGAGGCTGAAAATACTTATTTTTTGGTTTTAACATTACTTGCTTAAGAAGGTGATAATTTATTCATTTTTTAAATTTGTTTGTTTATTTATTTGTTTGTTTGTTTTAGTTGAAGCAGCCAAATGGCTTTGGAATATATCTCCTAATCATAGCTTTATTAAAATATGCTTAACCTAAATATGGCATCCAGTTAGCTGGCATTTAATTCCTGAGGTCTTCTGTCAGGCACACTTGAAGTAGTGGGAGTGTAGAGACTGCTTGGAATGCAAATAGACTGCAGGTTGCAGAAAAAAACCCCACTGCTGTCTGGAGAAATACAATTGCTTGCTGTCATAATATGCAAAGAAAAATTGGCTGGGGATGAGTCACTTCAGAGTGGCTGACTGTTACAAAGTCTGGTACTAACCAAGTATTGCTAACGATCTGCATATAATTACCATGTCTGCAAGTTGAGATTCAGTATATTTTTAATGTACAGATTGATACATGCTGCGAAGTTCAGCATTTGTCAGTGAGGAATATCAAGCATTTGAGTTAAAGAGATAAGGAAAGCCTAACAATGTCAAGGGAAAGATCACACTAGAACAAAACAACACTTAAGGATGTGAAACCACCTCATTCCCTGTAAGAGAATATGATGGTTCTGGAGTGAAAGCAGCAGGAGAGGACCCCTCATGCATTGAAGGGAAGATTGACCTTGAGAGAAACTAGATTCATCAGAGGAATAGAAGTGTGTGAATCCTCAATCCGTGACTACCAGCTCCTCATAAAAGGAAACTAATACGAGAGGTGAAAAACTGCAACTTCAGTTTACAGTCCCCAGGGTTTTCTAACCAAGTTTTTCTTATCTATGAATTTTATAAACATTTGAAGCTAGATTGAATTTTCTGGGTATGAAAAAGGAAAACTTGCACCTTATCCTCAACCATGTTAAGCATAGTTAAAAAAAAAATTTTAAAAATTGGGTAACAGAAATCTGTAGCATGTACAGACTCTCAACCACTTAACAGGGAGCCAACTCACCTGGAAAAAAAAATACTGTGTCATAAAGGATAGAACTCCTGAGCCAGAAGTGAAGAACTGTCTGTCACTGGCTGTTGATACTGAAGGTTTTCTGGTGTGCAGTAAAATGTTTGAATCTCCACGATAACAAAAAAGAAAAATCAGTGTAGAAATTCAAAGAGTTTGTTCATTGCAACAATGGCAGTCGCTAGGACAACAAAAAATATTTACGTAATGATTTATACTACTAAGGTAGGAAAATGTGTGGCGCTGGCAGATTTCATTCTCTGTTTATTATAGATGTGGAAGCTGTTGTAGTGGTCATTTTGTGAGTGTAAGACTAAGCCAAACAGCATTTAGAAAGCAAGGACTGCACTGGACTATGAGGCTCAACATGCATCAGGGGTACGTCAGGAGACCACACTGACGGATTGCACCGCACCTTGTGTGAGATCAGCTATGTCTTATAAGAAAAAGTAGGGTTTAAAAATTAGAGAAAGATGTGTTGGTTTGAGGCTAATTGGAATATTTTAATTAAAAAAAAAAAGAGAGAGATTATAGGCTGTGAAAAGAAAACAATGGTGATGTTTATTTCACTCATAGGCTTGCTGAGATGTATAAGAACAAAGACACAAATTTACATAAGAAGAGAGTCTCTGGGAGTTGGTGTGGCTTCTGGGATTCTGCTGTTAACCCAACTCATCATTCTGCTTCCAACCCCGCCTTGCTGATCTTCCAAACTCACCTTGCACCTAAGGCAGATCCTAGGATAAGGTAGAGGGGTGGAAAGAAGGTGGAAGGGTGGTTGGGAGCCCCTCCTGGGGACTCCGATTTCTGGGAGGGGTGTTGTGTTTCTGTATTATTTTTAACTTGTATATTTCTGTAAATATTCCTGTATATTGTGTGTATATCTGCTTGTATATTGTGCTAAGCTGTAAACAGAGCTTCAGTCCTTAACTTCCAGCTGGCTGAGTCTAGTCTGGGTGATTTTCATAGAATGTGTGTGTGTGTGTGTGTGTCTGAATGGGGAACTCCCAAACCATCACAAAAGCTAATATTGAGAAATCTCATTTATCTTAAGATAAATTAGACCATTAGGACTTTCCTATCTTGCTTAATCACTTTTTTTTCCCCATTTGTTTACTGATGCAGTTAGCAAGATGAATAAAAAAATGTTGCTTGAGAATCCTCCTGCCCTCTCCAATGATCAAAATACAGCAGGATTTGGAAAATCTGAGGAGCTCCAAATGGAGGAAAAACTCCAAATGACAGGCTTCCAGAAATAAAATATCCTTAAAATTTCTATCTTGAGATAAAGATTATTCATACACCAATAACATCAATATTTTTATTATCAAGTGAGTAGGAGGATATTCC
>VWZE01007617.1:138106-149978 GCA_013396675.1 Eubucco bourcierii | reverse complement strand
TTTTCTTTCAATTCTTCCTGCCTCTATTTTTTTTTCCCTGCAATGTTAATAGTTTTAATTTAAAACCAGCTCTAAGATTATTGATTTATTGTATTTGGTTGAGCCAGTTGTCCTACCAGCTCTGAGGAGCGCTTCAGAACAGAAGCTTTCTGACAAGTTAGGATCCAAAATAATTTAGCCTGAAGCTCTTGGCAGCATTTCTGTTTCTTCACAGCAGTGCTGTAGGACATAGGGTTAGAAAGTAAGCATTTCTGAGAGGTAAGAATTTTAATATCCATCCAAGTTGAAGAAAATTAAATAGAAAAACCTCTACCCCATGTTTCCACAAATTCTGTGTTGCCTTTACATTCTCTGGGCTTTTCTAACACAGTGACATGCTAAACGCCACAATCTGCTCAATTTATAAATATAATCACTCACAGCATGCATTTACTTGCAGGCCTGAAAAGAGCATTTTGAATCTAGAGCTTGGATTTTCTAAAGTCACACTGAACTATCTGGCCACCAATCCTTCACATTAATACAGGAATTCAAGAGAAGCAGACAGGCATTATCCAATGAGGAAAAACTGCCTGAAAACCTACCTCTGTCATTGGTTACTCTGCAATATCTGACACTTAAACAGGGTGACAGACAACCCGTAGTTCCAAACAAACTCTTGGTGATACTGCTCTAGTGTTTCTTTTCTTTACTGCCTTTGGTTTGATTTGTTCTGATTTTTTTGTCCCCCTTCCTTTATAAATCCTCCCAAACCTTCGACTATGCAAAAATAATCTCCTACTACTCACCTGAAATGTATCTGAAAGATAATCAACCAAAATGTGTTTAAAGCTTAACTCAGTTTTCCAGGTGATGCTTTTGTGGGGCTGTTTATTTGAAAGTCTTTAAAAATGTAAGAGACATTCTCAGGGTAGAGATTCTTCTGGAATGAAACATAAGCCTGAGAAGAGAGTAGGTTATCAACAGGAGTAATTTCTCTTGATATTTAGCACTCTTACAGCTTCAGATCACCCTAGATAACAGTGCTGTTATTCTTGGTTTTCCTTTCACTAATGTGCATTGCTGTTTTTAATCCTGCATGCAAGTATCACAGAAACACAGAAATATTCAGGTTGGAAAAGATCCTCAGGATCAACAAGTCAAATCTAGGACCCTACTCTACAAGATTCTTAAACCATATCCCTAAGCACCACATCCAAACGACCCTTAAATACATCCAGGGTGGGTGACTCCACCACCTCCCTGGGCAGCTCATTCCAGTCCCTGACCACTCTCTTGGTGAAAAACCTTTTCCTAATGTCCCATATAAACCTACCCAGCCTCAGCCTGAGGCCATTCCCCCTTGTTCTGTCTCCAATTACCTCTGAGAAAAGACCAGCAGCAGTCTCTCAACAATGTCTCTTCAGATAGTTGTAGACATTAAAATCTATTTACTTGGCCTTTAGTGTGGCACTTCATTGATTCTTCCGGGCTGCTATTATTTAAAAGTTATTTAAAAGTAAAAAATGAGAACTATTTCAACCAATGAAAAAGATTTTCTTTTGGGTAGTCAATCTATAACAGGTAAGTTTTTTCTCCTGTGCAATTTCTTACAGTACAAGCATGGAAAAGAATAAAGGCACCAACTGATAGCATATTGAAAAGCAAACAAATACATTTCCATATTTATCTTTCAACTCCTGAGTCTACTCTACCATGAAAAGTAGGTAAAAATTAAGAGGAAAAAGATGAATGTTCTTTGTTTCAGGAGAGATTTAAAATGAATTGAAAGGTCACTCAGGTGGAGATTTACTAAAAGGTTGCTGTAGATGGAAGAGATGAAAGAAAAGTTGCATTGTCAAAAGGTAGCAGAGGATGGAAAATGGTTTCTGCAACAGTGCAGAGAATGGAACAAAGAGTGAGAAAATGCATGTAGGGGTGGTATAAATTTAAATCTTAAATTAGTCATCATCAGTAGCCTAGGTTAATTTATCTAGATTCCTTCAACAGCCGTTGGATAAAAAGAAGTGCTCCAGAGTGTAATTTATTCCATTTGTCACTGACACTTCAATAGGTGGCATAAATAGAGAGGGACAAAGTCCTTTTGAAAGTACCTGCTTTTCTCTGTTGCAGGCAAAGTGAACCTAAAGAACTATGGTAGGGTAAAATACTTCTTACTAGAATTGAAGAAATCACAGAATCACAGAATGTCAGGGGCTGGAAGGGACCTAGAAAGCTCACCCAGTCCAACCCCCTAGAGCAGACCACACAGGATCACACAGGAACACATCCAGGTGGGTTTTGAATATCTCCAGAGAGGGAGACTCCGCAACTCCCATGAGCAGCCTGTTCCAGTGTTCTGTCACCCTTACAGGGAAAAAAAAATCCTCCTCATCTTTACATGAAGTTTCCTATGTTTCAACTTCCATTGTCCTGGCATTGGCCATCCTCCTGGTACTCGCCGTTTACATATTTATAAACACTGATGAGGTCACCTCTCAGTCTCCTCTTCTCCAAGCAGCACATCCCCAGCTCCCTCAGTCTCTCCTCATATGAGAGATGTTCCATTCCCTTCATCATCTTTGTGGTTCTGTGTTGGACTCTCTCAAACAGTTCAATGTCTCTGTTGAACTGGGGGTTTTAAATCTAATGTTTTAAATCTAACATTTTAAATAGAATCTTAAAGCTCATGAGAGTTCTTTTCTGTAGCATTCTCTGAAGGTGTGAGAATACTAACATCTATTCAATATATCCCTTCCTATTAATTCCAACACAAAGCTGAGAATGGTAAATGTAAGCCAACTGACTGAGTTAGAAGGGAGGCATGACTCCATTTTGAAGTTACTGCTGTTATTGTGACTTATGCGATTTAAAGTTGGTCTTGATCTCTGTTGTCTAACAGAATGGGTATGAAAAGGCATTGTTATTTTATGGTTTATGAGTTTGAATTCAGGAATCTGATGCTAGTTCTGCTGAAACCACTGGATGAAGCATCCTTTCTTCAAGGAGTGAGGTTTGTGCATGATTTGGTGTTCTGTAGTAATAAAAACCATTAAGTCCTAATACGAGCTTGTCTGTGAAGCAGTGTTATCATCCTTGTTGGAAGAACAGCAGCCCAACTGCTTATTGCTGTCCAAGTGTAGGTGCTTCTTACATAAAAGGAAATTAAATGTGGCTTTCTTATAGCTGGAAATCTTTCCTCTGCATCATGAAGAACTGAGGAAACTTAGACTGTAACTTTAGAAATATTCTTTAATTTCAGAAATAAATTTAATCAATATAATAAGAAATGTGACTGAGGTCATGAATTCAGCCATTTTCATGACTGTGTTCTTGAATGTGTATACACATTTGTGTGTTTTTATGCATATATCATCCTTAAGTATTTTTTTTTAAATATTCCTGTTATCAAACAATCTGGATTTAATTCAGCTCTAAGACTTCCATCCCTTAAGTAACATGATGACAGTATTAAGTGTATATAAGCAGGACTAGACATTTTTGTAACATACAGATAGTTCCTTAGCTGTAAATCACAAGTGTGAAAAGTTTGAATGGAAAACCACATCTTTCCTGCAAGGGGGAATAAAGTTATCATGATTACTGCGTCCAGTTTTGGGATCCTCAGTTCAAGAGAGACAGGGACCTGCTGGAAAGAGTCCAGTGGTGAGCCATGAGGATGGCTGGAGGACTTGAGCATCTCCCCTATGGAGACAGACTGAGAGCTCTGGGGCTGTTTAGTCTGGAGAAGGCTGAAAGTAATACTGATCAATGTCTGTGCATATTCGAGGGGTGGGTGTCAAGTGGATGGGACCAATCTCTTTTCCCTGGTAAGGAGCAAATAAGACAAAGAGCAACTGCTACAAACTGGAACACAGAAGGTTTCAGCTCAACATGAGGAGAAACTTCTTTACAGTGAGCGTGACAGAGCCCTGGAACAGGCTGCCCAGAGAGGTTGTGGAGTCTCCTTCTCTGGAGAATTTCCAAACCCACCTGCATGCATTCCTGTGTGAACTACCCTAGGGGATCCTGCTTTGGCAGGTGGGTTGGACTCGGTCTCTGGAGATCCCTTCCAACCTGAGTGTTTCTGTTATTCTGTGATTAACATCAGAAATTTACACCACACAAATTAACTTTGGAAATGTTTTGGTGTAGTGATATTGAAATATCTCTGCAAATTTGTCTATACCAAATTGTTATGCACACACAAGACAACCTCTTATTCCTAGTTTGTAATTGTTAGTGTGTGTTATTAGACAATATTGTCCCTAACAACTTGCAATTATTTAATCAACAATCAAATGCCATTAATGAGTCTTCCATACAAGCAATGTCTTAGCATAAGCAGAATATATCTTTCCCTTCAGCGTTTTTGAAAATATAAAAGTCACAAGACTATTCCTCCTTAAGACAAATTGCTAGCTAAAGCACTGCATACTGAAAATTCTCATGGATTTTTCAAGTGTTGCCTCATTTTTATGGAGTTTATACAGTTTTACAGTAAATTTACTTTGTTTGGTTTTTTTGGTTTTTTTAATACCAACAAAACCAGTAAAACTTCAACTTCCCATCTACCTTTTTGATTGCTGAGATGTTGTGAATGGTGCGAGGGAAAAAGATTCATAGGGGATTGATAGCCATTGTTATAGCTATGCTATCATGTTTGGGGTTAGGGGTTAAGGGTTAGAGTTAGGGCTTAGTATTAGAGGGAAGGGTTTAATGTTTAGCGTTTAGGGTTAGGATTAGAGTTAGAGACTCAGGGTTAGGGTCAGGGCCTTAGGGTTAAAGCCATAGGGTTACGGTCTTCAGGTTTGGGTTTAGGGTGAGGATTTAAGGTTGGAATTGTGGTCTTGGGGTTATGGTCTTAGGGCTAAGGTCAGAGCCTTAGAGCTAGGGCCATAGGGTTAGGACCTTTAGGTTAGGGTTAGGGGTTATAGGTTAGGATTAGGGGTTAGGATTTAGGGTTAAGATTAGAGTTAGGGGTAGGCCCTTAACGATAGGGTAGGTTTAGAGTTAGAATTGTAGCTTTTGTTTAAGTGCCTTAGTATTAGGGTTAGGTTTAAGATTAGAGTTTAGAGTTAGGGTCACAGCCTTAGTGTTATGACCTTAGGGTTAGGTTTAGGGCTTTATGACTATGATCAGGATTGGTGTTAGATTCATTCTTCAGAAAGTGAAAAGAGCACAGTTGAAGAAGTACATGGAGAGCATGGTTCTATTCTTTACCTGTTTGTTGGGTGGGTTGGTTTTTTTTTTTTGTTTGTTTGTTTTGTTTCATGAGGGGAATTTTTTTGTTGTTTTGGTGATGCTTTTGTTGTTTTTGTTTGGTTTGCTGGTTTTGTCTTTTTTTTTTTGTTTGTTTGTTTGTTTGTTTTCCCCCTTTCTGTCTACTCTAGCCATAGACTAATTTCTACTATTTATTGTCAAAGTAATTAAAGTTCCATCTCCACCCCTGTGGGATACCTTCCAGTATCTGAAGGGGGCCTATAGGAAGACTGGGGAGGGATTATTTACAAGGTCCTGCAACGACAGGACAAGGGGCAATGGGTTTAAACTGGCAGAGGGGAGATTTGGACTGGATGTTAGGAGGAAGTTTTTTACAGTGAGGGTAGTGAGGCACTGGAACAGGCTGCCCAGGGAGGTTGTAGCTGCTCCGTCCCTGGAGGTGTTCAAGGCCAGATTGGATGAGGCCTTGAGTAACCTGTACTAGTGGGAGGTGTCCCTGCCTATGGCAGGGGTTTGGAACTAGATGATCTTTGAGGTCCCTTCCAACCTTACCATTCTATGATTCTATGATTGGATGTTTTCATGAAGTGTAATAGTTTCAGTGTTATTGCTGGGGTATTTTTATGTCTAATCTCACAATAAAGGTTCTGAAGACTTTTAGTTAAAAAACCTCTACATGAGTCCTTACAGTTTAAAAATGTTAAATGTTACAGGGAGCTGTGATAATTCCTTTTTCCTCGCTGCAATTTTTCAAGTTGTCACTCAGATTTAATGCTTCTCCTTAGTTAATGATTCTGATCTATCAGCTGTCCAATTACTGATAGGGTTCTTCACTAGATTTTTTCATGTTCATCAGAATGAGAGCAAGCTGTGATTCCACACAATCCAATACAAGAAACACACAAAGTAGAATGGATTGAAGAGATCAACAGAAAGTGAAACCTACACAAGACATTGAACTACGTACTGATTATTAAACTCTGAAATCAGTGCCACAAACTCATTCTGTCTGAAGTAATCTGAAATCAGAGTGACCTTGAATCTGATTTACAAGGAGGACCGGAATGAACATTGATGAACTCCACTTGCTTTCCGGCTATATAATCTGTTTTAATTGCTACTAAATACGATGACAATAACAAGCATAAAATCCTAAAGGGTAACTACAAAACAATTCCTGGGCATTTTGAAAAGAAGTAAAACCACTTCTGTGTTTTACTTTGCTGTTTGGGAAAGGGAACCAACATATCCATTAAACAGATGGTGGTAATTGGAATTCAGTTACCACTCTAACAGTATTACAGCAATATGATAGTCATCCATGTAGTTTTATCATATTTCTAAATCATGTTCACATGAGTATTAAGTAAATTCTTACATTATTAAGTTTGAGACTGAAGACAGAAGGCTGTCTTCATTTTTTAACTTTTCGTTATCGCAGAATCACAGAATTGTCAGGGTTAGAAGTGACCTCAAGGATTATCTAGTTCTAACCACCCTGCCTTGTGCAGGGACACCTCACACTATGTCAGGTTGCTCAGAGTCACATCCAGTCTGATCTTCAAAACCTCAAGAGATGGAGCCTCTACCACCTCCCTGGGGAAACTGTTCCAGTGTCTCACCACCCTCATGGTGAAGAACTTCCTAATATCCAATCTGAATCTACCTACTTCTAGTTTTACTCCATTCTCCCTACCTTCCTCACTACCTGAGACCCTAAAAGGCCCCTCCCCAGCTTTTCTGTAGGTCTCCTTAAGATGCTGGAAGGTCACAATAAGGTCTCCTCAGAGTCTTCTCTTCTCCAGACTGAACAACCCTAACTCACTCAGTCTGTCTCCATAGGAGAGGTGCTCCAGCCCTCTAAATATCCTTGTGGTCCTTCTCTGGACACCTTCCAGCATGTCCAGATCTTTCCTGTAATGAAGGCTCCAGAACTGGATGCAATACTCCAGAGTGGAGTAGAGGGGGGAGAATCACGTCACTTGACCTGCTGGCCACACTTCTCTTGATACAACCAAGGATACAGCTGGCTTTCTGGGCTTCTAGTGCACACTGTTGGTTCATGTTGAGTTTCTCATCCACCAGTACCCTCATGTGCTTTTCTTCAGGGCTGCTCTCTCTCATTGCAAAAGATATGCTAACTTAAATGTCTCTTTAGTCAGAATTTCCCTCCTTTTCTAACCTACCTCTAGATCAGTATAAATTTTCATAGAATCACTGAATGTTAGGAGTTGGAAGTGACCTCAAAAGCTCACCAGGTCCAATCCCCTTGTCAGAGCAGGATAACCTAGACCAGATCACACAGGAATGCATCCAGGTGGGGCTTGAATATCTCCAAAGGAGACTCCATATCTGTCCTGGGTAGGCTGTTCCAGTGTTCTGTCACACTCACTGTGAAAAACTTTTTCCTCACGTTTGCATGGAACTTCCTATGTGTCAACTTCCACTTATTGCCCCTTGTCCTAGTATTTGGACATCACTGAGCAGAGCCTGATTCCAACCTCTTGGCACTTGCCGGTACATGTTTACCTCCTCCTATCTCTCAGTGAATCCTTACCAGTTTTTTCTCCCTCGAGTCACTGTTCCATTATCCAAATTTGTGAAAATAAAACAAAACAAAAACAAAACAAAACAAAACAAAAAAACCCCACACACAAAAAAACAAAACAAAACAAAAACAAAAACAAAAACCAAAAAACAAAACAAACAAAAAAAAGAGGTATGAGAGGATACCATCTGCCTCCTTGGACAAAGTATGAGCTTACCTGAATAAATCCTAATTTGATGGGTCAACAACTATTTTTTAAATGAGGAATATAATGCAAATTATGACATAATAAACTGTGATTTCTTAAATCGTGTCTATATTCCAAGTCATCTGCATGTAACACACTTCCTGCTTCTGCAGAGCAGGTGCATGTGTGCATATATTTACATTAAAACTACAGTCTGTTTCATTTGTCAGTAGTTAGGAGTATCAGTACATCTTATATTATTTATCCTATCACTGCTAACTGAGTTTCACAACAGATGGAGAGGAAATGCTACACAAATGGTGTTTTTACTGGGCAGAACAAGCAGGCTTTCTAGTGCATTGATGGATTAGGTGTATTTAAAGAGTCATTTTTAAAGCCCATGTCAAATAAGTTGAATAAATTAGTGTCTTGCCCCAAAGAAACAAAGAGAAATAGTGTGCATAAAGGAATCAACTGAGAAAAGAAAAGATCTGTAGAGACCACGCAAAGGATATTATTCTTAAGTACAATGTCAGAACTTCTCATAGTTCTCAAGACAAGATCTGGATGTGCATAGGTATCTCTGAGATCCTATTAGGAAAAAAAAAAATAAATAAAAATCCCTCCTTAGAACAGTATTTTTGTCCAGAGATGTAAGTTGGTAATTATGGGAAAAGTACTTTTCTGTCATGGAGCACTGGAACAGGCTGCCCAGAGAGGCTGTGGAGTCTTCTCTGCAGACTTTCAAGACCTGTCTGGATGCATTCCTGTGTGACCTGAGCTAGATTCTATGGTCCTGCTCTGGCAAGGGGCTTGGACTCGATGATCTGTGGAGGTCCCTTCCAACCCTTAACATGTTGCGATCTTGTTAAGGCATTTTTATTTTTTTTTTTCCTCCTTTATGTTTGTTTGTTGTTTGGTTTTTTTTTTTTTTCAGAAATAATTATCAGGAATTAATGTTTTACCCTTGTTTTTAATAAGGATCACAGACTCACAGAGTCACAGAAACATTCAATTTGAATAAGATCCCCAGGATCAGCAAGTCCAACTACAAATTTCACCCTTAAACCATATCCTCAAGCACCACATCCAAACAACTGTTAAACACATCCAGAGGTGGTGACTCAACCACCTCCCTGGGCAGATAATTCCCATGCCTGACCACTCTTGCTGGTAAAATTTTTTTCCTAATGTCTACTCTAAACCTAGTCAGTCGCAGCTTGAGGCCATCCCCTCTTGTTCTATCACTATTTACCTGTGAGAAGAGATCAGCAACAGCCTCTCCCACAATGTCCTCTCAGGTAGCTGCAGATGTTACAAAATCACTCATTAGGAGAAAATAAGCTAGGAGAGAGTTAATTCAATTTCTATCAAATGTGAAGGCAATTTTATTTTAATATTAAGAGATAAACTGAAAAACTAAGGGAACAGAATGTAAAAAAAATGCCAAAATCCTCAAAATATTCACTGGATCTCTTTAGCTTAGAGAAAGCACCTGAAGTTAGGTTTTCTAGTTCTGTCTGATGATGACATAAAACCCCTCAATGACCTAGTGACAAAATATATATTTGCTTCATATGGTGTAGAGCTGTACAATCTTACACTGAGCTCCAGGAGGCATTCTGTGATATAATCGGAGTTTAATGATACGTTGAGGACTTCATGTTATAATTGTTGACTGCCGAAGGCTTTGTCACCTCTGTTAGTGGCTGTAATGGTACAAGGGACTAACCACTACACTAAAGTACTTTAGAGAATCCTTCTTTGAGGTTTGTTTGTCCAAAGTCAGAAAGAAGTGCTCCAGAAAGTCTGACTTTGTGTTTATATCTAGGTGAGACATAACACATGTAGACATTTCGTACATCTTTGCTTTTATTCACTACAAAACTAAAAATCCCTGTGGGCTTAAATTTTTTAAATACAAAGGTTTGATTCCAAGTCAACTACCTGGTACACTCACATCTTAGTATGTATTATCAATTAATGTCTGCCTTTGATACGTGGAAGCCTATATCTGTCTCAAAACATTTCCTAATGCACTATTAATTAGAAAAGACATTTCATTGCACATATGTTACAGTTATTCTCTGGAACTACTGAAGAAAGCTTTAAAAATAGTGAGAAAGACTTAATAAAGGACATTTTACTTTGCTATTCCTGTATCCTTCACAATTGTTTGCAAAGATAAAACTGAAGAGATACTTATATTACTTACTTTTAAAAATTGATACTGAACAATTCATAAGTAGTCTCTCTTCCCTTCACTGGTTTCCTCAACACCTATACGCACTGCCTTGTTAAGGTCAAACACAATAGAATGACACAATTACAATGTCACCACGATGAGGATACCATAGTAGTCAACAGTGACAGCAAATACACCTGATGTGCTCTTTCTTCATTTGTGCTATCTAGGTCTGACTTTTTAAACTTTCATAGAATTATAGAATGGTTTAGGTTGGAAGGGACCTCAAAGATCATCCAGTTCCAAGCCCCTGCCATAGGTAGGGACACCTCCCATTAGTACAGGTTACTCAAGGCCCCATCCAATCTGGCCTTGAACACCTCCAGGGAGGGAGCAGCCACAACCTCCCTGGGCAACCTGTTCCAGTGACTCACCACCCTCACTGGAAAGAACATCCAGTTTAAATCTTCCCTCTTCCAGTTTAAACCCATCACTCCTCATCCTGTCATTACAAGACCTTGTCAATAGTCCCTCCCCAGCCTTCCTGTAGGCCCCCTTCAGATACTGGAAGGCCACTCCAAGGTCTCCTCAAAGCCTTCTCTTCTCCAGGCTGAAGAGTCCCAACTCTCATAGCCTGTTCTCATAGCAGAGCTGCTCCAGCCCTCTGAGCATCTTCCTGGCCCTCCTCTGGACTGGCTCAAACAGTCCTTCTTGTGTTGGGGGTTAAAAATACCTAAAAGCAGTCCAGTTAGGTAGCCATTAAAACATATATCAGCTTAGATTTCCAAAGACTATGCTATCGTGGAGTATTTGAGACCTGCTGTGCCTGGAGACTTCTAAAATTATTACTATGTCCATCACGGGGATCTCCTCATCTAGGTAATGTTTAAATATCCATATTTAAAGAAGTTCCAAGGATCCATCTGGAAATGCCTACTACTGCAGTGGCTGAAAATTAGACAAATATAACCACTAATGATCAGAACATTTTCCATTCCTGTGTAGGATGGGGATGCCAGGGTTATGAATTATGCAGAGTTATGACAGAAGCACAGACCCAGTGTGATTCCAGGGCATTATGCTAAAGGTTTTTGAAAACAGAACCAGGGACCTGTATTAGTTAAAGTTAAAATTAGTTAAAAACAAAATGCATGTTTTTGAGCAAGTAAAAAAAACCTCACAGGATAATAAATTTAGGACAAAACCAGCCATTGGTGTTTCCTTTTGCAGTTGGATGAGACGGTGGAAGGAAGTGTTGTAGTTTAGGGGGCAAGACAGATGTTCTCTAACCCTTCTCAAAGGAGTTGCAGAAAACCTCTCCACACCAGATTGGAAAGAATTAGAAGTTTAAATAGAAGTATTATTCATAACTACATACAAGAATACAAAAGCATTAAAAGTACACAAATTCATAGCCCACCTTTCCATGGTTCTCCAAAAATCTCCTTAGGACAAAGCCTGCCTCCAAATCAGGGCAAAACCCCAGACCTCAAATCCCTGTACCACTCTACCCAGGTCTGAATGATACAGCTAAAAAATTCAGCTTGCCAGCCCCAGGCACCACTCCCCTGCACACCTGAGATAAGGGACCTTTCACTGGGAAGGGAGAATGGAAAGGAAAAAGGGAAAGGCAGCCTATGTTGTTCTTTTATAAAGATTCAGGCATTCTGGGAATTTGTTTGGGTTTTTTTAATTAACTAAAACTTCAGAAATTGTGAATGTAAAAAAAAAAATTAACAAAAACAAACAA
>VWZE01007617.1:109218-138081 GCA_013396675.1 Eubucco bourcierii | reverse complement strand
ACCCCCCCCCCCCCAAAAAAAAAAACAAACAAAAAATCAAACCATTTTGGTTAGGGAGTGAAAAGTGCTTTGTCTTTTAAATAATAATAATATAAACAACAATAGCAGGTAGATGTGTTTGCCATTATTAGACTATTGTTAAAGACTTAAGAGGTATATTTAAAATAGAAAGATTCAATATAACAGCTTAACAGTTAATATTTTTGTTCTAGCATTTTATCATTTTACTCTTACCAAGGAACATCTTTTGCTTACAGTTCAGTAGACAATGTGTTCTGAAATATGAATTCTGTTTTCCAGTCTTAAAAATACTCCCCATGGTGCTAGATCTGATTGGGTGATTAGATTATAAAGGATTTGATATTTGTTTAGCTAATAGATGACCTCTCAGTAATGACTGATTTTACTTGGCATTGAAATCTTCAAACAACAAGATGACAAGCTGCCTTCCCCTGTAATTTCCCTCTCTTGTGGGTAAAAGCTCCAGAGGAGAAATAACAGGAAAGTATTTGCAGACAGGAATAAGGTAGTAAGGTAATAAAGGTAATAAGTAAGATGAATAGGTAATAAGGAAATAAAGAATAAAAGTACTTTGCCTGAAATTATACTTTGCTACTCATCTGGGCTTGGAAATACAAACTTCTTAGCCAGTGAACCTGGAAAAAGAGTCTCTAAAGAATGATATGGCATGCAAACAGGCTCTAAATAAAAGATAATCACAATTAATGGCACTCAAATCCCATTAATCTTGGAGAAGAGTGAGTTTATGCATTTCTTTCACTGATTTATTTGAAGAGTTTCTTCATGAAGCGAAGTCCTCACTGTGGTAGCAGATTCTTCAGCATTCTCCGTAGCAGATTGGGAAAGCTATAATGGTTGCTGTCTACAAGAACAGTCTGTCATGGAAGATACTTGTCCTGCCTTGCCCAGGCATCATCCCATGGTCCCCTTCCCTATGCTGATGGTAGGGGGAAGCAGAGTACAGGGAGAAGGCAAAAATCTTAAAGACAGCCAGTTTGAGGGGCCAAGACTTACCAGGTTTGTTCCTCCCAAACAGAGGAAAGCAAACTCCTGACTTCAGTTAATATGGTCAGATTTGGCAAAGTGCCATTCTGATTGCTGAATCTCTGTGGCCAAAAGGGCCATTGCATTCAGGCAAACAATAAACAGACTTATGACACATGCCTCTGCTTTTGTCTGCTCTGCCCTGCCGCATTGTGCTCTGCTTTGCCTGCAGTGGCTTTCAAGGCACTGACACAACTCCCTCAAAGTGTGTGGGTACTGTCTGATACTATTTTGTGAGTAAATAGTCAAACCCTCTTTGTAACAAATTCTATAACTAGATTCTAAACTAAGAACCCCTTTTCCAGTTCTAAGTTTAATATTTGTATTTACTTCTTGTTTCTTAAGTGTTCTAGGTTGCCTTTTCCCTGTGTGTATAAATATTCAGACTGTGTGTTTTGAACATTGTGAATAAGTTTTCTGGTGAGATTTAATGTTAATGAACAATTTTCATAGTTATTAGCAATCTTTGCCTGGATATCAAGATTATTAATTTTGCATTAATTTGTAATACAGTGTCACCCAAAGACAATGAAAGAGGAGTGTTCACTCCAAACACTCTTGTGCCCTACATCTTAGAATCTACTCCAAGAGCTCTAAAGGGGTTTTTTTGTTGGTTTTTTTTTTTTTCTTCCTTCTTAGATATAGAGCTTCTGAAGCTGTAATCAGTCTTCAGGCAACTACTCATATAATTCTGATCCTCATTACCTGTACAATTTGGGAGTAAAGCCACCAAAATTTTGGTGGTCAGGGGGTGACAACTTGGAATAGAAATCTGAGAACTAGGTTTCTATTGCCAACAATATGACTGTAAACCCAAGGGAGCAAGTGACAGAAATTCTGATGTAACTTACAAGTACTTAATATTTAGGAATGATTTGACTTCTGAGATGAAAACTGAAACGTTAGACTAACCATTTTTCACTTTTCTATAATTGATATAGACTCAGATTTAAACAAGTTTAATAAGTTGCTTGCAACAACTTCGTTTGAGGAAATGATCCTAACAGGAAATTCTCCTTTGGTATTCTCTCATTCCTCATGGCAGAAAAATATATTTCCGCAGTTGCCACAGACCTTCCTGTTCAGTTCCTCTGTTTGATGCACATGGATGCAGAGGTTTCTCTGCCTTGTAAAACACGTTTAGTTTAAGATCATAAGTTAAACCATGCTTATTCCCTTACCTCCTCTTCTTCCTCTTTGGATTATTTCTATTTATTTATTTATTTATTTGTTTGTTTGTTTGTTTACTATTCTAACATCCCCCATATCTACCAAAATTTTGCCATTGTACTGATCCATATTGTCAGTGTTTCTACTTTTATGAGCCTGATTTAAGGGACAGGAAAAAGGCAATGGTAACCACATGTCACACAGCTGGTGTGCTCTGTAAGGGTGTAGCCCTTAGCAAATGGATGTGAGCCAAGAGAGGCCATCTGGCTTCAGGGCCAGAACTGCTCCCTGACCTTCCTTCTTTTAACAGTACATATATAATGATACATAGCTCTAACTGCTGTCTTAGATCAGTACCCATGCACTGAGGCATATTCAGTATTAATCTGTAACCATGACTGCTTGGGGGATTTTGTCATTTACTGTTTAACTGAAAAAAAAAAAAACAAACCAGCAAAACCAACCCAGAAAGGTTTGGTATAATCTGAAAAACAGAAAGAAAAAGAAAAGTTCCATCTGGTGCTTCATTTTCTTTCTTAGTTTTGTTCGGGAAAAAAAAAAAAAAAAAAAAAAACCCCCNAAAAAAAAACCAAAAAAAAAAAAACAACCAAAAAAAAAAAGCTCCAGAAACACACGAGGTAAAAATTACAAATGTGATAGGATGTAAAAATACTTTTTTTTTTCTTTCTCTATTTCACTGAATCACTCATGAAACAAATAAATAAACACAATAAGACGGATTAAAGACAAATCAGAATATTTTTTATATGCTTGTCAAAAGTACAGCTTGGTCCCTCAACTTCCTTCGAACAAAGTTTTTGAAATGGAATTATCTTTGGACTACTAATAAATACTGTGGTGTTGCGGCTGATAAATTTCTCTTAAAACATTTTTCACTGAAATGATTCAGCCTCTAATTTCACAAGTTCATCAACAGTCTACACTCCTCTCCAATTTTCTGTAATAAACTATTTCCTGAAAGAAGGTTACTCAGCTCTTATCACAGCAGTTAGCAGCAGTCACACCAAGATATACACTGGCAAATCAGTGTGACCGTAAATAGCATAATTTTTATGTTGAGAGGATGAAACAGAGCAATTTCTCTCCTGCATGTGCAATTCACAGAATCTCCTTGAAGGCTTTAAAATCAATAATATGTTGCAAAAACTGCTCGTGAGCCTGCTTCCAACTAAATAACTGATGACCTAATGTTAGCATTTATTTGGATTTTACTGTCCAAATTTTCCCCCAATTCAGACAAGTGCTCATCTGAAAACTAGACGGGTTTATTTTGCTGGAGACATGTAAATATAGTTCATGAATTCAACTCATTGTTTCTGAAAAATACAGAATCAAAAAATGTCAGAGACTGAAAGGGACCTCGAAAGCTCATCCAGTCCATCCCCCCTGTCAGAGCAGGATCTCCTATACAAGATCACACAGGAATGCATCCAGATGGGTTTTTAATATCTCCAGACAGGGAGACTTCACAACCCTCAATGGACAGCCTGTTCCAGTGTTCTGTCATCTTAACAGGAAAAAAAATCCTCCTCATACTTACATGAAACTTCCTATGCCTCAACTTCCACCCATTGCCCCTTGTCCTGGTTTTGGGCATCACCCAGCAGAGCCTGGCTCCATCCTCCTGACACTCACCCTTTACATATTTACAAACATTGATGAGGTCACCTCTCAGTCTGCTCTTCTCCAAGTAGCAGAGCCCCAGGTCTGGGAACACTTGCAATGACATGCCTTGGTTTTTCCTTAGAGAGGATTGATTCATCAGAAACTCTAGCAGCAACCAAAGGTACAAACAGTATCTAGATTCCAGTGAACACCAGAATCAAACCAAAGTTTGTTTGGAGGTATAGCAGCATACATGGCACACGAATTCTCTGGCAACTGTGGTAATACTTCAGGAGAGTATGTCAGATTACAGGTATGTTTAAGGTGATTAAAGTGCCATGGAATTAGCCTAACCCCAAATAAGAATGATTTAGTAAAAACATAGATGATTTCACTTACAGTTCTAATATTATTTTGGGAGTTGTTAAAGAGAAGAAAAAGACAAAGGAAAAGGGGGGGGGGGGGAAANAAAAAAAAAAAAAAAGAGAGAGGGGGAGGAAAACAAAAAAAAGAAGAAAAAGAAAACAAAAGCAAAACAATAAGAAAAAAGGAAAATGAAAATTTAAAATTTAAAAAGACAAAAAAAAAAGAAGAAACAGAGGAAGAAAGAGAAGAAAAAATAAAAAAGGAAGGGAAAAAAAGAAAAATAAAAAGAAGAATAAGAAGAAAAAGAAGGAAAAGAAGAGGAAGAAGAAGAAGAAGAGGAAAAAGAAAAAGAATAGGAAAAATAAAAATAAAAATAAACATGAAAAAAACTGAAAAGGAAGAAAAATGATAAAGAAATTGTGCTGCTACACACAGTTGTCACATCACTAGGCGAATCCACCATGAAGAGGGATGTTTGTAAAGAGAAAACAAACTTCTACAAAACACTTTAGCAAATTTAAGTGAGAAATATATAATACTCTCTACAGGTTAGATCTATGTAATAGTGTTTTAGGGTTTTAATTCTGACATGAAAGAGGGTGGGTTTTTTGTGTTTTTGTAAGTTTGCTGGAATATGGTGGCAGTTCTTGAAAGCAAATCATTGTCAAGCTCTTTCAAATGACAGTGTGAGCATACTTAAATAGCTTTATAGCTACAGTACCATATGCTGCAGTTAGTATGAAACACAAATTTCTCAGTAGAAGAAATTCTCTGTCTTAGGTTGAACAGAGATAGTGACTTTGTTCCTGGTGTTGTTGTCTTTATTGTTGTAATGTCTGACATAATTAGATGATATGAAACTTATAAAGACATTTCCTACTCGAGTTGCGTTTTACAATGGAAGTTTGCTGTAAGGATTAATATTTCAGTTCCTTTTGTTTGTACCTTTGCTATGTAGCTTTCCTTTTTTGTTGCTCCTCACTGGCTCCTTCATCCTCCAGCACAGACAAACAGTGACAGCACTACAAATAAATTATCATTCTCATATTCTTCTGAACATTATCAGGTATCATGCAAGGCCACAATAGACTTAAACACGTCCTGGCTTGCCCAGACATGTTTTCTGCTCTCTCTCCTTCTGCTGTTGGGGGAAGCAAGGGTGGGAAAGGAAACAAAGACCCCTAGTGCCTCTGAGTCTCTTTATTTCCTTCCAAACTTGTAAACCCATGAGGATACTATGTTTATACACTTGCTTGTGTTTTGCTCAAATAAGGGTAGACAAGTCCTGGTTTCACCTAGTATGGTTAGTTTTGGCTAAGTGCCATTCTGATTGGCTGATGTGTAGCCAAAGACACATTAGTGTTGGAATGCATTGATAAAAAGAGATAAACAGGTAAACACAAAGTGCTCTCTGCTTCTGGCAGTGCTCTGCCTTACTGTGCTTCTGTCATTGCTGCTGCCATTGCTTCTGCCTTTGAATCCTGCCATGCTGTGCTAAGCTATAAGCTAGCTCTGCTATATAGTAACAAGCCCTGATGCTTTGGGTTTGTCTACCTGGAAACTGTCTCAGGTTACTGGAAGATTAGGCTACAAGTGTGTTAGGCTTGCTTAGCCAGTGCAACATTGTGCCATCTGCACATCTGCAAGACATCCTGCTTGCAAGTCTTCTGCCAAGACCGAGAGCCCTGGAAGGGACACAAATCACCCAAGAGGAACCAGGGTCAGGTCAGAGATCATTTACCTCTCTCCCAGCACCCTTGTTAGAGCCTGGGAAGAATCAGAAGCCTCAACAGCTAAGAAGACATCAACAGAACTCCCTACAAGTATTTGAGCACTGTCTGGAAGCTGTAGTTAGCCACAGGAATCCAGACATATAATTTTGGTGAGTAAATACTCAAAAGCTCCTTTTCCAAAACTCTGTGAACTCTTAAGTGAATCTGAATGCCTTCTGCCTTGAGTGGAAAGGAGCTTCTTGAGTTCCTCTAGTGGGCAAGTGGTGTAATTGAACCGCAGGAACCTCTTTCTAGTTCTAATGCTTTAATGTATTATTGTTGTATATTCCTCCATGCAACACTTTTCATGACTGTTGCAAAGAACATATTATTGTTAAAATTGTGCCCCATAGTGAGACTCTTGAATATCAAAATTAATAAACAATTTTTTTTTTTAAAATACCATCTCACAGCCATACTCACCATTGTCCACCACTGCACCAGGCTCTTCTACGGGCATTGCATATTTGTGCTCTTACTCTTCACTTAATCGAGTATTCTTTAGAAATTACCATTTCAGTTGGTGAGTTTCTTAGGACTGGAAGTGTAACAAAAATGGCCAGCACCTCAATAATCACATCATGCATTTATTACTGTCACGCCCATGGTAAATCTTTTATTTGTTTGTACTTGATAACCACCATGCCTGTCAGTTCCACCTGAAAGAGTAGCTTCTTGTTTCAGTACCAAAGAATATAAAATGTTCTTGGACCTAATTATTTGCCTAAAGCATAGTCTAATTAACTGTTGGCAATAGAGTTGATAAAACCTACTTGAAATTCTACTCTAGAATTATTCATCTGGATGCCCAGTTATCCATGGGTGGTTTTTATTCAGTACCAGTTGCCGGAGCACTCAAACCAGCCCAGATACCAAAGGATGGTTTAGAGTTGTTTTTTTTTGTTTGTTTGTTTGTTGTTTGTTTTTTTTTTTTCCCAGAACTGAGTGTATTTGGTCTTTGGGTAATGACTAATAGAAGCTTACCCAACTTACCAAAATATCTCTAGACCTAGATATTCTCTAGGCTTCTTTTCTAATGTTTTTCCATCATATCCCACTATTTTTTCCCTGATATAAAACCTAATTCCTCTTTTCTGAAAGTGAAGTTGTTTTCTTCTTGTCTTTCCCTGAAGAGATCTGTTAAATCACCCTCTTTTAAATCACATTTTATGTGTTAGAAGTCTGTTACTTCTATGTCTTTTCCTACATTCTTTCATTTTTCTTACAGGTCTTTTTTTTTTTTTTTTTTTTTTTTCGGGTTTTTTTTTTTTTTTTTTTTTTTTTTTTTTTTTTTTTCCATTTTTGTTTGATCTGTTCCTTTATTGTGAACTTCCATCAGTTGTGTTTCTAAAAATGTTGTGACCTAAAGCAAATGTAATATATTACTAGAAGTCTTATTTGGGACAAACAAAACATAGAATCATAGAACCTTAGAATCATAGAATCAGTGAGAGTTGGAAGGGATCACAAGGATCATGTAGTTTCAAACCCCCTGCCATGGGCAAGGGCACCTCACACTAGATCAGGCTGTCCAGAGACTCATCCAGCCTGGTCCAACTCTCTGGGCAACCCATTTCAGCATCTCACCACCCTCATGGTGAAAAACTTCTTCCTAACATCCAGTCTGAACCTACCCATTTCTACCTTTGTGCCATTGCCCCTAGTCCTATTGCTACCTGACAGCCTAAAAAGCCCCTCCCCAGCTTTCTTGTGGGTCCCCTTAAGATACTGAAAGGTCACAATAAAGTCATCTCAGAGCCTTCTCTTCTCCAGACTGAACAGCCCCAACTCCGCATTCTATCCTCATAGGAGAGGTGCTCCAACCCTCTAATCATCCTCATGGCCCTTCTCTGAACAACACAAGTTTTCTGTGCTCCTCATACAACACTCCTGCTCCAGGTTAAGGTCTTCCTTTTTACATCATCTTGTTTTGCTCATTTTTGTCTCACATGCAATGTATAATCCATTCTAAGTTCTACATCATCTTTAATTTCCTCTCTGATGTCAGATCTACATTTCTATTTGTCATTTTAACTATAACCTTCTACCACATATTTCTTTGTGCATTTCCTATTGTTCATTTTGAATATTTTCCCCAGTTAAAGTTGATTTTGGATTTGGATAATGCCCTCCAGTGTGTTTGGAATTCATTAACAACAGCAGATGTGTTGTATCTTCAACTTGGTCAGTAACAGAAGTATGCAGTTTGACCCTTCACTAAATCCTTCAGAATGTTATTTCTGCAGCTTGACTGCAAACTACATCTAGATAAGCTCTGAGTGTGATTTTTCATCTAATTGCATTCCTACTCCGGTAAATTCAGACACTTTTACCTCTTTCTATCCAAGGGATTACCACATGCTACAATGCCAACAGCCTTTCTGAAGTGCTCATATAACCTCTTTATTGACTATTCTTTATTAAAAATAATAATTATCCAGTCAAAGAGATAAATAACATGATTTTCTAAGATTTGGTCTAAATACAAAAATTTCAGCTCTTTACTCCACCATCAACAGTCTTTATTCTCTATAAGATTATATTTAACTCCACAATTTATTATTTTGTTTGTTTGTTTGGGGTTTTGTTTGTGGGTTTCTGTTTGGGTTTGGGTTTGGTTTTGGTTTTGTTTGTTTGTTTTCCTGGAACTAAATCAGCCTCAGTAATGCTTTTCCAGCCTTTTTAATTGTAGCAGTTTAAGAGCTAACACTCTGTTTTTATTCTAAATTATAAACAAGAAAGAGATGAAGTTTCTGAATATTCTTTTGAATATAGAGTGAATGAGCAGGGCATTGGTTGCAAAAAGAAAACAATGAGAAAGTCTGTATCATTCAATGGTTTGCTAATCGCTATAAAAAGACAATATAGAAACAGTTTCTCACTCCTTTTTTTGCCTTCTGCCTTCCACCTCCTCCACTGTTCCTCTGTGCATGGCTAAATACTGATCTTGACTGAACTGATAACACATGAGCCCTGATGGTTTTCTGTCTCTGGGGGAGGGGAGAGAAGAAGGTAGTATTGGCCCCTTCTGGTCTTTCTTTGTCTTGGAGGGGAGGATTGAATTTCTGTATTATTTCTTAATTATAAATATGTGTAAATATATTTTGTATATATGCTTGTAAATTTAGCTTGCTGCAAAATACAGTTTTATCTTACTTTCAAGCTGCCTGAGCTGGGTTGGTAAATTTAATTTGGGGGGTAATTTTCTCAAACCCACCACATTAATAAAAATAACATATTTGCTTTTCTCTAGTCCTCTGGGACCTTGCTACTATTCCATGAAATCTGAATTCTAATTGCTAACAGTTCAGACATGGCAACATTTTGCTCCTTCAGTGCTCTAGGGGGAATTTCATCACAGTCTGCCAACTTGAGTATCTCTAGCTTTCCTCTGATTCCTCACACCTTACTCTATCCTATTCCTCTTTTTTGATAAAAAATGATTTTGCTAAATTTCCGATTACAGAAAAAACAGAACCAAGCCAACCATTTAAATACTAATGTTTCTTGTTTTGCCTGTTACTGGCTTACACTTCACAGAGCCACAGAATTAACCAGGCTGGAAAAAAAGCTTCAAGATCATAAAGTCCAATCTACCACCTAAGACCTTCTAATTAATTAAACCACTGCACTAAGTGCTGCATTCAGACTCCTTTTATACATCTTCAGGGATGGTGACTCCACCACCTCCTCGGCCAGCCCATTTCAATGCCAATCACTCTTGCTGTGAAGAACTTCTTCCTAATGTCCAGCTTAAATCTACCCTGGTGCAGTTTGAGACTGTGTCCTCTTGTTCTGTCACTGGGTACCTGGGAGAAGAGACCAACACCACCTGGCTACAACCTCCTTTCAGGTAGTTGTAGAGAGAATAAGATCTCCCCTGAGCCTCCTCTTCTCCAGGACGAGATAGTTGATACATAATAGCTTATTTAGTTGTGAATTTTTAGGAAATATTAACATTCCTGATGTTTTCAGGATGCCCTGTTGCAGTATTAACATGTTGGTGGTGATGGGTGTTACGTGACCCCACTCCCCCAAAGGATTCACCCAAACTAAACTCAGCTGGCTGGAAGTTAAGGAAGGAAACTTTACATATTTACAGCTTAGCACAATGTACAAGTATTTATCTATCTATCTATCGATTGATCTATCTATCTATCTATCTATCTATCTATCTATCTATCTATCTATCTATTTATCTATCTATCTATCTATCTATTTATTTATTTATATATAAAACCCAGGTATTTACAAGTAATATTTAAAGTAATATCCAAGTTAAAAGTAATACAGAAAAACTAAACCTCTCCCAGCAGTCAGAGTGTCTAGGAGGGGCTCCCAACCACCTTCCACCTTCTTTCCACCCTCTCCCTTGTCTCAGAATGTCTCTTACGTACAAGGTGAGCTGGAAAGGTCAGCAAGGGGTGTTAGAAGCAGAATGATTAGTATGAAAATGTGTAGGTTCAGGCAGAAGAGTTAATTCAGCTATAGCCAGGCAGAGACTATCTTATCTCTGTGTCTTTGCTTTTACATGTCTAAGCAAAACCTATGAGTGAAATAGACATGATTATTGTTTTCTTTTCCCACCAAATAATCTAATTTATCTCATTAAAATATTCCAATTAGCTTCAAACCAGCATACACACAAGTGTGATGACTGAATTAGTTTGTGATGATTTGTAACAGAACTTGGAAAATTAGCTTAATAGGTGTCTTGAAAGCCCATTAAGCATCTTCTGTTTTATCATTTTGGATTATCTATTAACTGAAAATTTCACCAAACATCAGAATGTCAAGCAACTGTGCAGCAGATTACACTTTTTCTCTTTGAGACAGAATTCTTGGTTGTGGATAATAAATTAACAATGTGGGGGAAAGGGTTTTGGGACCCTGGAAGAAACATTGATGATGTGCAAAACTAGTATAGGGAGACAAAATAATACAGAATTATAGGAGTTGGAAAGGACTTCTGCAGATTAGCTACTGCAATGTGGTTGAAAATAGAAAGTTGCAGTATTTAAGGAACACTGGAGGTACTGAGTACCCAAGAAAGATGAAACCAGGGTCTTCACTGATACACAGTCTTCTGAGTACTTCAGGTGTCATTGTTCAGGTGACTTCAAGTAAAGAAGCTTTCCTCTGGTACATGCACTTACATATTGAAATCAATGAAGCAATGTCAAGTGAAGTTTTTGGTGTGCTAGAGAGGAAGCTGTTCACTGTTTCATTTACCAGAAAGCCTTTTGCAATTGTTCTCTCCATTCTCAGGATGAAGTCTCAGGAGATGAAAGATCCTTGCCTGTTTCTGACAGAAGTAGTTTCATAAGTACTGGGCATAGCTGGTGTATAGAGGAGTGCTTAAATCATTCACTTTGAAGTGATAATGAGAGGAGAGCCATGGTACCTGCACTGGTTCATCAGTTGCCTCCATGAATGGCATCTGTATTCTGTTTTTGCAGCCTTAAGATCTTGATTGTTCTTTGACTTCTTTCTGTAAAAACTGGCATCTGAGTGACTTTCCTAGGGAGCCTTTGTCATGAACTGAAGCTTTGAATGCTGTAGCTTTAATTTTTAGACTGTGTTCAATTACTAAGGTTTCCTTAATAAAAAGGAGATTATACTGTTTTGAAATTTCACAGAATCACAGAATGTTAGAGGCTGGAAGTGATCTCAAAAGGTCTGAAAAGATCATCTAGTCCAACCCTCTGTTAGAGCAGGATCACCTAGAGTAGATCACACAGGAACACATCCAGGTGGGTTCTGTACGTCTCCAGGGAAGAAGACTACACAACTTCTCTGGGTAGCCTGTTCCAGTGTTTTGGTATCCTCACAGTGAAATAGTTTTTCCTTCTCTTCATGTGGAACCTCCTACACTCCAGCTCGCACTCATTACCCCCTGTCCTAATTTTGGACATCACTGAAAAGATTCTGGCTCCTTCCTCCTGACACTCATCCTTCACATCTTTCTTGAACTGAGGGGCCCAGAACTGGACACAATATTCCAGACAGGGCTTCACCAGGGCAGAGTAAAGTGGGAAGAGAACTTCTCTCAACCTACTAACCACAGCCCTTCTGATACACTCCAGGATACTATTGGCCTTCCTGTCCAACAAGGGCTCACTGCTGGCTCATGGGCATCATTCTATACACCAGCACCTCCAGGTCCCTCTCCTCTGTGCTGTATCTTTGATAAAATCCATTAAGCTTTCAAGTTTGAACCAGTGAGGGGAGGTTATATGGCTACATTTGCGCACCTGAAGGACCGTCAGTAGCACATACAGGTGAAAAAGGTCAGAGAACAAGAAAATTGGGCATTCTCTTTGGCATTTTAAGCTGCTGTTCCACCTCTTCTCTCTATGCATCCAGAACTGAGGTTTCTAGTCAATCCTTGCACATCTACAAATACTTCTATGTTTTCATTCAGTTGAAATCATCTCTCTTAGCTGCAGTAGCTAGCATCTTAAATCAAGATGGGAAATATGAAAGAAAGATTCAGAAAAACACTTTGAATAGCTAAACTTTCTCAAATGACAACTTAAAAATGTTAAGGTTGCCAGGGAAACTCAGTCAAAAGTAGTACTTTAAGAAATTTATTTGTCTGGTTTCTTCCTTTTTGTTTGTTTATTTTGAGACTGTCTAAAATGGATCAAACATTTATAGCATATTAATGAACGAAGGTTGTGAAGTGTAGATCACTTCAGGGTAAACATATATTCTAATGATCAGTCTAGGCAAATAATAATACTGTTGTCTTGGTTTATTTGAGTGTAACCTAGGTTCTACTTAGTGAAAGTCTTCTGGAAATTTATCACTGTGATTACAGTGAGAGAAAGAAATTCTGAAGGTGGTGATAATGAGCTATCAGGAACATCTGGCAATTATTCTTAGCTTTAAAGACTTTTAGCACTTGGTAAGTATACCCCTTGCTGCTATGAAGCAAAATGAACAAGTAGGCTCTAAAGATATGCTGAAAAGCGAAGCAAAAAAATTGAAGATTCTCTTTTCAGCAACTTGTTAAAAACTAGTGAAGTTGTTTTAAGAATTTCTCCCTAGATACATATAAGGAAAAAATAGACCTTGATGTAAATGAGATTCCCTGGAGTCATCACCACTAAGGGAACTAGACAGGCCCAGGTATTCCAGGTTATCAGCATGAAGAGAAACTCCTACATTTACGCACAATCTGCTGAATCATGACTTTACACTATGTAGTTTTCTGTTGCAATAGAGTAGGAAAGACTACAGTCAAGAGGAAAGGCTGCACTGACCAGTAATGAGTTATACTGATGACCTCCTTCTTTCTTTTCTTTGATAACTTTTGATAATTTCAGCGTAGAGGAAATGTTATGGAAGGATAATTAATTAATGTGAGATGATATTTTTCAAAGATTAGTATTGTTTATTAGTATTCAATATTCAGAACTCTCTCCATCCCAACCACTAATTTTAATAATAATAAGGTCTTTGCAGATTCAGGGAAACTTTATACAGGTAATAACAGGACCTAGAAATAACTGAAAATACATTAATTAAACTCAATTGAAGTGGAAGAGAAGGTAGGTACCTGCGGCTAGTATACTGCTATACTCCGCTTGCCCACTAGATGGCCTCAAGGAACGCCTGTCTGCTTGTGGCAGAAGGCAATGGTGAATTACAAGAGGCTTTAAGTATTCACTCACAAAATTATCTCCTGACTCACGGGGCTGACTACAGCTTCAGACAGTACCCAGACGCTTCCAGGGAATTCTGTTCATGTCTTGTCAGCCACCGAGTCTTCTGATCCTTTCCAGGTTTGAGGATGCTGGGAAAAGGAGGCAGAAAATCTCTGACCTGGTCCTGATCTCCTCTGGATGATCTGTGTATCTCCAGGACTTCCCATCTTGGCAGGAGACTTTCAGGTGTAGGCAGGATGTCTTGTCATGTGCAGTCTCAGCCTGGTGTCACACTAGCTACACAGGCTGATCCTGTGGAGGCATTTAGAGCCTCTTCCTGGCAAACTCAACACAGTGGAGTTTCCAGGCAGTTCAGGATACAATAAGGCAGTAGCAGGCAGGCAAGCATGAATACAACAGCAGAGAGCACAGATACAATGGCAGAGCAGGTTGTGTCACCTGTCCATCTTCTTTTATCGATACAGCCTGAGACTAATGGGCCTTTGGACACAGAATAGCCAATTGGAATGGCAGTTAGTCAAGCTTGACCACATTAGGTGAAGACATAGGCTTGCTTTACCCTTTTTAGGGCAGAACACAGGCCTTGCACAAGGCATACACAAGCTGAGCCTGTGTACCTTTACCACAGGATGGAAACAAGTCTTGGCAAGCCAGAGTCCTTAGACACAGTAGCTCCAGGTTCTTTGCTCCCTTTCCCGTGATTGCTTCTCCCCAAAAACAGAAGGAAGGAGAGCAGAAAAACATGCCTGGGCAAGACATGTATAAGTCTATTTTGGCCTGCTTAGGCCTACTGTGACAGGAAACCACAATTTTTAATATGGATTGTAACTTTTTAGTTCACAATTCTTGTTTTCTCTCAATGATAGATCTCTGCGATATCACTAAATAACTTTTCTTAGTCTGCCTTAGGCCTGAACGTATTAAAGGAAAATAATTCTCAGCTCACATAATTTAAATCAGATTGGGACTGAAAGATTTTCAAGATATATTAACTACAAGCAGTTATCCAATAATCAGTGAACTACATATAAATGATCAATGCCAATAATAGAGCTGCAATATTAAAGACATGATTTTAAAAACAGCATTTTATAAACATCTTGATCTTATCAGAAGTTAATCCCCCAAAATTTTAATCATACCAAAACACACTTGCAATTTACACAGACAGTGAAGCAGAGTTACAAGTTGTCCTGGGTTGAGCCTTATGTATTTAAGGATAGTAGAGTACAGACCTCCAAGAGGTGCAGAGCAGTGGGGAATAGATAGGAAATTGCAGTCCAGAGGTATTTCACTCCCATAATTTCTTTGTTATACTTTTTCTATGCTGGCAGCAAAGCCAGTTCTCTCTCTTCCTTCCCTCTTCTCCTGGAGAGATACCTTCTCCTATCTGGTGACAATCAGGGTGTATCACAAGCTTGTTTGGCCTGACTAAAGTGGGGTGCAGTTTGTGCCTCCTGTAGGAGGGGGGAAGAAAGAGCACTGGGGTTTATGGTGAACCACAGATGGGAGAAGAAAGTGGGCTTTGGTTTTGGTCTGCTTGGAGGGAGATTTTGGAGAATATTTGGGCTTGATGGGATTCTGTGTGTATTTCATATACTTCCATACTGCTTTATATTTTATTTCACAGTTATTAGTAGCACTTTCCATTTAATCTTTGTATATATCCTATTTTTCTCTCCAATTCTGTGTGGTTTTTTTTTTTTCTTTAATTACTTTGAAAGCAGTTTTAGAGCTCTGTCTTCCCCCACTGGCCCTTTAAACAAGACACAAGCATACCTCCTATCCAGCAGAACAGCTAAATTACCAATAAACACTGAAACTCGTGGAAGCGAGGCTGCCCTCCTTGCACACCCCTCCTGTGGGAGATGTAAGCTGCAGCTTCATGTATCCACTTGCTGCCCCTGCCCCACAAGAAGCAGCCACTTGCTGGGGCAGGACTCTCATGGCATCAGACAGGAAGACTACTGGCTCTTGCTTGGGCAGGGGCTGTGATGCTGCAGGATGACTTCTGGCAATGCTAAATCAGGTTTCATTCCTGTCATGTCCAGTCCAAAGTTTCTTTCTCCTGTTACAAATTGTCATGCTGTTCTTATCATGCTAATTCTTTCTGTGTTTCAAGAGCCTCATAATTCTCCGATTGTTTTCTAATGTTGCTGATGGTTGTCATCTTCTTTAAAACTTAAGGCAAACCCATTAAAAAACGTTTAAGTATTCATACTACCGTTCATACTATTTCTACTCAAAATCTCGTTTTACCAGATTACCCAGACCAACCTTTCACCATACAACAAACACCCTAAAATGCTAACTTCTGAGAACTAACAAAAGAAAAAAAGCATGGAAGGATAAAATAGGATGATTTAGATCTACTGAAAATAAAGATAGATATATTAAGAAACATTTATCTGCAAACACTCAGTGGTAAGCTTTCAGTACTTGGCTACTAAGATGAACGAACCTAGACTTAGCATCTGCTTAATAGAGTCCATCCAATAAATACTTCATACAAAGTGTAAGTGTAATTTGGGAACCATGAAATACAAAACTCTTTCATCTCCCAACAGAATTTCAGAAAAAAATATGCCTGCTGCCCAGCCAGCTTTGACAAAAATTAAATCACTTTTGATAGGTTCTTCCATCCTTTCATGGTTCAACCCCAACCAGCATCTAAACACCATGCAGCTGCTTGCTCAATCCTCTCATATCTAAGTAGGATGGGGAGGAGAATTGAAAAATTTAAAACTTGTTGGTTGAGATAAGAACAGTTTAAAAGCTAAAATAAAATATAATTATAAAATATAATAATTTAAATTTATGTTTTAAAAAATATACAATTAAAATTAAAATAATTTTAACATATACAAAAAATAATAAAAGAAGAGAAAGAAACAAAACAAAAGAGAAGACAAGTGATGTACACTGAAGAAGAAATGATACTGGAATACATGAAGTCATCCATCGAAACACATTCCAAGGCAAAAAGTGCTCAGAAAATGGGTAGAAACTGATTTTGACACTGATGTTGCACCTTCACTATAGGATAGGAACACCTCGACTTGTCCAGATCAGAGGAGGTGAAGGAGGTTCACAGAAATCACAGAAACATTCAGGTTGGAAAAGACCCTCAAGATCACCAAATGTAACACATATCCCAACTTTACAATTTTCACCCCTAAACCATAACCCCAAACATCACATCAAATGACTTTTAAACACATCTGGGATGGTGACTCAACCATTCAACCATTCCAATGCCTGAAATGTTGCTTTCTTTTACTCTAAGGACATGTGAGGAATAATGTGCTTTAGACACACTGCAATACTCTAGGTATGTTTAATACATGTATTTTGGACAGGATCAGGGCAGGGTGGATGGTGTCAGAAACCTGAGTCTCATATACCTTCCTTTAATGAAGAACCTATGAATTTTCTTAATATTTCTTTAATTTAGTACCATTTCACAACATTTATGTTTTTTTCCAGCCTTTTTCAGACTGATATGCATTAATAGCCACTTAGTACACTCAGATTCTGATAGCAGGCAGGCTATTAGAATGCTGCTCCTTCTTTATTGCCTTATTTGCCATTGTCTTCATTGTTAATCAGTGTCAACAACTCTGCCAGAACTTGCTTTGTTGAGATCACACAATCCAATTTGCTCGGGTTTTGTTCTATTATTACAGTCATTATTTCCTTGCTAGCCCACTGCACTTAAAATAACTAATTAGCAGTGCTACTTAAGAATTAAGTAAAAATGTAAGCATTCTACATCACTCATGGACTATAAAACAGCTTTATATCAAGTTGGCAATTTAGTGCTTGTTTATCCCTCTTGTTTGTCTGTGTTTTTTAATCTTATTTTAGTTTAAAATTCTTTGCTGTCTGCAAATGATTTTGGTTTTGAATCTTACGCCCTTCCCCTTTTGAAAAGTTTGTTTGGTTTTTTTTTAAACTCATCAGAGTTTTTTTTCAAGCCAATTGTATTCTGGGGCCTAATGATTATACAGGTCTTCTGATAAGTGGTTTCTCACAAGGAATATTTCTATTTGTATGTATTACAAATGTATACTACAAATGAAAGTTAACAATCACCTAAGGAAAAAAAAAACACACAATAAAGATTCAAAGTAAAAAATTGTTATTGCCTTATATTGGCAAGTATGCAAAAAATTGCAGCTTGACATGGGAGACTAACAGATCTAATCTCTCTCAGAAACCTGTAACCATCTCTATTAATTCACCATTTTAACAGAAGTGGGAAAGCTCATTAGTTCATTACAGAAACTCTGAGAACCCATCTGAAAACAATGACAAACCCAACCAACCTACCAAAACCCACCAAAATTACTCACATAAGTAAACTAAACTAAGAAGGTAACAATTTTAAGGCACAAAGATGATGAATTGAATTATTTGCAAAGTGATTTTGTTCTGTTGAAAAAGAACTTTGACTTACAAGTGTTCTGTCACACTCACAGGGAAAAAAATTCTCCTCGTGTTTCCATGAAACTTCCTATGCCTCAATTTCCACCCATTGCCCCTTGTCCTGACATTGGGCATTACTGAGCCTGTCTCCATGCTCTTGGCACTCACCCTTTACATATTTATCAATTTGGTGAGGTCACCTCTCAGTCTCTTCTCCAAGCTCAAGAGCCTCAACTCCTTCATTGTCTCCTCATAAGAGAGAGGTTCCATTCCCTCAGTCATCTTTGTGGCTCTGTGCTGGACTGTCTCAAGCAGTTCTATGTCCTTCTTGAATGGAGGGACCAGAACTGAACACAGTACTCCAGGCGCAGCCTCACCAGGGCAAAGTAGAAGGGCAGGAGAACGTCTCTCAGCCTACAAACTACAGCCCTGCTAACGCACCTCACTTCATTATAGCGTTAGTTCAATCATTTTTTTATACAGAGCTAAATGGCTTTATACAAACATCCATGTTTCAGTAAAGAATTTAACTTCTAGCTTATGTAGATAGAAGAAAAAATAAATTAACATTTACACTGAGCCGTGATTCTCAAGTGAAATTCTAGGAAAATGGTATGTGTGCTGTATATGAGTTAATGTTATTGAAGTCATTAAAGCTGAATCACATTTGATACATTTTCTTATAAGGTCACTTTTTTGGTTTTAGAAGTTTACTTGATCAGATATTCATAGTAAATGTTTTTCCCCAATAAAAGCTCCTAATGACTGTGACATCCTTAAGAGAACTATATTTTAACAAAACATATAAAAATGAGGATAGTTAAAAGCAAATTATCCCATCTATTTTCTCAAAAATACAACACTATACCGAAAATGACTGCATCACAGCGAATACTTTTCTTGACGGTGAGCTTTTCAATGTACAATCACTCTGAAATTTATTTAAAGTCTTTGTTATTAAAAAAGTATTTCATATGTGGTGTGATATGTACATTTTAGAGTTCTGAAAGTTAGATTCACATAGAAATCAAATGTAGCTACCCCTACATACACAGAACCACACAGAATTATTGAGGCTGGAGTAGACCTCTGAGATCATCAAGCCCAGCCTATGACCTAACACCACCACATCAATCAGACCATGGCACTAAGTGCACATCCAATCCATCCTTAAACACCTCCAGGAATGGTGACTCTACTAACTCACTGGGCAGCCCATTCCAGTACCTAATTACCCTCTCCATGAGGAATTGCTTCCTAACATCCAACCTAAACCTCTCCTGGCACAGCTTCAGGTCATGCCCTCTTGTCCTGTCACAAGTTGACTGGGAGAAGAGCCTGACCCCCACCTGACTACAACTTCCTTTCAGGTAGTTGTAGACAGTGATAAGGTCTCTCTAAGTCTCCTCTTCTCCAGGCTAAACAACTCCAACTCCCTCAGCCTCTCTTCATCAGACTTTCCCTCCAGTCCCTTTCCTAATCTTGTTGCTCTCCTCTGGACCCACTCTGGCACTTCAGAATGTGTCTTGCAGTGAGAGGCCCAGAGTTGCACACAATGCTTGAGATGAAGCCTCACCAGTGCCAGTACAGGGGCAGAATGGCATCTCTAGCCCTTCTGCCCACACCATTCCTGATACAGGCCAAGATGTCACTGGCCTTCAGATGTCACTGGCTCATATCCATTCAGTTGCCAATGAGCACTCCCAGGTCCCTCTCAGCCAGGCTGCTCTCCAACGTTCATTCCCCAGTCTTGTAGTATTGAATCATTACATCAGTTTCTGTTTTCAAGTGTAGTAATGGCAACTAAATTTCTATGTGGCTAATTCAATAGACATGGTCAATTTCCCTGTAATTTTCCTTTCTGTGTTATGGGTATTTCAATGATTTCTTATCTTTGTACTCCCTGGGGAGCAGATATATTTCTATATTGATAGGGTATACAAGATATTCAAAGAAGTTATTGGCCATGTATGGGCATAACTCTTGTTTAAAGAGTGGAACTTCATTACCCCATTCATTTTAAATCACTGCTATTCTGTGATGCAAGCTGGAAGCAAGCCGTGGTGGAGAGCTCATTTTACACATATACCTCAGGTGCATAAACTCAGACTGCAGGTATCAATTGATCTTCAGAGAAACTTTGTTCTGCAGGCACTAGTCTGCCAAAGCCCTTTGTTTTGTGATGTAGCACACCAGAGAAGCTACTTCTGAGAGATGGGAAAGAAAGAGAGAAGAATGTATCTTGGCTCAGGTTAATCAAAACTCTCTCCCGTCATCTCTGACAGAAAATCATCTGAACAAAAGATTGTTCTGAAAGGTGGACTAAAATATTTTGAATGTTTGAAGCCTACTGCCTCTGGTAAAGCACAATTTTCTGTAGAGATTCCTGTGTGTAGAAAGTAGACTTATTTTTTATCTTATGTCTTTATTCTGTCCCTTCTTTTAAATAAAATGGAAGTATAGAACCAGAGCCTGACCAGTATTTGGCCATTGCTGGTTAATTTAGAATCATAGAATCAGTCAGTGCTGGAAGGGACCACAAGGATCATCTAGTTCCAACCCCCCTGCCATGGGCAGGGACACCCTACCCTAGATCAAACTGTCCAGAGCCTCATCCAGCCTGGTCTTAACCACCTCCAAGCACAGGGCCTCAACCACCTCCCTGGGCAACCCATTCCAGGCTCTCACCACTCTTGTGCTGAAGAACTTCCTCCTCACATCCAGTCTGAATCTCCCCACCTCCAGTTTTCCTCCATTCCCCCTAGTCCTGTCACTACCTGCTAGCCTGAAAAGTCTTTCCCCAGCTTTTTTGTAGTCCCCCTTCAGATACTGGAAGGCCAGAAGGTCACCTGAGATCCTCCTCTTCTCCTAACTGAACAACCCAAATTCTTTCAGTCTGTCCTCATACCAGAGGTGCTCCAGACCTCTGATCATCTTCATGGCCCTTCTCTGGACATGCTCCAGCATGCTACTGTGATTGTGGTTTCTTCAAGTAGTTAAAAAATGTATTCCTGGATGAAATGTCTATAAGTCAACACTGCAAAGAAACATATTTGTGCTTAAGGATTAATGTCTTTGTGGTTATTTCCTTTTGTACCCCTTTCCTTTCCTGTCTTTCCTTGGAGTGTTAATATCAAGCAAACTTTGTGAATTATGAACAGTGAAATGTTATGTTATTGCCAAAGGAAAATAAATACTGTAAAAGAGAAGAAACTCACAACTCCAAGGACACCAAATAACATCCAAGAAAAGTTTTTTCCTTTTTGGTCTGTAGAAGAAACCACACAGTTTCTCACTGACCTTGTAGAAGGAACTACAAGGAGACATATAATGCTACATAGAAAGAGAAAGATAAGTTGGAACTACAAATAAGCATGTAAATATAGTAATTATTAGCTAAGGAAGGGCAAATTAGTGTTCTCAGAAGTCATTTATCAAGAGAAAGAAGAGAAGACCTGCTGTTCATGTTTCCATGATATTGATATCAGCTGTTCTTGGGACAGACTGAAAAAGTATCAGTACAGACTAGAGTATGAGGTAACAGAAAACAGCCCTAAGGAAAAGGATGTAGGGCTCTGATGGACAAGAAGCTCAGACAGTGTGAGCTTGCAGTCCAGAAGGCCAGTGGCATCTTGGGCTGCATCAAAGGATGTGTCGCCAACAGATCCAGAGAGGTGATTTTGCTACTTTACTCTGCTTTGGTGAGACCTTCACAGAAAGAGTGATTGGCCATTGGAATGGGCTGCCCAGGAGCTGCCCAGGGAGGTGGTGGAGTCGCCATCCATGGAGGTGTTAAAAAAAGACTGGATCAGGCACTTAGCGCCATGGTCTAGTTGATTGCCTAGGGCTGGTTGATAGGTTGGACTGGATGAGCTTGGAGGTCTCTTCCAACCTGGTGGATTCTATGATTCTATCTGGCTAGTATTACCAGTAGCATGCTTTACAAGAATGGCTGGCACAGATGGGGTTAACCAATTTACTTTAATGTCACAGGCTGACACAGAAGAGCACAGCACATCTTCTCTGATTGCAGTGAGCTTGGCTGAGTTCACTGCATCTATGCATTCAGGAAATCACTTAAAATAGTTACTTCCTGTTATATTTGGTGAAAAACACTACTAAAATTGGTACCTAAAATTGGAAAGTACAATGAGCCAAACCAAACAAAATACATGACTATATAAAATAAAACTTACAGAAATAGGAAAGGTTTAAAGAATATAAATGCAATAGTTTCAAGAAGAATGAATGGGTAAAACTCTAAGTAACATATTCTCATTTGACTAGATGTCTCAGCTGTTATTAAATGGCATAATTTCAGCAAAATCAATGAAGCTGAGTTAATCTGCATCCTTTCAGTTGAATGGAACCATACTAGTTGATACCAGCTGGGATACCAGGCTGCTCCAGTAATGGCTTGTCCTTGGTTTTAGTCATTTACGGTCAGCAGCTCTGATTCAAGTTATGGTCATTCCAAGAAAGATGCTAACTCATTTTTGAAAAGAAGGCCAGAACTGGATATGATGGAGGGATATATAGAAGTGCTTTGTGGCAGATAACCTTTACAAAAGGATTTGCATGCATAATTGAAAACTAGGGATGTTAGTGTGATGAAAGTAACCTGAGGTAATGAACACATAGCAAAAGTGGTGTAATATGAAATGACAGTGAAAATATGGATGGAAGAGGCCAACTGAGTATCTGCCAGAAAACACTGATCATTCATTTTATAATTCCAGGATTTCTGGGAAGCTAATACTGTTCAGTAGATATGCTCACAAACGAATTGCAGTTACTCTTCAGTAAAGAGAACGCAGAGAAAATGTCATAAGGCACCATGGTGATGCATTCTCTTTCAGCTTGAACTTACTTGGGGTTTTTTGGTATCTCTTAAAAATTCTTCATCTTATAGAGAATCTTATCATTTGACAGGAGCATTAGATTTAATTAATCAGGATCTGCACATGCCTATTTAGTATTTCAGCTGTTGAAACTTGGGAACTGATTGTTTTTGCAACAGCACTGGGAATCAAATCTATCTCCTGGCTTGGCAGGCCTTTCAGTGTAGCTCTCAGCAGGGGAAGTCACTGAGCTTTCATGGAAGTTACGCCTATTATTGAACCTTAGATTTCCCCTAGGGAATTATTCACAGAATAATTAGTTTCTTGAAACAAGAAGCGGTTTTGGTTGTTTTCCTGACAAACTTCATTCTGACAACTGGTAGGAATGTGAGTTTTTGAAGAAATTTTAATTATAAGGGGAAAAAACAAGACAAGAGAAGGCTTTGAGCCATATCTATGCTTACTTTGTTCTAAAACTTGCTCTAAATTCTGTCTGCATAATTTATTCCCTTTGGTTTAGACCAGATTACAAGCGTAAATAATGTATCTTTAGCATCCAGACTTCTGAGGCCTGATTTTAAGCTAGATAAAGTGTGTTTTTCTCCATTTCTGCTCATCCTTCTTCACATTCAAATGTTTTTAATCAAGCATCTCTGAAAGCAATCATGTACTTGATTACAAATGGTGGTTTGTACTTTTGTAAAGAGACTCCCTTACACACCTACTTTCTGTTTATAAATAGGGTTTGTTACACAACAAGGGAAATGTTTTAATTGGAATACTGTTGTCCCTAATTGTTTGATGACTAGGTGCAAACTTTGAACCTTTGAATTGTATGCCAAAGATAATAGCAGGTCAAAGGCAAAGTACTGTTCCACTAGTCCTCATTGTATGTATGTGAACTGCTGGCTGAAATCACAGAATTATGGAATCAGAGTTGGAAGGGACCACAAGGATCATCTAGTTCCAACCCTCCTGCCATGGGCAGGGACACCTCACACTACATCAGGCTGTCCAGAGCCTCATCCAGCCTGACCTTAAACACCCCCAGGAATGAGGTTTCCACCACCTTCCTCGGTAACCTGTTCCAGGGTCTCACCACTCTCATGGTGAAGAACTTCCTAACATCCAGTTTGAATCTACCCATTTCTGTCTTTGTTCCATTGGTCCTACTCCTATGTTACCTGACATCCTAAAGAGTCCTTTCCCAGCTTTCTTGCAGGCCCCCTTAAGATACTGAAAGAGATATGCTATCTCTTTCTTAATAGCGGCTTGTTTGATTGCTAGGAGTTAGAAAAATGTGACTCCTACATCTCTTCTTGAGAGACATAACACCCAAGGCTTCTTGTAAATGGAATGATAGGACTTCGAGGGTAGTGAAATATTTAGTTACTGTTCACTGTGGGAACTATTACGGACTTTGAAGGAAGGTTATTTGTTTTACAGCAACAAGCACCCTAGAGCTAACAGTTATTTCTGATCTTTTTCTCCTTTTGAGAAAACAGCCAAATATTAACAGAGAATATGTGAAGAGAAATGTCAACAAATATAATGGAGATGCCGAAGCAGACAGAGACCGTGGTATGAACCACTGGACTTTGTCTTTCTGTTGCAGCATCATGCCAAGAGACAGAATGGGACTTTCATCACCATACTATTTGCTCAGACTAAGGTGGTCCCCAAACAGAGAGCAGGAGAGCATGTTCATGGGTTGTCTTCCAGGCATATTTAAAGAAAAAGACACATGAGAAGCCCCAGGCCCTTACCACCTTCCCTAGCCACCGTGTGAGTGTTGTGGTTAGAGGGACTCCAAGTTATAAAAGGTTTCTTAAGAAAATTACAGAGACCAAGATCCATCCCAGGGGATGAATTGGTCACACCCAGGTATTGTAATTACGTTATTCATCCCCACAAATCTCCATAAAAGTAAGCAGCAAGGTCAATTTGAGCTCTTTTCTTCCTTTTCCTTTTAACTCTCCAGAGGGATCCTTATCTGGGTAACTAGGTAACTATGTAATAGTACTCTGTAGGCCATGGCCTTCAAGGCCACGGGCTTCAGTGAATCTGGCCTGTTTGGGACCTAATTGGGAGACAATGGGACATGGGAGAAAATGGGGTTTGGTAGTTTTCGGTTTGCTTGGGGAGGGAAGGTGTGGGGGGAATTCTCATGTATTCTGTATCCGTATTAGGTATTAAGGGTTCATGTATGCTGTATCTTTTCCTGCACATCTTTAAATACAACCTTTCTGTATTTTTGTCTCCAGTTCAGTAGGAGCATTATTATTTTAGTGCCCTTTTTCCTTAGAAAAAGAGTAATCTCAATCTGTCACACTCTTAAACAAAAACCACTACGACAGAGAGATACACACAGTTATTCAAAACTGACTTACATAAAAGGCAGTTTCTGTCCTGTAATGCAGAAAAAGAGACAGGAATCTAGAGTATTGCCACCAAAGGTAAACCTTTTAGTTTCCAACCTGGATTATTGCACCCATTTCTGGAGCCCCTTCTATAAGGGTGGAAGATGTCTAGAGAAGAGCCATGAGGATGCTCAGAGGGCTGGAGCATCTCTCCTATGGGGAGAGAATGAGGGAGTTGGGACTGTTCGGTCTGGAGAGAAGGTTCTGAAGTGACCTTATTGTGGCCTTTCAATATCTTAAGGGGCCTACAAGAAAACTGGGTAGGGACTTTTTAGGATGCCAGGTAATGATAGGATGAAGAGGAATGCAACAAAGCTAGAAATGGGTAGAATCAGACTGGATGGTGGGAAGGAGTTCTTCACTATGGGGGTGATGAGAGCCTGGAACAGGTTGCCCAAAGAGGTGGTGGAAGCTCCATCCCTGGAGGTGTTTAAGGTCAGGTTGGATGAGGCTCTAGACAGCCTGATGTAGTGTGAGGTGTCCCTGCCCATGGCAAGGGAGTTTGAGCTAGATAATCCTTGTGGTCCCTTCCAACTCTGACTGATTCTATGATTCTATGATTAATTTTATGATTCTATGATTAATTTTATGATTCTATAATTCTATGATTTTATGATTCTTGATACAGTGATGCATCTCACATATTATTCTTATCTAATACACCTACTCAGATGTTGAGTTGTTCTACTCATGATGAGTTTAATTTGCTTCTGGAGGAGAATGATCACAACAGAAAGTGCTGTAAGGGGTATACACAGGCCTTCAATTTTCTGCAGGCATGCCTGCCACCATTTAGTAGATCAGACTTGTCTTTAAATGTGGCAAGTTTCAAAATACCTAAAATACATTGTGACAGAAAGCATTTTTGTTGTGATCTGTAAGTGACTACACCCTGGACAATTAGACATGTTTTGTTAAACACTATTTGGCTTTAAAAAAAACCCCAATAGCTTTTTCACCAGATTTTGACTTCCGCTTGCAGTAGGATTGTTGTATGTACATGGAGCAAGATTTCTACCTCTGAAGCTAAGCTTCACTCCCTGCCATAGTATCCTGGCTGTCCATAGGACAGACCAGGTGGCATGAAGACCCTTTGGCAGGAGCAATGTATTTGCCAAGCTCTTAGGATTCCACCCCAGACTATCATCATTCTTTTGTTGATAAATATCAAAGATATAGGTCAAGTTTTACTGTTTACCTTAATTTTGGATCACATCAAAGAAAACTCAATTAATTATGGCCTGAAAATTTGGTTTGAAGTATCAGACCTCAGGACATAATCTTGCTGAAGCTGTATCTGTACCTCCTTCTCTTTTGTGCAACGTGCCAAGCTAACATTTGGCCAAAGAGGCCAGCACAAAGCAGTTTTGTGCAGCTGATGTCAATGCAATAGCAGAAATTGGCTGAGCCCTGCATTAAACTGATTTCCCACTTTGAGCCACATCAAAGGAAAAATGCTAATTCTCTAAGATAAGGCAGGATGCTTTGTTGGTGCTGTTTTCAACTGAGGTAGTTTAATGAAAGTAGACAGAAGGAAAATTGGTTTATGATTGTGTCTTTGGAAAGGGATAAATAAAAGGATCTGCACCAAAATATCTGCTCTAAAGATGCAACACACAGTATCTGAATATTAGGAAACAGAGATCAGAATTCCAAACTTAATATGCTTTTGCTCAAAAGCAATATATTTCCTTTCCCTTGTGATGAGAAATAATTATTTTAGTATGCACAGTACTTTTTTTAAAAGGAAAGAGAGGGGAAAGAGGGAAGGGGAAAGTAAGGGAAGGGAGAGGAGGGGAGGAGAGAGGGGAGGAATGATTGTAAATGAACATTTTATACATATATCTAGATGTAAATTTTTAAAAAATTAAAAATAAATAGCTCCCAGCTATACTCTGAAAGAGTTTTAAATCCACCTACTATGCACTTAGCAGAAACCAAACTAATGTAACTCTACAAGAATGATAAAAAAGAATCTAGAAAGGAAGGATTAAGAGATGACCCCTAAGGTGTTACTTGATGCAAAAGAATGGGCAAAGTGTGTAGAACTGCACAAGTGTATCCATAGGCAGGGATTTTCATGCTTCCAGGGCCCTCCAGGAGTTGCCTTGCCAACCAACTAGATAATCAGAGTGGCAGGTGACAACCCAACAGGACTCCAGGTCTTTATCTGCTGCTTGCTGTTCAGCAAAAGTTGGTGATTTTGAAATATTTTATTTTAAGCAAAATATTTAGGGCTCTGGAATTTTTCATTTTCAAAAAAAACTTAGTTTCCACTAGAACAAATTCAACTGCCACCACATTCAGTACCTTTTCAAGCCAACAGTACTACACAATCTGAATTTATTTAAGTGTGGTTTAAAATGCAAAGGGGGATTGCTTGTCTCTATATTTTAAAATCTGTATCCTTTTACTGTATCTGTCACTGCCATTGCTAATTGCCTAAAGTGGTTTACACATACTAGAAAATGCTTTGATTTGATAATAGAGAACTAGTAAACACTCCCTGAAATCCATCCATGTATTAGAAACTTGACTTTTATCCCTCTAACATTCAAAGTAAAATAATTGTGTTGTCACAAAAGAAAATACACTTTTGGATGTTTATGGAGATATACTTTACACAAAAATGTGAATTCCTCTGTATGCACTGCAAGGAAATATGTAGTAAGATTTTGAAATGTGTCCAGAGAAGGGCAACAAGACTGGTGAGGGGGTTGGAGCACAGCCCTACAAGGAGAGGCTAAGGGAGTTGGAGTTGTTTAGCCTGGACAAGAGGAGGCTCAGGGGAGACCTTATTGCTCTCTATAACAGGGAGGCAGTGAAGCTGTCGCCCCTGGAGGTGTTCAAGAAAAGCCTGGATGGGGCACTTAGTGCCATGGTCTAGCTGACTGGATAGGGTTGGGTGGTAGGTTGGACTGGATGATCTTCGAACCTGGTTGATTCTATGACTATTCTATAACTACCTGAATGGAGATCGTAGCCAAGTAACCAATGAGAGAACAGTATCACAGTATCGCAGTATCACAGTATCACCAAGGTTGGAAGAGACCTCAAAGATCATCAAGTCCAACCCGTTACCACAGACCTCACCAAGTGCCACGTCCAAACCCTCCTTGAACACCTCCAGGGACGGTGACTCCACCACCTCCCTGGGCAGCCCATTCCAGTAGCCAATGACTCTCTCAGTGAAGAACTTTCTCCTCACCTCCAGCCTAAACTTCCCCTGGTGTAGCTTGAGACTGTGTCCTCTTGTTCTGGTGCTGGTTGCCTGAGAGAAGAAAGTAACCTCCTCCTGGCTACAACCACCCTTCAGGTAGTTGTAGACAGCAACAAGGTCCCCCCTGAGCCCTCTCTTCTCTAAGCTAAACAATCCCAGCTCCCTTAGCCTCTCTTCATAGGGCTTGTGCTCGAGGCTTCTCACCAACCTCGTTGCTCTTCTCTGGACACGCTCAAGCACCTCAATGTCCTTCTTAAATTGAGGGGCCCAGAACTGGACACA
>VWZE01007617.1:83115-109115 GCA_013396675.1 Eubucco bourcierii | reverse complement strand
CTCCCTGCTCCTGCTGGCCACACTATTCCTGATGTAGGTCAGGATGCCATTGGCCTTCTTGGCCACCTGGGCACACGGCTGGCTCATGTTCAGGAGGGTGTCAATCAGTACCCCCAGATCCCTTTCTGTTTGGTTGCTCTCCAGCCACTCCCACCCCAGCCTGTAGATTTGCATGGGGTTGTTGTGGCCAAAGTGCAGCACCCGTCACTTGGATTTCTTGAATGTCATCCTGTTGGACTCTGCCCATCTGAACAAGAGGACAGAGTCTCAAGCTGTGCCAGGGCAGGTTTAGGCTGGATGTTAGGAAGAAGTTCTTCACAGAAAGAGTGATTGGCATTGGAATGGGCTGCCTGGGGAGGTGGTGGAGTCACCATCCCTGCAGGTGTTTAAAAGGAGACTTAGTGCCATGGCTTAGTTAATTAGAAGGTGTTAACTGATAGGTTGGACTTGTTGATCTCTAAGGTCTTTTCTGACCTGGTTAATTCTGTGATTCTGTGAAACTCTTGGTTGTAGGCTGATGGAACAGTGTTTTTTAACCTGAGCAGAGTAGTGACACATGGACTAAAACAATTATCGTGAATATTACATGTAATCTCAGAAAAATCTCATTGCAAGTATTTTCACAGCTAAGCACCTACAATCTGTGATGCAAACATTTCAGGTGGTGCTTTGGTGCACTTTCCCTAAGGCAATCATAAAAACGAGCAGGGATGCAGCAGTGCAGATCCTGGCTTCTCAGCTTCAGCTGGTATTGGAGAGTGTGTGTGATCTAACACACTGAACTTGAGCTCTAGAAGACACTTCCTTCTTTCTTCTGACTGCACCGTGAGAGCGCTGACCTCTGTCAGAAAACCAGAACAGAAACTCAGTGTTCATAACATCTTAAAGTGCTGCAATAAGATTTGACAGAGTTAATCTGTCACAGCCAGGAGTTTGTTTTCACTTTCACAATACCTCAGATGTCCAACAGTTCCAAAAGATTGAGCCTAAAGCTGTGTACCACAGCCACCAGTTTGTTTTCACTTTCACAATACCTCAGATGTCCAACGGTTCCAAAAGACTGAGCCTAAAACTGTGTACCACAGCCACCAGTGTGGAGTAATCACAGGGGTGCATCTTCTCTTATCATTCTGAGTTTGAGGAACTAACCAAACTGCCTTGTTGAAGTAGCTTATGCACTTTTATAGATGAATACATCTGAAGAGAACAATATAGCAATCATATAAACTTGTTTTTATTATCATTAAAGACAACCTGTCAGTAAATTCTTGAAAGGTTTCACAGAATCACAGAATCACAGAATGTAGGTGTCTAGAAGTGACCTCAAAAGTTCATCCAGTCCAATCCCCCTACCAGAGTAGGATCACCTAGAGCAGATCAGGAATGCATCCAGACAGGTTTTGAATATCTCCAGAGAGGGAGACTCCACAACCCCTCTAGGCAGCCTGTTCCAGTGCTCTGTCACCCTCACAGGGAAAAAAAAAATCCTCATCAAGTTTACCTGAAATTTCCTATGCCTCAGCTTCCACCCATTGCCCCTTGTCCTGGTATTGAGCATCACCAAGCAGAGCCTGGCTCCACACTCTTTGTTCTCATTCCTTACATATTTATTAATATGAATGAGGTCACCCTTCAGGCCCCTCTCCAAGCAGCAGAGCCCCAGCTCACTCAGTCTCTCCTTGTAAGAGAGATGTTCCATTTCCTTAATCATCTTTGTGCCTCTGTGCTGGATTCTCTCAAGCAGTTCCATGTCTTTCTTGAACTGGGGGGCCCAGAACTGGACACAAAAATCCAGATGTGGCCTCACCAGGTCAGAGTAGAGGTGCAGGAGAAACTCTCTCAACCTACTAACCACAGCCCTTCTAATACACTCCAGAATAACATTGGGCACAAGAGCACATTGCTGGCTCACAGTAAATATCCCATTCACTAGAACCCCTTAATCCTTTTCCCCTTCACTGTTCTCCAGCAGGTCAGTTCCCAACCTATACTGATATCTGGGGTTGTTGTTTCCCAGGTGAAAGACTCTACACTTGCCCTTGATAAATCTAATTAAATTCCTCCCTGCCCAACCCTCTAGCCTGTCCAAATCTCACTGAATGGCAGCACAGCCTTCTGGTGTGGGAGCTACTCCACCCAGTTTTGTGTCATTGGCAAAGGTTTGTGTGTCTATGGATCAATAGTTTCCATCAACAAATCTCATCCATATCTCCTTTTGATTTATAATCAATTCTCTTTGAGGTCAAATGGTTTAAATGTGCTTCTCATGTCAGAACTAGGTGCTACTGGATTGTTCTGAAGTTATGATTTTGTATTTTGTTTCATATTATTTTTCTGCTCAAATGGATTTTATCACCTAGGTACAACATGTGTAAGAATGTGAGTTCATTTCAATCTCCAAGAATACAGCTGATTTCAAAATGACCATTATTGCAGTCATGATAAATAATTTCCTGTTCTTCATCTTCAAATATAATGGAACTAGAATACCTCTTCTGCATGGGCTAGCAATGTGCCCTTGTGGTCAAGAAAGCCAATGGCATCCTGGGATGCATCAGGAAAAATGTGTCCAGCAGGTCTAGGGAGGTTCTTCTGATCCTCTACTCTGCCCTAGTAAGACCATACCTGGAATACTGTGTCCAGTTTTGTGCTCCCCTGTTCAAGAGAGACAGGAACCTGCTAGAAAGAGTCCAGTCGTGAGGATGTTTGGGGCACTCGAGCACCTGCCCTATAGAGAGGGACTGAGAGCCCTAGGGCTGTTTAGTCTGGAGAAGAGAAGACTGAGAAGAGATCTGATCAATGTGTATAAATATCTGAGGGGTGGGTGTGAAGTGGAGGAGGCCAATCTCATTTTGGTGATCAACAGCAATAAGACAAGGAGCAATGGCTACAAATTTGAACATAGAAGGTTTCACCTCAACATGAGGAGAAACTTCTTTACAGTGAGTGTGATGGAGCACAGGAACAGGCTGCCCAGAGAGGTTGTGGAGTCTCCCTCTCTGGCGACTTTCAAAACCCACTTGGATGCATTCCTGCTTAATAACTTGAGGTTAAATATTATTAAATTTACTATAAACCAGAAGTGACATGCAATTTTGAGGTGTGTTGATTATGGTAATAATTACCCATTTGGGACTCAAAAACTACACAAAATACCATTAATGCTTTGTTTTGTGATTCCTGGTGTCTCAGTTACATAAATAATAAGTTTATAATAACTTAATTTACATATAGATATTTTTAAAGAACACAAACTAAATATTAATCACAGAATCACAGAATCACAGAACTTTAGAAGTTGGAAGGGACTTCCAGAGATCATCCAGTCCTCCCTGCCAAGGCAGGATCATCAAGGTAGTTCACACAGGAATGCAGTCAAGTTGGTTTTGCTGATGTCATAGTGTTATGTTATCGGCTGGACTTGATAATCTCAGAGGTCTTTTCTATGATTCTGTGATCAGGATGAAGTCAATCTATTCATCTTTATTGGATTTCTTGCATTATGTTTTGAAGTCATAGATATTTTCTTTTTTTCTTTTCTTTTTTTTTTTTTTTTTTAATTACAATAAAGACTTGTATATCTTTGGCTAAAAAGCTTGAATTCTCATTAAACATTCTCCTGTCTGGATAATTTTCTATGATTTATTTTATTCCTTTGGCTCATTTTGTCTTCATTTGCATTCAGGATGTGAAAAATGTTATGCATCCAGCTGCATGCCACTGTTTCTAGTTCATATGCTTGATTTCAAAGCTTTCTGGCTTAAATCTAACTTCTCAATTAAAGAAATGTCTGTTTAGATGTTTCCCCAACTTAAACTTCTTATACACGTAGCTTTTATACATGTGAGCTGTGCCCTGAGATTCTCTGGTATGTCCTGAAAACTCAAAGATAAATGTGATAAAAAATGTTTTCACGGTATCAAGGCTACTGTATCAGCAGGTTTGAAATCAATCATGCCAAAGAAAGCACAGGTAGTTTAGCTCCAGATAACTTTGTGTCCTTAGTGAGATGTCTTGTAGTTATACTGGCAGTTATACTGACTGCACTGAGTGTTCTGACTATTAGCAGATGGCCATACCATACTTAGTTAACCCAGATGTGGGGTGCTCACTCGAAGATGTCTCAAAGGGTAAGTTTCAAAGGATGGATGAAAGAATCTTTGAAAATGAAGCATTTTAAAAAATGTTCTACCGAGGCCACAGAAAACATCCATGTGTCCTGAAAACATGATTTATTTTGCTGTTGTGCTTTTGCTGGGTTTGTTAGATGAGAGAACTGGAGGAGACCTCGTTTTGAGGTGTGTTCTAATCTTTGAAAACTTACAAATATGAACGCTCTCTTACTGAGGTCAGCTAAAGTTCTGCCATCCATTTCAGTGAAAGGAGATTTGAACACATATATAACAGACACATATTGGCCCCTCAAGAATAAATCTTCACTGATCTGAAATTCTAATGTAATGAAGGACTTCAATGAATACAAACCAAGACCCAGGTAAATTCTTCTCTGCCTTAAAGACTGATGAAATTCATTATGCTCAAAATCAGGTTAGAAGTTCAAATTATTAGCTTCACCTTGAGGCTTTCACAGCAGTTGTATTATAATTGTGCTTAGTTGTAAGCAGCTGTGATCCAGATATGACGGACTCACTTTTTCTTCCATAGGATGGCTTCTGAGGTTAGTAGGAATGAAAGTCTCATTTTTATTATTTTTTTTTTTTATGGAAAGCTCTTCTCTACTCGTATTTTTCACATCACCTGAGTGATTTAATCGTTTACAAGCCTAACAAAGAGGAAACATCTAGAAATATCTAGAAAAACAAATGAACAAAACCCTGAAGAAGTTAATGTTGCTGTATCTGTATGTAAAATAGCCACAAAAGAAGACAAAGCACCTGCCTTAAACAATTCCAAGCTTCAAGTGTCCTGGAATGCACAGTGACCTGTATTCATTGATAAGAAAAGAGGATGGAAACTTTGACTGAAAACAAGCAAAGCAAGTGCTTTGATTCTGGTTTGCCCATCAGGTGAAACTGATACTTATAAATATATGAGATGTCAAGAAGGAGGGAACAGACTCTCCTGAGTTGTGCCCTGTGATAGGGCACAGGGTGAGGTCTCACCAGGGCAGAGTAGAGGAGGAGAACAACCTCCCTCAATCTGCTGGCCACACTCCTCTTAATGCACCCCAGGATCCCATCGACCTTGGCCACGAGGGCACATTGCTATCCCATGATAACTCCTTGTCCACCAGGACTCCCAGGAAAATAGTGTTTCATTTTTCCACATCTTTGTGGCACTATTATTAAGGGTGTCTTAATTGATGCCAGAGCAATAATAACTTAACTAAAGTACATGGAAGGTTTTTCAGAGGTAACAAGAACTGTAGCAAGAACATCTTTAAAGCCATACGAGTGCCAAACGAAAGCCTGTGAAATGCTATTAATTCCATAACATTTAAAATTTATATAATGCTATAATTAAATGAAGCTGGGCTTTTCATAGGCTAGATGAACATATGAAATAATCAATATGCCTAGTGTGCTAAAAGTATTATTTTAATTTTTTTGAGCATTTCACTGTTGAATCCATATGAACTCTCTTTAACCCTTTCAAAAGTATTTTTTAATAAACTTTTTTTTTTAAAAAAAGTTATTGAAAAGGCAAACCAGAAAGTTTTTATTGTACAGTCTTCAAACCTACCTTCGCAATCCATGTGCAAGGGCTGGCACCTGGACCAGAGCAATCGCTGGTATCAGTACAGACAGAAATGAGAACATCCCTGTGGAGAAGGAATTGAGAATATTGGTGGACCACAAGCCAGCGATGTGCACTTGCAGCCCAGCAGGCTAGTCATAGCCTGGCCTGCACTGAAAGAAACGTGGTCAGCAGGTCAAAGTAGGTGATTCCTGCCACTGCCCTGGTGAGACCTCACCTGAATTCCAGCTCTGAGGCCACAGCAGAAGGAAGATGTGCTGGTTTGAGGCTAATTGGAATATTTTAATGGAGAAATTATATTACAGGCTGAGAAAAGAAAACAATGGTGATGTCTACTTCACTCATAGGTTTGCTGAGATGCTTAAGAATAAGAACATAAACATAGATAAGTCAGTCATCTCTTGGGCTGTCTAGATTCGTTTCTTCTCCTCTCTACTGAGTAACCTCACTAACCACTTTTCTTCTAACTCCCCTGGCCAATCCTTCAAACTCACCTTGTGTGTAAGGCAAACCCTGGGGTAAGGTAAAGGGGTGGGGAGAAGTTGGAAGGGTGGTTGGAAGCCTCCTCTTGGGATCTCTGATTTCTGGGAGGGGAGTTGTGTTTCTGTATTACCTTTAACTTGTATATTTCTGTAAATATTTCTGTATATTGTGTATATCTCTGCTTGTATATTGTGCTAAGCTGCAAATAGAGCTTCAGACCTTAACTTTCAGCCAGCTGAGTCTAGTTTGGGTCATTTTACGAAGTGTGGAGGGGCAGAGAACTCCCAAACCATCACCATGGATTTGTGGGAGCAGATCCAGAGGAAGGCCACAAAAAATGATCAGTGGCCACAGAAATGATCAACGGAACATCTCTCCTATGAAGAAAGGCTGAGTTGACATTGCGCATCTCAGCAAAGAAAAGGCTCCAGGGAGACCTTATAGTAGCCTTTCAGTACCTAAAAGGGACCTTCAAGAAAGATGAGGACAATCTTTTTATCAGGACCTGTTGGAATAGGGCAAGCACCAATGTTTTTTAATCTTCAAGGAATTATATTTAGACTAGACATAATTATATTTAGACTAGATATAAGTAAGATATTTTTCACAGTGAGGGTGTTCAAACATTGGAAAGGTTGTCCCTCTAGAGAGGTGGTAAATGTTCCATTCCTGGAAACATTCAAAGCCAGGTTGGAGCAGTTATTTAGTTAAGTATGTCTCTGTTCCCTGTAGGGTAGATGACCTCTAGAGGTCCCTTCCAGCTCAAAGCATTCTGTGTTTCTATGATTCCATAGAGCATATTAACACAATGGTACCTCGGTCTCGTTCAGCACAACACTTGCTATCTATGTTGGTTACACATTGGATGGGGCTTTGAACAACCTGATCTAACGAAAAATGTCCCTGCCCAAGGCATCAGGGCTGGGGTAGATGATCTTGAAAGATCCCTTCCAACACAAAGCATTCTATGATTCTATAAAGTCACATCTGCAAGCCATGATAAAACGTGGAATCAACAATGCTAATTTTAGGTTGAATATTACATTAAATTACAGGTGAAACTAAGAAACACATACCTGGGTGTGTTTAAAGGTTATTTAGATGTGATGATTGGAGATGTGGTTTAGAGGTGAACTTTGCAGAGTAGGTTTAGTGGTTTGAACTGGTGATCCCAGGGGTCTTTTCCAATCTGAATGATTCTGAATGATTCTAATTAAAATCAACAACAAAAAAGAGCTGAATTTTGTGGTACCTTCAGTACTGGTATTCCAGGTCATAGCTTTACTAAGCAAGATACAGAAAGCCACTGAATTGGCTTAAGGTAGTGCTCGAAGCAAAATATACTTCACCTTGATTGTCCCACTGTACTGCTTTACTGTTGTGTGCAAGACGTTTCTGTCTTGTCCTTGAGTACCAGTATAGCCAGGTGGCTGCTGGTTTGGACAGATGTCCAACATTCCCTTCTGTGCTATAGATAAGCCTTCAGGCTACTGTTTAAGCAATCTGGCATAGCAGGCCAAAAAAAAGAAGACATTTTAAAAATTAATCATTTTTTGATTTATAAGGTCTTAAGTCATCTTCTCTTTTCTCCCTTTCTGCCCTTTCTCCCTTTATTCCCTTTCTCCCTTCCCTTCCCTTCCCTTCTCTCTTAAGTTTTCCTTGGTGTTCAGAAGAAGACAGTAGTATTTAACCTGTTATTTCACAAACCCCAAGAAATCAGGTGACTTTTAAAAATTAAAAGATAGAACATGCAAGCTAGATTTGAGTATCTGAGATTGGTATCTGTGTGTATATATGCAGGTAGCTTATATAAACAGAAAACAACCTAGTATGTCATTTCAACAATACGAACTGAAGGCAATGAAGAAGACTATTTGAGATAACAGATGATTACTAATATAACTATGATGTTCTTCTCCTTGAAAGTCTGGTGTATTACCTCGGAGCACTTACATAGAACAGCAGTTCAGTTCATCAATAAATCTTCTCAGTGTTATGACTGCAAGGTCAGGCTCATTATCAGGGAAAGAAATATTTTGGTTTTTGTAGAGTCTTCTACAAATCATCATATCCACCTCATATATAGTATAAATCTAGTTAATATTTCTGTTTGACCTCTGTTGCTCTGAGAAGAATGTTTGGGTTTGGCAGTGTGATACACATATAAGGTCATTGAGCCCTTTGCCTTCCTTTCTTCTTTAGAGCAGAAATCTTAAGATATCTCATGCTCTAAAATATTCCTGAAGTATGTTTGTTTGGTGCTCGTACTTTTTCAGTAAGGATCAAGGTGTCCTGTGATCACTGATCAAACTGAGCTATTGTGCATGATCTCCATGCCAGATTTTCAAAAGAGATCCAGGAAAATGTTTATGCATTGAAGGTTCACACCTGGTACAATAATAGATGGGACATCAAGATTTTTACACTCCTATGGCACTTGGTAACTTACTTGTTGATCCAATTCTTGATAAAATTTGTTAGACAGAATGTCATTTATCAAAGGAATGAAATTACCTTGATAAATGGGGAGGGACTTTTTAGGATGTCAGGTAGTGATCGGACGAGGGGGAATGGAACAAAGCTAGAAATGGGTAGATTCAAACTGGATGTTAGGAAGAAGTCCTTCACCATGAAGAACTCTCACCAGGTGAGAGCCTGGAACGTGTTGCCCAGGGAGGTGGTGGAAGCTTCATCCCTGAAGGTGTTTAAGGCCAGGTTGGATGAGTCTCTGACCAGCCTGATCTAGTGTGAGGTGTCCCTGCTCATGGCAGGGGGTTTGGAATGAGATGATCCTTGTGGTCCCTTCCAACCCTGACTGATTCTATGATTCTGTGATCTATGATCTCATGTGGTAGTTTGAGGGACCCTGGGTCCCCCTTAAGGAAGCCATGGGGACACAGCCCATCTCAGGGGGATGGATCTGGTCATCCTAGGATATTGTAACATCGTTATTCTATTCCATCTTCCGGTACCGTAGCTTATAAGGCGGTGCCTGGCTGATACCCTTCCCTTCTCCTTCCTGCCTTTCCCCCTTCACATGTTTTCTCTGTGAAGAACAGCCTCTCTTCTTGTCTTGTGGTTTGTGGGGGAGATGGCTGCTATCTTGGCAGGGAATTGTGAGCTGTGTCATGTGGCCTGCTGAGGCCCCAGCTCAGGGGAACAGTTTCTGCCTACCCTCAGGCCTGATGAGGGTGGAAGGGGTGGAGGATTCTAGAAGGCCAGTTTGAACCTAATGGATCTTGGTTTGATGGATGTGGCCTGACTTGTGAATGTGCTTTATTCTACCTGATTGCCTTTTCTTTACATGCAAATGAAATATCTCTTTAGACTTCTGGTCAGTGCGCAGCATCCTCCTTCTTACTCTTGGAAAGGAGTCAGACTCATTTTTGTCCTCCAATGTTGGTTAGCTTGTAGCTCCAAACTGGGACACCTCAAGAAGGATCCTGTAGTCTATGTTTACTGGCAAAAAAATAATAATAATAAAACGTTTAAGTGCATTCAATGGGAGTCATATCTAGAATTTTGTAGACTTGTTCTGGCATTGTCAGTCTGTATACTGGTCACATACAGTGCTAAGAAGAGTGAATATTGTGTTAGAAATCCTATTACTTGACCTGTTTGTAAGTTTTGCATGTTCAAATAATCAGACAATATCTGTTCACTGTCCTTAAAACTAAACCAGAAAACTAAGATTCTAGCTCTTGTATCTGAATGCTCCCCCAGGCAACAGACATATTCTGCTTTTTCTTTCTCCTGCCTTCATCCCCAAATTATTATGTTTTACCATGGCTGAGCTGTTTGGGAAAAGTAGTGACACACAAGAGACTTAACCTTGCTTTTGGAATTTGGAAAATATGGGTCTGCAAGCCCTAGAAAAGGAGGGAGGAGCTGAAATGTCCTGTTTTCTCAGGAACAGTCTCACGCTGTAAAATGTGCATTGTAAGGTTGACATATACACAAGGTAGTTGATCTGACACAACTTGATGCTGATGTCAGACAGCAAAGAAAAATAGTAATAGAATATTAAGATTCCTAAATTCCTATTAACTAATATTTGCTTAAGTTCTTTCTATGATTCTTTTTCTCTACTTATTAGGACTTGAAGTAAACAAATTATGTCAGCTACAAATCCGATTAGAGATGTGAGAACAGCTAGTTTGGCAAATGGAGCAGCAAATCAGACTTTACAGCATGAAACTCTGGGTTACAGCAGAATACTGTAATGAATTAGGGCAAAGTATTTGTATTAAGTAATAATAAAGCATACATTCATATAGTTTTTATCATATAAAGTAAAAGGCAGTTGCATTGTCTCTGAAAGAAACGTTCAGCAATGGATTACATGACCTATTGAAGACATCAAAGGATCTATAAGCCAGAAATTACACAGTGCAGGATTTATACTTCATCTCCCCAACAGAATAATGAATTAATGCACGGGACATTCATCCAGAATCCCTCTCCAACAGCTTCAACTTGGGTGTGCTGACTAAACTTCCATAGGAAGGATGGATGGAAGTAGAAGAGGGTAAAACATATGTTACAATCAGAACAAGCTGCAATTATTGGAGAGTAGGTAAAGCAACCAATTTTAAACTTTTGAAATTTAATCATACAAAGGTTTTACTTTTACTTTCTTAGGTTAATGTGTAATTGTGGACCTAAGCATAGTTTCAGTGAAGGTAATGTTTAGCTCAGTTGACTATCAAGCTACGGAGACTATCAAACTCAGACTACATTCTAGAGGTTTCCTACTCAGCCAGTTTTGTCTGACTTTAACTAGTTAATGTCTTAGAAATTTCAAAAGGTGAAATATTAGAAGTAGTATCTCACTGATTCCCAGAAGGAGCTATGAATAGCAGTCTTATACTGTTATTTAGATACTGATTTAAGCTTGGATCTTTTTTTTTTTTTTTTTTCCCAGTGAGATTTTTATACAGTTATTGTAAACAATGGACCAAATTGCCACACCACTTTGTCATTCAGGTTTAGGTCTGGCTAAACTTATGACCTCTAGTTGAGCTGATTCTTTTGGGAACTCATTAGCCTGTGTATCTGAAAATACCTTTTACAGCAGATGTGACTGATTTGTAAATCCTATATTTTTCCATATTCTTTGAAAGTCCCAGAAGTTACTGACAAAAGAGTTAGCAGAAAAGAGCCATGTGACTGATACTTTCCATCACTGATATCTTTTTCAAGATAAGCAGATGGAATTGTATAGATCTGTAGAAATTAGTGAACTGTAAGTTTGAGAAGGGCTCTGAACTTGAGCAGATAGTTGTGCATTATACTATAGGAAGTTACTATATTATAGAAGGCACAGGGACCAAATAATACATTTATCTGCTGGTTAATTAGTGTCTTCACCAATACATCGCTTGACCTGACCATGAATGGTTTCTTGAAACATGACTAACCACATAATACTTAAATGTCAAGATTAAAAAAAATCTCTTTGAAGATCAGTTTAATACTAAAAATTAGGAAACCACACAACACCTGAAGAACACAGAACAAATTCAATGATGCTGTATTTTACTCTGTTAAAATCAGTAAGACCTGGTAAACTCAGTAGGATTAACAGGCTTCAACTTATGTAGGATGAAAAGTAGAAAGAAATATTTCACTTTAAGATTTAAAAAGAAATATTAAAATCACAGAAAAGTTGTCATAAAAACATCTCCAGGTCATGTAATTTCATAGGATCAAATAAACTGTCATAATGAATTCCATGAGAAAGAAATTCTGCATTATTGATATCATAGCAAGGTTTTGTTGCTCTCTGATGAGGACAAAATTCTGTTCCTAAGTCACAGTCAGTGTGCTTTATTTTCACTGATACCCAAAAGCACCATTTTTGTTTCTTTTTATTTTTGACTCCCTAATTCTAATGAATATTAAGAAGAGATTACTTTAGGTTTTACTTTCTGGGTATAATGAGAAAGCACAGAAATTCAATTAAGTTTCCAATTACGTGCCCTGCCTTTTTTTTTTTTTTTTTTTTTTTTTCAGTTTTCCTTTAAACCAGATTTTTTTAAGGACATATTATTACAAAAATACTGCTAATTCTACTTCTACTACTATTAACAAACAGTGAACCTAGGAATTTTAAATTTGAGCAAACTGCAGAGAAGAAAATGATCTCACAAAATGTATCTCTAGGTTTTGATCACCAGGGTTTTTTCATTACCTTGGGACCTCAGACTTCCGCTGGGGAACTGAGTGTCACACGTTTCCCTGTTAATGTGTTAATGTGTCTAATAGCTTCTTTGAGATAAAAAAATATATCAGATAGGGACTTTTACTCTACACCTTGCTTAGGAGTAGAAAAGGCAGTATTTTAGATTCAAAGGTGGTTTAGGTTGGAAAGGATCTTAAAGATCATCAGTTCCAACCCCCCAGCTATGGGCAGGGACACCTTCCAGTAGACCAAGTTGCTTGAGGCTTCATTCAACCTAGCCCTGTACACCTCCAGTGAGGGAACATTCGTGACCTTCCTGGGTAACCTGTTTCAGGGTCTCACCACATGGTGAAAAACTTCCTAACAACCAGTCTGAATCTACCCGTTTCTAGCTTTGTTCCGTTCTCCCCAGTCCTATCGCTACCTGACATTCTAAAAAGTCCCTCCCCAGCTTTATTGTAGGTCTCCTTAAGTCCAAAGTCACGGCACCACTCTCTGAACCATGTATGGATTCTCCCTATTCTGTCAGTGCTTTCAAACCCCTTCCCCTTCACCAGGAGAGTTAATGGGAAGACTACCTGTTTAATGGATATAAACTAGAACACAAAGTTCTACCTCAACAAGAAGGGCGATGTACTATAAGGGTGATGAAGCACTGGAAGAGGCTCCCCAGAGAGGTTGTAGGGTACTCTTTCCTAAAGGGGGAAACTGGACTTGATGATCTTCAGAGGTCACTTCCAATCCCTACCTACCATTCTATAATTCTATGCATGTTCAACCACTTNTTTTTTTTTTTAGTAGCTCTAGATATATGTAGAGAGAAAGGAAATCAGTTCAAATATATATGCAAATAGAATATTCTAGATACACTGAACTGGATATTATCTGTGCCTGTCTCAGCTTCAAGTTCTTCACACACCTCTTTTCTTTCCTCTCTTTTCCTCCCCATCCATCATATGCTTATGTCACCTGCAGGGTCTTGGCTTCTTTTCGAAATCCCTGCTCCAGCAGCAAAATGAGAGACAATGTCAACAGCTTTAGACTGAATCTTGTTGGCCTCGTATGGTAATAATCCCTCAACGAGACTGTGAGCAGCATTTCTGGGTAAGGCAAATAGCTGCAGTCTTGAACACAGCAGAATATGCCAACAGTATGAAAAAAAAACAAACCAAAACAAAACCAAAAACCAAAACCAGCAAACAGAACAAGGAAACAAAATGTGTGCAACATGTAATACCTATCAGAGTTTTCAGTTTGTTAAAAGGCAAATCATTCATATGAAAACCTCTGGAACTTTTACTTATGCATATGTCAAGTCCCTTATTGGCACTATCTCCAGCTGTAGCATTAATGATTAGCATTATCTCCAGTCCCAATATGAGTGACACTTTTTTGTGCAGGGAGACTTTTCACTGATACTGCTTTAGTTCTTTAATATTTTGTGCAACTAGTAGTGAAAATTAAGCAATATGCCTTACACCTCCCCTCCAGTCTCCTCTCCTTTTTTGCAGTTTCCCAGTCCAACTCCTTGAACTTGATGAGTAGAAACATCAATGGCAGTATTTGTGTTGATGTTTATGATTTGTTACAAATTTCTTTCTAGAAGATCAAGAACTTGAGTATCTTAATATGCACAGGCACTGATTTGAACCTGATAGTTTCACTGATGTGCTCGGAGTAGAGAGCAATGCTTTTCTATCTTGTAGAGAGAAATAGAAATCCAAGGAGGTTTTTTTTTTTTCTATTCTGTTTTCTCTTAAAACCTATAAATGAAAATAAATAATACTGAGTTCCATGTATAAAATTCCTTTATTAAAAACATCTGTGCAAAAAGAAGGAAATTACTTGGCCTACAGTCTGAGTGCCTGCAATAAATTCTGAATGATCATTACAAATTTACTCTCACAGATAATTTAGGATGTTCAAAACAAGCAATGGCACTCACAGTCCTGACAATAATGTAAGTACTAATTGAAAGGACATGTGCAATTATGTAGCAATATATAATTGGACCAGAAGTAGAGAGAGCTCAGGATTTTCTTCTGTAAGGATCTGTCAGCAGAAGACAACTTTTAAATTTAAAATTTTATTTGAGGACAAATTGTTTTATCAGGTAATAAAGCAACTGAAGAAAGCAACCAGGAAGCTGAAAAATAGTGGTTCTGAAGTGTGTTTTCTGCAACATCCTTTCCATCAAACAGAAGAATAAATAAGTTAAATATGCTTGTATTCTTATCCTCATGTGGGGTTCTTCTTGTAATATGCAATTGAGAAGAAATAGGAAGATGTCATTACCTGCAAAAGTTTATGGTTAGCATCTTCAGTTTCTCAACAGAGAAGTTTGAAAATGTTGTCTACATATTCTACCATTCTTCAAACATGTCTCACAGCGTCACAGAATCCCAGATTAGTAGGGATTGGGAGACACCTCTGGTGATTATCTAGCCCAACCCTTTTGCTAACTCAAGGAAAACTAAATACACCTAGATTAGGTTTGAGCGTATTCTTCTCTTTGTTTCTGTTTTGTTTGTTTGTTGTTTAGTTTTGGTTTTGTTTGTTTGAGGTTTTTATTTAGCTTGGTTTTCTTTTTCTCTAAATTGCCGTTATGTCTTCACATGTGGTGACAGTAAAAATAATCTTAAAAAGAAAATCACATCTAGGTAATGATTTACTCAGAGTCTGTTTTGCATTTCTGTTTCTTTCTAAGACAAGTTACATTAATGTAGAAGAACCAGATTTTTTTTTCTTTCATGAGTATGTCTTGAGGCAAATCAGTGTTCTGAGTAAGAGAAATAGATGGTTTTGACCTAACAAAATAGAACTGTTTTTCCACAGGAGTGAAGATGAGTATCTCAGTAACTGTGAAGGAATAACATTAGAGCAAAGGGCAAGATCTCATCATTTCTCCTCCTTGGGGAATATCAAGTCTCACTTACATGAGCGTTATGGACAGGCTCTGTAGCAAATTTTGGAATAAAGCAAAAGGGAAAGTATTTTTCTTCCGTGAAAAGGTCAGGACATTTAACATAGGAGAAATAAAGGATGCATTATACTTCTCAGAGAAGCACAATTATTTTTAGTTCAAAGTGTGATATGTCAGGTACATATCATCTTTTCTCACTCTTGATTATTACAGTGTGCTAGAAATGTGCAAGACAGCTCCACGGTTCTCCTGGTTACTGACAAGTTTCATTTCTTTATTTGACTTTATTGCAGTATTCACTGTATTGTGGTTCTATTGGGAGACTGAAGATGCACATCTTAATAAGACTGTGTTTTTTATTGGAAGTGTATACTCTGTCCCCTTCCAAATTATCTGATATTTTCATTTCTTTTGAATGTATGACACACTGATAAATGAAGACAAATGATCCCATCTAAGATACATTATTGTAGTATAAATATTCTGTGCTGTAGATTATTTACTGAAATATTAAATGTGTTCTAGTAAACCTAACAGACTTATAAAACAATATGGAATGGAATAGGCATGCATATTCCATAGGGTAAAAAAAAATAATCTATGAATGTCAACTGTAACAACTTCTAAACACATAAGCAGGTTGTTGTGGGATTTTTAAGTTGAATTTACATATATTGCAGACTGTCATATCTGAGATTACAGGAGATACAGTTTTTCTTTATAACTTTCAGGGAAAAAGAGCTTTTGAATTTACATCTCCCCATCTTTTACCAGTTTTCATGGGTTTGACTGTTTCATAATAACAAATGCTTTTAAAAAATTAAGAGGAGGAGAGGGAAGAATTGTTGTAGTCAATATAGGGACAATGATTTGGTTTAGAGAAGGCAAAGTAGCAAAGGAGCCATTTTTAGATTGAAATTCAACTACTGGGAATGAGCTGGGCAAAAGCTGAATGTGGAAGGTGGATTGAGTGAAAGTCATGAAAAAAAATATCAGAGAACCCTCATCTAAGAAGGGAAAAAAGTGAGAGAAGTATGCTGAGGAAGCTGATATTCTGAAAAACAGGTTTCACCAAACTCAGATATGGAATGTAGTCTGAGGAACATTTTGCAGTATAATAAATATTAATTAATATCTAAACCAGGCTGTTCAAAGCACAGCACTAAACTAACCTAGTGCCAGACAAATGCAGCAACACTGAGAGAGATTCCTATAGCAGCAAGGAATTGCAGGAATGTTGGAAACTGACATATGCCTAAGAATAATTTTTCAAAACAACAGAACAAATTTATAGATAAAATTAGAAAGGGAGTAAACCTACTTGAAATTAGCAAGAGGCATAAAAAGCGCCAGGAATAAGTTCTTTAAGTACATCAGAAAGAAGACAAATCCATTGCTCATTTCTAAACAGTTTAGAAATGTCCTTTAAGGTTGTGTGCGTTTGTCAACATATTACTTTGAGGGGGAAAAAAAAATGTTCTCTACCAAATTGTAAGTCTTTCAAATGAATTAGCTCTACAAGGGGCTAAGATTTTATTATATTTAGCCCTATCAGATTAGTAAGGATCTTATGTAATGAGCTTTTAAAACTGAGGCAAACTGAAAAGGATTGAGGGAGGAGCAGCTTTTCCAAACAGTGAAACAACTCCTCTGACTGTATGACCTTATAATTCATATACAATCAGATGATCTACAAAATTATTGAGAAATACTGAAGTATAAAAGGCAGTGGTGTAAATATATGCACTTAAAAACATCTGCATCTACCACATCAGGATTGCAGATTGTCAGGCCAATGGGTGCAGGAGAGGACAAAAAAAGATCCTTTCACCACAGAAGAACATTTTACCTTCTGCTTATCTGCAATACTCAGTCATAGGACATCTCAGCCACATGGAAAAAATATCTTCTTCAAGCACAGACAGTTAACAGTTGGCTCATGTCCCAAAAAATGGAATTTTAAGTGCTTTATAAATATTAAATACTACCTGATGTGAGTATAGACAGACTTAATATCCGTGTAACTGTCTAATCGCATTATGAATCTTGCTAGACTTTTCAATTTATTACATGTCTCTGGTTCCTTTTATCCTTGGACCTTCTTTTTCCTGGTAGTCATTAGAAATAAAGCACAGATCAAATATGAACTGTGGAAAAAACTTGTGTTTGAGCTAACAGTGACCTGTTATACATTTGGTATTAAGATTTAACTCCACACTATACACTTAGAATTTCATAGTGTATTTCACTTGTTGATTGGCTTATAGACAAGGGGGAAAAAAATAATCGTAGACCTTGTTCCAGTTCTTTTCAGGAAATAGAATTAGTGTTCACAGCTCACAGTAATTTTAATTTTTTTTTTAATGTAGGTTTTTTTCCCCTTGGAGTTAGAGACACAATAGCAATAAAGATTCTTGAAGCCAGCTAATTACTGCCCAAAATATCTTGAGTTTCGTTGATGACTCATATGACTGAACAAATAATTTGTTGTATGTCTCACTCTAGAGAATAAAAATACATCAAGTTTTGTCTCTGTGACCAGTACAAAGGAATTTAAGACCAGAAGTAATAAGCAAAACAGTCCTCCTAACACTGGTGCAAAAAGCATTTAGTTGTAAATGATTAATAGTTAAAAATAAAAATAGTTTAAATAGTTAAAATAGATAAATAGTTAATAAATTGTTGAGATCATTTTTATATAGTCTGTGATGGGACCCCAAATCTGCTGTGAGCTTTGAGGTCAATGTCTACAGATGACTTCTATTGAGCACAGCAAAATTACCATCAAGGCTTTAAGGTTGAAAATGTTTTCATTTGAACACATATAAGACAAGTTTTTAAAAGGAATTTTTAAAAAGAAGATGTGGAGAAATAAATAGACAAATTAGTGGATAAGATACATGAGGAATGTTCTTATGGTCTGTTCTGAGTTCCTGGAGGGGAAATATTGCCCAGACACCAGGTTGTTGGAAGACCTCTCTGCTAATTGAAGTCTTCTCTTCTTGTTTGGCTCCAGTTTAACTGTTATCAGCCACTTTCATGTTCAAATCTCTGTTCCTCTCTCTCTCTGCTCCTTGTCTGCCCTCTCAAAACTTTTGGGTCACAAATATGTTCATCTTCCCTACTGAGAAGGCTCCTGCTGCTAAAAAGTGTCATCATCTCCAGAGAGAAGCAGTGAGGACAGGACACTCAGCAACCACATCCACTCTATCAAGCCGCAGAATCTCCAAAGAGTGTAACCACGTGAAAATTACAACGGAAAGGAAAGGAAAGGAAAGGAAAGGAAAGGAAAGGAAAGGAAAGGAAAGGAAAGGAAAGGAAAGGAAAGGAAAGGAAAGGAAAGGAAAGGAAAGGAAAGGAAAGGAAAGGAAAGGAAAGGAAAGGAAAGGAAAGGAAAGGAAAGGAAAGGAAAGGAAAGGAAAGGAAAGGAAAGGAAAGGAAAGGAAAGGAAAGGAAAGGAAAGGAAAGGAAAGGAAAGGAAAGGAAAGGAAAGGAAAGGAAAGGAAAGGAAAGGAAAGGAAAGGAAAGGAAAGGAAAGGAAAGGAAAGGAAAGGAAAGGAAAGGAAAGGAAAGGAAAGGAAAGGAAAGGAAAGGAAAGGAAAGGAAAGGAAAGGAAAGGAAAGGAAAGGAAAGGAAAGGAAAGGAAAGGAAAGGAAAGGAAAGGAAAGGAAAGGAAAGGAAAGGAAAGGAAAGGAAAGGAAAGGAAAGGAAAGGAAAGGAAAGGAAAGGAAAGGAAAGGAAAGGAAAGGAAAGGAAAGGAAAGGAAAGGAAAGGAAAGGAAAGGAAAGGAAAGGAAAGGAAAGGAAAGGAAAGGAAAGGAAAGGAAAGGAAAGGAAAGGAAAGGAAAGGAAAGGAAAGGAAAGGAAAGGAAAGGAAAGGAAAGGAAAGGAAAGGAAAGGAAAGGAAAGGAAAGGAAAGGAAAATAAAAGAACAAAATACCTATGTTAAGAAAACCTATGTTAAGAGTGGTGCTCCTGCCCATGAGGTGCCACAGGGGTGCAGGATTTTAAATTTTAGACAGTCAGATGTTACCCTTAATAACAGTTGTGTTGTAGCAGTAGTTACAGGTAAGTCCAGTGGCAGTGGCAATTAATGGGAGAACTGATAAGGCAGCAGGAGCTTTAACTCAATGCCAAGTCACATGTAAGCAGAGATGAGGCTCACCTTTGTATCTTTTTCAAACTACACATCTCAGGCTCCTAAACTAGGATCCTAAACTTTTGCTTTTCTATGTCCTCACCTCAGCCTACCCTTCTATCTGCGAGTCTTCTACCACTTTCTTAGCATCATGTTTCACATCTCCAACCATACTGGTTTTGATGGAGCATGTGGTCAGGGTAGAGAAGAGATAAATCAGTGCTCTATGCTACAAAGAATCACAGAATCACAGAATGTCAGGGATTGGAAGGGACCTTGAAAGATAGTCCAGTCCAACCATCATGTCAGAACAGGAGCACCTAGCCTAGATCACAAAGGAACACATCCAGGGGGAGTTTGAATACCTGAATGAGGTCATCCCTTAGTTTCCTCTTCGCCAAGCTAAAGAGCCCCAGCTCCCTCAGTCTCTCCTCATAACAAAGATGTTCCATGCACTTAATCATTGGTTTGTGACTCTCAGTGAGACAATTATTTTTTTTCCTTGTTCAAGATCATGTTTCACTTCTTACCAAATGCCAAAAATAATTTAATTACACAGTAACTTGTTGGAATGCAGAGTGGCATGTCTTTCATGTAGATCTGATCCTGTAACATTGTGCCAAAAGCCATTCGAAGTTGATTGAAAAAGGAAAGACAGAAAGGGATGTGATTTATTAGTCTAGCCCTCAACTGTGAGGGGGCAATTGTTAACTGTTGATTCTGCTCAGAGGGATACTTTTTAGTCAGAGACTGAATAATTTAAATACAGGTAGAGCTGTAGAAAAAAAGACCAGAAAATCCTTCTTGTGGAGAGGGGAGTGAAAAAGTCACACTTTATATTTATCTCTGTATATTCTCTAACATCGTATCTGTCCTTGCACAGCAGCACAGCTTGGAGAACTTCAGCATAGTCTATATATTGATGTTAGGGTGCTTTTGAGATATACGTGGGCTGGATCCCTGTTAGGTTTTTGATTGAACTGAACTCCTACTCCTAGACAAATTCTCTAAGGTATTATATAAAAGATAGACAGTGGCACTATGACACCTTTTCAGGAATAAAAAGCAGCAATCACAGCTGCATTTCATAGGAGGACATAATGTGTTCAGCAGTCTCGCAGCTTACCAGGATGGGCTTCTCAAGATACTTCAGCAGGAGAATGCCAAATTTTCGAACTCACAACATGCTTATATAGGAAATATAGATTGGCTTTCTCATCACTCATGCACAGGCACAGAGGCAGAACTGAAAGCATTCAGGGAAATTTAAAGTTTCAACACACAATTTTGAACAATAGTCTCCTAAGTTCCATTTAATTCCTGGTTTACATATGTAAAACAGATATGTAGAGATATTTATGAGTCTAAAATCTCTTTGGGAGTCTGATTTTCCTTTGTTTTCAGCTGGAATTGTGTTATATATAAGTAGGGAGAGGGCAGTCAAAAGTCTTTGTGAATTTGGTCTTTTTTGTCCTTTGTAGCATAATTTTTAAAATGTAAATTGCAGTGTTTCTTTGCAAGAGAGGACTGAGTTTTGAAATGTTTCAAGTTTAATTCCTCACTGAGACAGGATGTGATGCCTTCAGATTACAGTGGGAAGACCGTTTTAATAGTTGCCAGCTTTGTTTATTCAGTCTTGGTTCTGAGACATAGCTAAATCCTACACATCACTCTAAAGTTTAGCATTTGGAGACTTCAGACCAAAGCCCAACTGCATTAACAAAGGGATGTTTGGAGGGAAATGTATTTTACCTATCCTAAAACATGGACTGGTGTAGAAGCTGATGGGTCTTTTCTCACAAATTACTTTCTGTAGAGTAACTCACTCTCCTCTCTGGGTGTGCTTCTGCCTTTTCTGTTTTAAAACCTAAGAAATTACAACAACACATTTATTGCACTAAAGTTGTACTAAACCCATAGATTTCTTCACTCATGTGGATCATGTGTGTCAGTGCTTACACATGTAATTTGATGGGTTTGATAGGGCATTTTTCTCTGACAGGCAAAAGAAACCACACTTTTCAGTTTACAATGTAGTGCCTATACCTGCAAAACTAGAAATGCTATCATAACACAGCTGTCAATTGTAAGTTTGTTTGCAACACAAAGCGTCGTGACTTCCACAAGTGGTAGAAGGTCACTGCCTGGTTGTCTTGGTATGCCTAAATAGACAAAAAAAGGATTATATATGTCCTGGCTTGCCCAGACATATCTTCCCCCTCTTCTGCTATGGGGAGAAGCAACTACAGGGAAAGAGGGGAAAGAACCTGGAGCCACCGAGTCTGAGGACTCTGACCTGCCCAAATTTCTTTTGCATCCTGTGGTAAACAAAGTACACATGGTTGCCTTGTGCAAGGTCTGTGTTCTGCCCAAAATTGGACAAAAGCAAGTCGTGACTTCACCTAATATGGTCAAGATTGGCTTAACTGCATTCCAATTGGCTATTCTGTGTCCAAAGTGTCATCTTGGGCTGTATTGATAAAAGGAGATGAGAAGGTGACACAACCTGCTCTGCCATTGTATCCATGCTGTGCTGTTGTATCCATGCTTGCTTTATTGCCTTATTGTATCCTGAACTGCCTGGAAACTGCCTTCCAAAAGTTTACCAGGAACAGGCTCTAAATGCCTCTGTGCAATTGGCCTGTATAGTTAGTGTGACATCGTGCCAAGACTGCACATCGCAAGATATCCTGCCTGCCCCTCTGCAAGGCTTTTGCTGAATCAGGAATCAAAAGGAACCAGGTCAGAGGTTGTCTACCTCTCAGTGGCTAACAAGAGAGTAACAGAATTCCCTGAAAGCATGTGGGTACTGTCTGAAGCTGTAGCCAGCCCCACGAGTCAGGAGATAATTTTGTGAGTAGATACTTAAAGCCTCTTGTAATTCACTGTTGCCTTCTGCCATAAGCAGAAAGGAGCTCCTTGAGTCCATCTAGTGGGTAAGCAGAGTATTGACCACAAGCAGTACGCTAACTGCTGCAACCTTCTCTTCCTGTTCAATAGAGTTCAATTAATGTTATATATTATCACTACTTATTTCTAGAGCCTGTTATTGACTGTGTATAAAGTTTCCATGACCAACACGAACAACCGAGTATTATTAAAATTAGTGATTGGGGTGGCAAGAGTTCTGAACATTGAATATTAATAAACAATATTAATATTTGAAAATAATAACTTACATTAATTAATTACCCATCCATAACACTAGTAGAGCACAAGTTGATAGGTTTTTCACACTGTTCTGTTGATCAATAGTACCGAAAACAAAACTATTGTGTGCTGTTTATGGAAGAATTGCTTTTTATCAATAAGATTAAAAATTAAAGTTCCTTGAAGCATAGGAGTGTATGTTTTTTATACGACTTCACCCTTAAAAATCCTCTCTGCTGGTCTTGCTCTGAGAGAAAGGGCAAAGAGCACTGTGGCCCTTGTTCCCAATCTTGTTATTATTGTTTTTGCCATCACAGAAAGGCTAGAGAAGTTGGTTGTTGGGTTTTTTTTGTTGTAATAACCATCCACTTTTCATGGCTATCAGTGTTTTGCCACTGCCTGCAGTCACGTGGAGCTATGTGGTCTTGAAAGCAACCGAGCACTTCTTTCCCTCAGCCTCTCAGTTGTGCAGCTCAGACAAGACTGAAATTGCACTTTAGCAATGAACTAGAGATATGGTTCAGAACAAAATGAGAAGTAGATGAGTAAGCGTATGCCAATTTTTCATAGCCCCTATTCTGAGAAACACACAAGTGTCAAGTGGGTGAAATTAAGAAGACGTTTTGCTTTTTTACCCAAAGGGTCAAGTATTTGAATATGAGTTTGTCTTTGGAATTAATTTAGTGCAACATGTGCTCTTTCTCTCTCTCCTCTTTCCAGCACTCTAGTTCCTGAAATATATATGATGATGCATGCAGCACAAATAACTGGTTACCATAGGAACAACTGTAATAGTGATCCCAAAGCAGGGTTGGGTTTTTTTCAGGACTTTTCTGTTTTAGATTTTTGTGGCTGTTGTTGTTTGTTTTATAATAGAATACTCCGAACCTCCATAAAGCTCCTAACCTTCTTTCATTTACAAATATTCTGGGAAAATGTTCTTTTATTTAACATGATTTGACTATAAATCCATCAAAGTTTTAATCGTGTGTGCAGTAGCCTTCTGGCTTTCTGTGAGTCTCACTGCTAGAAAGATGAACATTTAAAAAAAAAAAAAATCAGGAAAGGAATTTGATATCCATGACATGGTAAATGACAGACTTCTGATAAGCATTACTGCTTTACACATGGCCATGATGGTTATTACTGACCTAAGCTTATATTTTTGCTTGTTTTACTTTACTTTTTCTTGTATTTTACTTAATATATATTTATTTTCTTATTCCCCATCATAATCTTATATCCCCATCATATATCTTAGAATCGTAGAATTGTAGAACTGTCAGAGCGAGAAGGGATCACAAGGATCATCTAATTCCAAACCCCCTAACCAGGGGCAGGGACACCTCACACTACACAGGTTACCCAGAGCTACATCCAGCCTGGCCTTAAAAAAATCCAGGAATGGGACTTCCACCACCTCCCTGGGCAACCTGTTCCAGAGTCTCACCACCTTCATGCTGAAGAACTTCTTCCTAACACCCAGTCTGAATCTACCCACCTCCGGTTTTGCTCCATTCCCCCTGGTCGTATCATTACCTGACGTCCTAAAAAGTCCCTCACCAGCTTTATTGTAGCCCCCTTCAGATACTGGAAGGCCACAATAATATCTCCTTGGAGTCACCTCTTCTCCAGATTGAACAGCCCTAACTCTCTGTCTGTCTCTATAGGAGACGTACTCCAGCCCTCTCATCATCCTCATGGCCCTTCTCTTGACACACTCCAGCACTCTTACCACATTGTGGCATGCAAAAATGAGAAAACACAAATAAATGTATGCATGAATAAAGCAAAATGACAGGCAATTTTTGATTCTTCTAAATGTAAACGCGACCATGTAGGTCTGCCATGTCTTTTTCTTCTGAACCATAAACTAGGTTTCAGATCATGTGCTCGTGTATTGCCACAACCCTATGCATAGATTGATAGGGAAGTAATGAAGGATGAGTCTTTTTAGAAGATGCTTCTCCAGGCATTTTCCTCAGGGAATTAGAGGGAGTCCTGGTTTTCAATAACATTCAAACTGCTTTGGCATTGTGAACAAGGAGATGTGATAACAGATTGTTCTGAAGGCCATGGTCAGCTCTGGGTGTTCTTAGCTTCAAGCCATTTCACATTTTAGACAAGAAAGCTACAATCTACATTGACATGGTGTTGATGTTTTTAGGGAGTGGGCAGATACTCTTTTACCCCTCCCCAAAGGAGTAAAAGAAAATGCTCCACACAGAATTGGAAAGAATTGGAAATTTGAATGGAAGTACTATTCTCGACTACATAAACCAGTAAAAAAAACATGCAAAATGCACAAAATTCATATTCAACCTATGTCCAGTTTTCCATCCTGGGCTTTAGCAAGGTCTCATTAGGCCAACATTCTCCAAAAAGATCCCCCTCCACCCAGGTCTCAAAGCCCCAGGCTTCAAAATCTCCCTCCCTACCATATCTGCCTATACAGCCCGAATAATGCAGCTGAGGCTGAGCCACATCCTAAACCTCTCCAACAAGAGATAAGGTCTGGTTGGGAGCAGAAACAGGAAGCAAAAATGCCCAAACTGACTATGCAGTTCGTTTATAAAAGGTTTGCAGAATTACAGGAGTGGAATAACACAGTTTACACTTTCCTGGTACTCACCACCTAGCAACTCTCTGGTCCTTGGAGGACTTCTCTATGGTTAAGGTATCCCAATTCTTAAACCCATGACACATGACTATCACAAAAGTTCACTATCACATCTACTTTACTTCATTCTATACACTGATGCCTTTATTCTATCATTAGTCTCCAATCTGGGTAGCACAAACGAGTAGGAGAAATATGAGGTAAAATTGTGTGCAGTTTCCTTGGAGAGTAAGAATTTCAGTTTACAAAAACCCAAGAGCTTCTTTTTGTCAACCATGCATGTTGCAGTGCACAGCCTGGGGAAAAAAAAAGAAAACAAAAAACAAAAAAANAAAAAAAAAAAAAAAAAAAAAAAAAAAAAAAGAAGAAGTAGTAAGTAAATAATTAGATAAAATTAAAAAGGAAATAATAAAATCCTAGAATCATAGAATGCATTAGGTCAGAAGGGACTGCAAAGATCATCTAGTTCCAACCCCCCACCATAGGCAGGGACACCTCTGACTAGAACAGTTCAGTCAAGGACTCATCCAATCTGGCCTTGAACACATCCAGGGAGGGAGCATCCACAACCTCCCTGGGCAACCTGTTCCAGTGCCTCACCACCCTCACTGTAAAGAACTTCCTCCTAACATCTAGTCTAAATCTCCCCTCTGCCAGTTTAAGCCCGTTGCCCCTTGTCCTGTCATTGCAGGACCTTGTAAATAACCCTTCCCCAGCCTTCCTGTAGGCCCCCTTCAGATACTGGAAGGCTACTATCAGGTCCCCTCGAAGCCTTCTCTTCTCCA
>VWZE01007617.1:55628-82157 GCA_013396675.1 Eubucco bourcierii | reverse complement strand
CCTGCTCCCAGTCCTCACTTTTACCCTCTGCAACTTGGACATTGTGGTTGGAGCCCTTGCTGTTAAAGACTGAGGCAAAGAAGTCATTGAGCACCTCAGCCTTGTCCATGTCCTTTGTCAGCAGCTCTCCATTTTCCTTCTGTAAGGGTCCCACATTGTCCCTAGTTCTCCTCTTCTCACTAATATACCTGAAGAAGTCTTGTCAATAGTCCCTCCCCAGCCTTCCTGTAGGTCCCCTTCAGATACTGGAAGGCCACTACAAGGTCTTCTTGAAACCTTCTCTTCTCCATGCTGAAGAGCCCCAACTGTTGTAGCCTGTCCTCATAGCAGAGCAGTTACAGCTCTCTGAGCATCCTCAAGGCCTTCTCTGGACTCACTCCAACAGTTCCATCTCCTTCTTGTGTTGGGGGTTCCAGGACTGTACACAGGACGTCAGCTGAGAGCAAAGGGTCAGAATCCCCCTCCCCTGCCCTGCTGGCTACACTGCTCTTGCTGCAGCCCAGCAATGGTTGCTGTCTGGGCTGCACTCACACTGCAGGCTGATATTGAACTTTTCATCAACCAGGTCCTTTTCCTCAGGCCTGCTCTCGCCATTTGCCACAAAATAATTAAAAATTAATTGGAAAGAAGTATAAAGCAGAAGACAGGGGATGTGAACTACACTGCAGTCACCAAAACACCTGAACTACTGACCTACAAGTTTTGACAAGCTGTATTTTCTATCCAAAACTACATTTTAGGGAAAATTCCTACATCAGATATATTTCAAACTCTCTTCTCCTGCCTATCTAATAATATTATTCAGCCTACATATTTTAAACAAATAGCTGCTATTAAGAACTTCCACTTTGCAGAACTGACATTATTTTCACATCCAGTAGGGCTGTATTGCTTTATATCAGCTGAGAAACTAAGTCATAATTCAAGTGGTCTCTGTTCCATGTCTTGGCCTTTCTGAAGTTGTAACTCATAATTTTAAGTAATTGTGTTGTTTACTGAGGCTTTCTCATCTGCTAAGAGAGCTACATTAAGCTTCTAGTTGCAGCAGGTCTTTAGTGTTGGGGCATTGGTTTGTTTTTTGTTTTTCCATGAAAACTATTTAATTTAGTTGTAAAAGNAGGTTTGGACATTTAATTGCAGCACTGTTGGTGGATAAGCATGTTTTGGGGAGTACTGTGTGCAGTTCTGGAGCCCTCAGCACAGGAAGGACATGGAAGTGTTGGAGCGGGTCCAGAGGAGGGCCACAAAGATGATCAGAGGGCTGGAACAGCTCTCCTATGAGGACAGACTGAGAGAGTTGGGGCTCTTCAGCCTGGAGAAGAGGAGGCTTTGAGGGGACCTGATAGTAGCCTTCCAGTATCTGAAGGGGGCCTACAGGAAGGCTGGGGAAGGATTATTTACAAGGTCCTGCAACGACAGGACAAGGGGCAATGGGCTTAAACTGGCAGAGGGGAGATTTAGACTGGATGTTAGGAGGAAGTTCTTCACAGTGAGGGTGGCGAGGCACTGGAATGGGTTGCCCAGGGAGGTCGTGGATGCTCCCTCCCTGGAGGTGTTCAAGGCCAGATTGGATGAGGCCTTGTGTAACCTGTACCAGTGGGGGTTGGAAATAGATGATCCTTGAGGTCCCTTCCAACCTTACCATTCTATGATTCTATGATTCTATGATTCTATAAATTCTATAAAACAATAATTATTTGCTCATTCAGAAATCTCTATGTTTAAACACCTAGAAATGTAAGGCAGGGTATTTTCCTGAATGAAGAGGAAATCTATTTTGCTTCATGTAAGAGAAAACAAAGCTTTTGCCAAGAAGCTAAAATACGATGACCTTCCAAAGACAGAATAAAACTCATGGATGTCCTTTCCATTCTTCCTGTAGGACTTGGTGCACTCACTCATTCCTCAGTGGATATGTCTTATGCCACACAGACCTCATGTAAAGTACTGTTTGTACTGTTCTGGTGGTTGAAGATCATGAGGTTAACTATTGTTGCTTTATGTCATCGAGTGTCTGTTTCTGCCTCCGTCAGCATATCTGTGCATATGGTTGTCCTAACCTAGCCTGTCAAAATGACACAGACAAGGAAAACATCCAAACTACCATTTCAGAAGCAACCTAGGGACACCTGTTCTAAGTATCAGCCTCCAGCAGCAGGAGGGGAAATGAGAAGCAGTGAAATTCTGCAGAGCTGATCCCCATGTGCAGACTGGTAAGGTAATGCAGAACCACAGGATGTCATCAGCATCTGAGCTAGCAGCCTGGTTGTACTCTGCTCAAAAATTCTGTCAGTGTATGAAATCCACAATACTACATTTGTTGGGTTTTCTTTGCCGTTTCTGCTGTCCCCTGGTAAAACTGAGTCACTTAGATGAATAATAATAAAAATGCAGATGGGACATTCTGGAGAACTTGGAACCCTTTTCTATGAATTTTATTGCCAAGGATGTGCTAATTTCTGGAGTAAAGAAAAAAATTTCCACAAAATATTCCTTTTGTTGGGAAATGAATATTACTGCTGCTGATTTTTTTTTTTTCAGGAAACAAACAACTTTTTCAATTTTTAAAGCACAATATTTAATCAAGAAAAAAAGGACTTGTGACTAAATATATAATTGGGGAAATTTTGAATTATTTTCATTTTAAAACGAAACTGTCATAATAAAATGTAGACTTTGTGAAGTTCAACAAGGTCAAGTGCAAGGTTATGTATCTGAGTCAAACCAATCCATGATATCAATACAGGCTGGAGAACGATGGGATTGGGAGCAACCCTGCAGAGAAGGTATTGAGGGTACTGATGGATGGAAAACTGAATATGAGACTGCAATATCTGCTTGCAGCTCAGAAAACCAGTTACATCCTGAATTGAATCAGAAGAAGCATGGACAGCAGATTGAGGGAGGTGTTTTTCCACCTCTACTCCTCTCTTGTCAAACCTCACCTGGAGTATTGTGTTTGACTCTGGAATCTTCAGCATAAGAAAGACAGGGACCTTTTGGAGCAGGACTAGGGAAGGGTCTCTAAAATGCTTTCTCCTATAAGGAAGACTGAGAGAGTTGGGATTGTCAGCCTGGAGAAGAGAGAGCTCCAGAGAGACCTCACAGCAGTCTTCTAGTGTTTAAAGAGAACCTACAGGAAAGCAATGAATCTTATGAGGAGCAACTTAGGGAACAGGGACTGTTCGGTTTAAAAAAGAGGAGGCTGAGGGGAGACCTTATTTTGGACTACAAGTACCTGAAGGGACATTGTGAAGAGGCTACTGCTGGTCTCTTCTCACAGGTAATTGGAGACAGAGTAAAGGGGGATGGCCTCAAGCTGAGACTGGGTAGGTTTAGATTGGACATTAGGAAGAAGTTTTTCACAGAGAGAGTGGTCAGGCACTGGAATGAGCTGCCTGGGGAGGTTGAATCACCAACCCTGGATGTGTTTAAAGTTGCTTGGATATGGTGCTTAGGGCTATGGTTTAAGGTGAATCTTGTTGAGTAGGGTTAAAGATTGGACTTGGTGATCCTGAGAGGCTTTGCCAACCTGGATATTTCTGTGATTCTGTGACTCTCTTATCAGGGATTGTAGTGAAAAAATGAGGGGGCAATGATTTTAAACAGAAAAATGTAGATTTAGATCAGATAAAATTAAGACTTTTTTACAGTGAGGGTGGTGAAACACTGAAACAGGTTGCCCAGGGACATTGTGAAGGTGTTCAAGCCCAGGCTGGATGGGACTATGAGCAATCCTGTCTAGTAGAAGGTGTCCCTGCTTATGGCAGGAGGTTTAGACTGCTCAACTTTTAATGACCCAAACCACTAAAAAGAAAAAAAAAATTTAAAAAATTAAAAATAATATGAATAAAACCTGACTGTTCAGGACTCACCAGACTTTAAACTGGTCTCAGGACTCTTATTAAATGCCAAGTATTTTTTCTGAAAGTTCCATTTTGCAACATGCAAGCTCAATCAGCACAAAGTAAAAAGCAGAGAAAAGAAGCATACAGAATTCACATGGCAACAGAGATTGATTTTAATAGACACGATTATGAAGTAGATGGAGGGATGTGTGCATTTTGGGGGAGAACTGCAGTTCTTTAAAAATTTGGAATGAAAACTCAAGATTTATTTTTTTTTTAAAGTAAAAAATAGACAAGCAAGATATAAAAAGAACTGAAAATGAGAGGAGTGGATAAAATAGAAGTAGTTTGTCCCTTCTCTCCTATGCATACACTTAACACAGTTTTCTTCTCTCCGGTAGATTTAATGAAGTGCTAATGATTTCAAAGGCTTCTTATTTCATGCTGCAGGTTCATAAAGAGGTCTCAAGTTTTAGTAGCTCTTAGAGATCAAAAAGGGTTGTTTGGGTACCTTTTTGCGCTTCAAACTGAGCTGTTGAATGGTGCCTCATTCAGAAGAGTAGTGACCAGTACTGAGAAAGAACTTCATTGTGCCTCTGAATATCATATTTGAGGATTTACACACAGAGATCAAGCCTATGGTCTGAACACTCTTCACCTTCAACAACAGTGAGAAGCTCAACTTCCATTGTCTTAAGAACAGACATGACATTAGTTACCATTTGATTAATGTGTCTTCTGGGTTTATTTGTTTACAAAATTGTCCTACCTCTTCACAGCATTCCAGATCCTATGTTGTAGCAGTTTCCATGGCAACTATGCATTTTTTATTGAATAAAGGAAGAATTATGTAAACCAAAGCCATACATAAATTATCAATGCATAAATTGCTGCTCTCCTGATTTCTCAGTCTGCTTTTCTGTAGTTTCTATACTGGCAAGTAAGCGAGATACTAATTCAACCTTTCTATACCCAGGTATCCTGTAACCCTATAAGAAAACCAAGTAGAATGTTACACTCAGCCTTTTATTCAATAACATTGTTGAGCCAACTGTCTAGAAATTCTGGTAATATCTGACTCAAAGGATTCAGCAATTGTGAATCATTCCCTTAAAGTCATGAAACTTTTTTTTTTTTTTTAATACACAAATATAAAACCCAAACCAAATAATAATAAGACCTCCAAACAACAACAACAACAACAAATCCTTCACATTTTTTATTTGGTTTGCACTATGGAATTAGATTATCAGTTCTGAAGGTGTCTTATGTAGCTTAGTTGGGCTACAAAGAATACAATTTAAAGATGGAAACTTAGATTCTGAATTAGTTTTTGTATTCCAATAACATGTCGCACCTGCTGATGTCTAACAGTTCTGATCTCTGTCCTTTTAAAACTGAAACTTATGTTCAAACATGCAGACCTATAGCTCTGTAATTAAATATGTCATCCTTTATTTGACTTTATAAGTCTAAAAGAAGACCTGAAAAATCTCATTTGTAGCTAGATTTATTTGAAATTAAGAAACCCTAGCTAAGATTTCAGACTTTTATTTCTTGATGCCAAATGAAGAGTCAAAATCTTGCAATGTTCCATGACATACAACTAAAAAAAAAAAACCACCAACAAAAACCCAAAACCCAACACCGACAAAGCCAAATTCCTGCACATTTTTCTGTAATATTCCAACTTTGAGAGTGAAAATGTTGAAATAAAACATTTTGACATTCACTGCAATTTAATGTTTTGAGACTTCCATTCGAAAATATTCGAAATGTTTCTCCTATGAATCAGAAGAAAATTGCTCTGTTATGGAAATTTTTGCCCAAAATTGCAAATCCATTCATACCAACTGCCAAAGTTTGTGAGGCAGACAGCAAGAGCTGAACTCCAAAATTCTCATACATGTAGCTATGCAGAGCATAACTTGTCAACAAAAAACACAGTTTGTAGCTCGTTATTCCTGACTTCTCATATTCTTAACTATTTAATCATTGTAGCCTCAATCATAAGTATATCTTGGCAAGTGAATAACAAATTACTAAACTCACATAAAAATCTGTGCTGTTATACTGATATGAAACCAGAAGAGTGTACGCTGGACAAGGCTGTCTCCATGAGAAGTGCAGTGCTTGTTGATGACCTACATCTGCAATTTTTCTTCAAAAACTCAAACAATTGCCTTCACTTACGAAAGCAATGTAGTATGTAGCATAGCATATAATTGTTACCATTCATGTCTTTGACTAGGAAACAGAAGTTTCTATTTACCACTATGATTAATTTCATTATCTCAGTGGGGTATGTGTTTTTTACAGCACTCTTGAAGTTTTTCAAGGACAGAGGGCTGAACACAAATCCAGACATATGACACATTTAAAGTACAAGATGAGATTAGAATTTGTGTGGAGGAAATACTGCAGCTGTGTGGAGAAAGACCTTGGAGCGCTGGTGGACAGCAAGTCCTACATGGGCCAGCAATGTGCCCTTGTGGCCAAGAGAGCCAATGGCATCCTGCCATGGCATCAGGAAAAGTGTGGTCAGAGGGTCTAGGGAGGTTCTTCTCCTCCTCTACTCTCCCCTGGTGAGACCACATCTGGAACACTGTGTCAAATTTTGGGCTCTTCAGTTCAGGAGAGACAGGAAACTGCTGTAAAGAGTCCAGTGGAGAGGCCATGAGAATGTCTGGGGGACTTGAACATCTCCCCTATGGAAAGAGACTGAGAAACCTGGGACTGTTTAGTCTGGATAAGAGAAGACTGAGAGGAGATCTAATCAATGGGTACAAATATCTGAGGAGTAGGTGTCAAGTGAAGGGGGGCAATCTATTTTTTGGTAGTCAGCAGCAATAAGACAAGGAGCAATAGCTACAAACTAGAAGAGAGAAGGTTTCAGCTCAACATGAGGAGAAACTTCTTTATAGCGAGGGTAACAGAGCACTGGACCAGGCTGCCCAGAGAGGTTGTGGAGTCCCCTTCTCTGGAGACTTTTAAAACCCACCTGGATGCATTCAAAATCTACCTGGATGCATTGTTGTAAAGAGCAAATCAGGCAAAAATGCCAAGAAGCCTATATGGATGAACAAGAAAGTCCTGGCCAAAATTAAACACAAGAGAGGACCTCAGAAAGGGTGGAAGCAAAGATGGATAACCTGGCATGAATACAGGGAGATTATGAAACCAGAAACTGAGTTAGGAAATCTTCTTATGAAGATTTTTTTCCTATTGTCATTCAATAGGGTTGATACTGCAAAATCCATGACTTGACATGCACTCTTGGTGAAACTGGGGAAGGCAAACAAGTTTTCCTGAAAGAAAAGATTACCTGTGAATACAGATTGACTTTCAGGAAGGGGAAGGGTTCATGATTTGAAGAGATTGCATTTTAAGTATTTAACATGACCTTGAAACGAACAAACAACTGATTTTTTTTCTATGTTTGCTTTTGGTTTTCACCTTGGAAGGAATGAAGAACCTGAATCTATGAATACCATCTGGGAGTAAAGCATTCAAATAACTCAGTGTTATGAAACAGGTTGTATTTTTTCCATGTGTTCAATGATTAGACTAAAGTCAATCTTTCTATTATATGGATCATTCCCTAGATGATGATACTGGAAGTTTCATTTGTATTAACAATGTCTGGTTATCTTGATAACAACTGCACAGCTCAAATCTGGAAGATTAATAAGGCATTTCAGCTACTGCCTGCTTTTATCAGCATTTGTAGTAGTAACTTCTGTTTTTCTTTTCTTTTTTTTTTTTTTTGCTTTTTTAACTGTAACTATCCTCAAAGCTGTTTGTGCAAACTCCGATCCAGCAACCATTTCCCTAATATGACTGAATAGATTGAAGTGTGAAAAAGCTGGAAATGACCTTTATGTGCAGTACTTGATATGTCTTGGCAACAGTTTAGCTGTCTTTTAATTTTCCTTTTGTAAAAAGCAGAGAGAAGCACATGAGAGTACAGTAAAATTTAAATGAAGTAGTAGATGCCTATGTTGCTGTATATATATATATTTATAAAAAAGGCATCGGAACCAAACCTTTTGTATTTTAATAATGGGTCCTCAACTCAGGGAAGTCACAGAGGAAACCTTTTCAACTTTAACTTAGAAATTCTTTATTTCTTTTTCAGGCTGAACAGTTACGAGCTATTTGTGGCCATTTAGAATTGACTTACAAACTGCTTAACGTTTCACTTAGCACATCAAGTTGTTTTCTTTGGCTCTCAAAACCAGAATATACTTTGGGTGCACTTTCTGGGCAGTTTGCATACTTCGTAGATATTTCAAACTGAAGCTCTGCTCATATGCGATACCAGTTGTCCTCTTTCATGACAGATAGAGTAACGACTTGGTTTTCCACTGCTGCAACAAGTGGGACTTCTATTACTGTTTTAGAGTAAGCAGAATAAAGACCATTGGCTGAACTTTAAAAGTAGCACCAAGCAAAGCCTTTTGAAGAGATTTGAACCATTTATCCTATGAAAATTGAAATTAGGCAGCTAAGAACTCTTGCTAATCAAAGTGGGATTCTTCTTCTTCTTTAGGAGTTCAAATATTTTTGAAAATCTATAATACCAATGGCTTCAGGTATGTAAATGCTTGAAAGGATTGTTTGATTCATTCTCTTATACTGGTGGCAACAGAACACTTAACTGTGAGATGCCCTTAGCTCCAATTCCCAAAAGAATACACAAATTAATGTCAGGAAGTGATCAAATGGAACAAGTTGGGAAATTGTGGATGCCCACTCCCTGCACTTGTTCAAGACCAGTTTGGATTATGCCTTGAGCAACATGTCTAGTGGAAGGTGTCCCTGCCCATGGCAAAGAGGTTGGAATGACAGTATCACAGTATCACCAGGGTTGGAAGAGACCTCAAAGATCATCAAGTCCAACCTGTCACCACAGACCTCAAGACTAGATCATGGCACCAAGTGCCACTTCCAAATGTGCCTTGAACACCTCCAGGGACGGCGACTCCACCACCTCCCTGGGCAGCCCATTCCAGTAGCCAATGACTCTCTCAGTGAAGAACTTTCTCCTCACCTCCAGCCTAAACTTCCCCTGGTGTAGTTTGAGACTGTGTCTTCTTGTTCTTGTGCTGGTTGCCTGAGAGAAGAAGGTAACCTCCCCCTGACTACAACCACCTTTCAGGTAGCTGTGGACAGCAATAAGGTCCCCCCTGAGCCTCCTCTTCTCCAGGCTAAACAATCCCAGCTCCCTCAGATGACACAATCTTTAAGATCCCTTCCAACTCAAACTGTTCTATGATTCTGTGAAGGCTAAACTTACAGAATCCTGAAGCAATGGAGTTAATTGGAATTTTAATGAGTTCCTCAATAGAATTAGAGGAAATGTTTGTACTTTTCTGTGCTGCATAAATTGGTATTTCTTCCATTCTTTATGTGTTTTGTCACAGTGTCTACATTTAGTCCATGTTAGGAGTTAAACTGTAGCAGTTGCTCTGTTACCTGACAATGCCTCCCCAGAAGGGGAATGAAGAAGAGGACACCCATGGGTTAGAATGAAAACAGATCTAATGAAACACTTAAACTAATACTAACACCAATATAAAATAGACAAAGTTGTGCTCAGCCTAGAGATTGTATGGTCAGGCCAGGTTGGATGTGGCTCTGAGCAACCTGATCTAATGCGAGGTGTCCCTGCCCATGGCAGGGGAGTTGGAGCTAGATGATCCTTGAGGTCCCTTCCAGCCCTGACAATGCTAGGATTCTATGATTCTACAGTGACCATAATGAAATGGAAAGCAGTACCCGGATGCAGGAGGAACCCAGGCAGGAGGTCACCTAACCTCAATAATTATAAGCTTCCCCCTTTATAATGAAAGTAAGATTTATGATATGGGACACACCCATACTGTAGCCAATTTGGGCCAGCTGTTCTGGCTGACTTAAAGCTGCTAATGATCTCCAGACTGTTGCTGGCCTCTGATTCTGTCCCAGTGAAACCAGACCACAAGGCCAGGGCTGTATTTTATGTAGTAGTGCAGAAGTTCCAGTTAGTCTTTTAAGCATAATTCATAACAAAATTAATATTCATGTTGAAAATGTGCTTAGATTTCTGAAGTATAAAAAAAATCTTCTGCAGTTCATATTTTAGCGAAATGCATTATTTCCTTCTCAAAAAAAGAAATAGCCAAGGAATATTTATGGGNTAATATTTGCAAGTGTTCTGTGAGGTCAGATTGAAATCCATGACTAGTTAGATTTGCCTTTCAAGGTTTCATCCTGTGATTGTAAGATGTACAAATCACAAAGCATTTAATTGTATCTTTTTTATTTGCATATAGAGTCTGGACCTTAAGCATGCCACCATAACCGATTCCTTTGAGACACATTAATCAATACAAAATTAAACATAATTATGGTAATTAAATCTTCTCAAAGTAAAAGATGACTGTAGTAGTACTCAGCTCTAGCACAATAAAAAAAAAAAAATGAGGGGGAAGCTTACTAACATCTTCTTCATTAGTCAGGTATTAATGTACCTTCTTAATGCCTCTGCTGAAATCCTGAATTTTAAATGAAAAGTAGAATTTACCTTTCTGTGACATCAGAGTTACATGAAAGACATGGTTGTATCTACACTGTCTCTGTTGGTCTTTCTCTTTTACATGTCTCCTCTTTGATTTTTTGCAACTCTTACTCCATAAAACATTAACTAAGTACATTGTGAACTTTCCTTCATAAGTGGTGTCCTTCGGTTTAATCTTCAAGCAATTCGAGCTGCATCAGGTGTTAAGGAGATGGTCTTGCACTAATGATATTTTGCTTTGATCTTACTATTACAGTGGCCAGGCTCTCAGCAGTCTTCATTACAGCCCCTCCTGGATGTCACTTCTCTGTCATAAATGTGTAGTTACAAACCCCTCCATTTAACTTGTCTCAGAGCAGGTCTGGCTGTGCTGCTCTTTGCTGATTCAATACCAAAAGAAAACCTAATAAATCTGCACTTCAGCACTCACTAAAATAGAGATCGATTTGGTAAGTACCAACATAGAAACAAACTGGCTCTTTGTAGCTATTAATAAAGGAGTATAATTGCTAGCATTATTCACGGCATTTAATTCCACCCCAAGTGGTAGCTAGACATTTTGCTCTCCACAAGTTCAGGATTTTCGGAGGCCTTTTCAAGCACCATGGCTTATGTTTTTTACACAAGCAAATCTTGCCTTCAAAGAATAAATAAATGAATAGATAGATAAATAAGCACACCACACATACAGCCTCCAAAACCTCCCTCTCATTCCTCAGCAACATAGTGAAAAATGCTTCTGGTTTACAGCAAAGCATGTATGTAAAAGGCTGAAACAGAACAACATACTCAGCACTGGTTGGGCCACACCTTGATTCATGTGTGCAGTTCTGGGCCCCTCAATTTAAGAAAGATATTGAGGTGCTTGAATGTGTCCAGAGAAGGGTAGCAAAGCTGGTGAGGAGCCTGGAGCACAGCCCTCTGTGGAGAGACTGAGAGAGTTGGGGGTGTGCAGCCTGGAGAAAAGGAGGCTCAGGGCAGACCTCATTGCTATCTACAGCTATCTGAAATGAGGTTGTAGCCAGGTGGAGTTGGGCTCTTCTCCCAGGCAACTAGTGACAGAGTGAAGGGACACAGTCTCAAGTTCTGCCAGGGGACGTATAGGTTGGATATTAGGAGGAAGTTCTTGTCAGAGAGAGTGATCGGCATCGGAATGGCCTGGCCAAGGAGATAGTGGAGTCACCATCCCTGGAGGTGTTTAAGAGGAGGCTGGATGAGACACTTAGTGCCATGGTTTAGTTAATTAGAAGGGTTAGGTGATAGGTTGGACTCAATGATCTCAGAGGTCTTTTCCAACCTGGTTAACTCTTTGATTCTGTGAACATCTAACAATTTGAAAGATGCACCACGATGCTAGTCTGTGACTCTGAATAAATGTGCGTTTCTTCCTCAGATGAGCATATGTTTTTCTTGTATTATTATGGTTTTGGTTTTGTGTTTTTTTCTTCTGCTCAGAAGATAGTGGTAATTGCAGAAGAGCTTAAAATTGAAAAGATGAGAACCTAACGAGAGAAATGAAAAACAGTTTGATGAGTCAGCAACCTATATTGTATGTCAGGAAGATAGAAAGATGTTTACCTTTATTCTCACTTAAGTCCATTGCTGTCATTGCAAAGCTAACTGCTCCAGGCACTACTCCATTTCCTTACCAAAGGCATAATCCTTTTTCATAATGACTGCAACACCAAGGAAGATCTACTCCCTATACTACCAAACTCTCTTATATCCAACTGATAGTCTGGAGCTAAGAAGCTACAAGTTTGGCCACTATAAAATAGGTAATTGCAAGGAATTTTTGGATACTACACGCAAGGAATTCTGGCCAAACCAATTATAATTATCATATCAGCACAAATAGGAGAGACGAAGATGGTTTGGTTTTTATTTTTTTGCTGCTGGGGCTGGCTCAATAGATTGGAGTAAAAAAAAAATAAAAATTGACTCATACATGAAAAAATATGAGATTAAAAATACTGCAACTTTTGTATGTGTGATAAATTTTAAGAAACATCTAACTTGGTGTTTCAAAGTGGCAGAATTTGTATATACACATGGCCACGACCTAGGCTCAGACCTCCCACTCACCTCCCTACTCCATAACCTGCCCTTGTAAGAATTAAAATATACTCTCAGCATATCTTTGACTTGAAATTACGAAGCATATCTCTTTCATTTTTTTTTTCTCCTGTATCAATCACCCCCATTGACAAAGGAACAAATATTTCTGTTTTCTCTTCATCCTCCAAATTACAAATTCAAGGATATCAGTTATTTGGATGAATTGCACAGCATGTGTATCAGAAGGTTTTAACATCATCTAGATCAAGATCTCAAAGGATCATGAAGAAAAATCACAGAATCACAGAACCTCATAGCTTGGAAGGGACCTCCAGAGATCATCGATTCCAACATCCCTGCCAAAGCAGAATGTCTTAGGGAGGTTTGCACAGGAATAAATCCAGATGCATTTTGAAAACCTCCAGAGAAGGAGACTCCACAATCTCTCTGGGCAGCCTGTTCCAGGGTTCTGTCACCCTGACTCTAAAGAAGTTTCTCTTCATGTTGAAATGAAACCTTCTGTGTTCCTGTTTGTATCCATTGCTCCTTGTCTTATTGCTGCTGACCACCAAAAAGAGATTGGCCCCATCCGCTTGACACCGACCCCTCAGGTATGTGTAGACATTGATTAGATCTCATCTCAGTCTTTTTTTCTACAGACTAAACAGCCCCAGGTCCCACTCTTTCTTCATAGGGAAGATGCTGAAGTCCCCCAACCATCCTTGTGGCTCTCCAACAGACTCTTTCTAGCAGGTTTCTGTCTCTCCTGAACCCAGAAGCCCAAAACTAGACACAGTATTCCAGATGTGGTCTCACTAGGGCAGATTAGAGGGGAAGAAGAACCTCCCTAGACCTGCTGTTCACACTTTCTTTGTTGCACCCAGGATTCTATTGACTCTCTTGGCCACAAGGGCACATTGTTGGCCCAAAACGCATTGTTCACAAACAATGAGATTCTGTTCTTAGCACCTCTGATTTATAACCTGTCTGGTAAAGAAGATGCATTGAGTTTCAGGTTTTCCTACCACTACGCTTATTGAAGTGACCTTAATTAGCACATAATATCTGTTTTTATTTTCCAAAAGATATGGTCCTCTGCAGGACTCATTCAGTTCTGGTCAGAATTAAGTGGTGTTTGTTTTGGGTTTTGAGACTTCTGGAGAAATAAAGTACAAGGTCAAATATGACTTCATTTCAATGCTGACTCAGCCTATTCAGTTCATATAGGCACTACTCTCAGTTCAAGAGATGCTGGCAGCTCAGAACACCACAGAAAAAGTTTTAACATTGTAGATCTTTCTCTTGGCAAGAAATGCTGTGGTACTAAAAGCAGAATATCATGTGTTTGAATTAATTAAAATGGCCATCACTTAAACAGAAATATGTAAGGATATAAATCTGAAATACTTCCATTTCTAGTAACACCGAATCCAGTCCCAAAGACTTGATTTATCATATGTAAAAGATACAAAGTCTTTCATTGATTTTAGCAATACATTTATTTTTCTTTTTGTGTGTGTGCATAAAATTATTAAAGAAGAAATCCAGAATAATTTGTGTGGAGATAACCTCATTGCCCAGTAATAAAATGTAAAGTCTAATTGAACTTTTAATAAATTTGGGGGTTTCTCAGGATCCCTGACAGACAAAATTGGAAGCCAACATTGAAAAGTCAACTGTGTAGAGAAAAGTCAATTGTGCAGAGAAAAAACAAAATAACCCTTTCTATCAGAAAGCACATGATGCTTTATTTCTGAATAAACCATTTCAATTACAGGAAAGAACGAGTCGTAAGTTTTCCCCATGTGTTTAACTTGAATTGTGTGTTATTCAAGATGATCTGCAAAATCACATGTACTTCATGGGAAACCTATTCCACTTATTTATTGGTTAAAAATAAATTTATTGGTCTGAAGAATGCCCAGAGGAAATAATTTAAATTTTATGTCTCTAACCAGTCATACATATTACTTTAGTATGGTATTTGGAAAGATTTCATACCATGAGAAAACCATTATCATCACTTCTACGTTTTTGTGCAGCATATATATGACAGTGTTGCAGTCATAGTTTGTCATAATTTCTCTGACAGACACTCACCAAATAGGAGTCAAATAATAGATAAAACTTCAAACCTCTGTATTCTACCTGATTATTAAGAATTATCAGAAAGAGTACTGCACAGTTACAGAGTATACAGTGTTCTGAAAATATTAATGAGATTGCTATTGACTGCAGAAAATCAAGCACAGTTTATTTTTGTCACTCGCTTCCAGCTCTGACAGGGATCAAATCTTCCACAACTCACAATGAAGGTGCAACACACCTGTAAGAGCTCTAGCAATAAATTTTATAGCAAAAAAGCACTGATTGGAGGTTTTAACTCTGTTCAGAGTTAGAAATCCAGCTGCTGAATTGGTTTAGCTCCTAACTTGTCTAGGCTCTACTTAGTAGAGGATGTGGTTGTGCTGCTGTTTGTGCTTCATCAGTATTTATTTAAAAAACCAGATTTTTCTTAAATTTGCCATATTGGCCCACCAGGACTGAGTCTTGGCTAGTCTGAACAGAGTGTGTTTGGTTGACCCTGATTTTATTGAAATTCAAGCCTACTTCACATAGTCAGTCAGAATCATTCACAATATTCAGAGACATCCTAGTGGAAAACATTTTTCAAGTAAAACTAACAAGCCCTAATTTTAAATGCATGAAGTCTGTTGGGCAGTTATGGGTCTCATATGTCAGTTGATGGTGATATTTCTACCAGCAAAGATACACACATCCTACCACTTTATTGTAGAGCACTCCAAATTCCCTCCTTCTCCTCCCCCCACCTCCATCTCCAGAGCTTTGAATGGGGAGGAGGAGAACACAGCATGAAAAACTGCTTCCCCCCTCTACAGGTTTGAAGAGGGGGAACAGCATAAGGCATCTTTCTTCATATGTGTACTGACCCATGTGGAAGTCCGTGCTGGCAATCGGGCTGGTGGTTGGCTGGGTTCTTCACCCCCAGTATAAATGGTAAATGGACATTTTGTCTAGAAAAAGTACAAGCAGAGTGAGGGGAAAGGCATGATGTTCTCACCATGTAGAGTTCCTGCCATGACAGAGATCCCATTTTGGACCGTCCCTGCTTGTGGGTGGCTCTTGCCTTTTACACAGCTCTTGGTTTTTGCACCATCCCTGATTTTGGATGGTTCTCCCCCACTTCTGCACCATTCTGTGCAAATCTGCATGCTTGGCAAGTCCTTGGGACCATTTGAGAGAGAGTTGCCAGTGGCAGTTGGACTTGACTAATCTCAGACCATACCACAGTGGACTTCCTGATTGCTATTACTGCTGGGGAAGATGCCGGCAGTTTGGCTCTCCCCTGCTGCTGTGGAAGCAGCATCATTCCATGATTATCCCACTTGTGGGAGAAGGGCTTGAGACACTTCTGAGTTCAGTGGCTTTTCCACCTACCTTGGACTTCTGCTGCATGGGTCCAGGTGACTGGATATTGCTTGCAGGAGGTTGCTTCTGCAGAGGAATCCAGCAAGGGATTATCATCAATTTCCTACCTCACCTCTACGAGCAAAGCTTGCTACTCCCCTAATTCTCTGCTCAACCTAATTTTTGGTGGGGTAAAGTTGTGTTTATAGTTTAGCCTTTTCCATTTTCTGACTTTTCCAAATCTCTAAATTTGCCCATAACATGCTGTGAAGGTTTTCCTGACTGAATTAAGCCTGTAAATAAACCTAAATTTGTTCTGCATATAATTTGGGGGTGGGGTTTTCATTAAAATAAAATAATTCTATTTTTCATAATTCCTGACTTGGCCAATTAATTCCCACAACACACTTTTGCTGCAGTGGTCTCCTCAAAGGTTAATTTGTAAAAAAATAATTTATTGTAAATGCTCCACACAAAGTATAAACTTAAAAAAAAAATCTGCTTAACTGGATTGCATAATGAAGAAAAATAACAGGTAGTTTAAAACTCTCTTGATTTAATCTCCTCAGCACACATTTAATTGAAGAAGTGAAAGACCTCAAAGTTTTCTTTCTGCTTCATTTCCTTCTCATTTCTTTTTCTGTGTTAGAAAAAAAAAAATAGAACATGTTTCATAGATCTCAGCACAGATATCACAATGTGTATAAAAGAGGCACTCAAGGGCAGGTTGTTTGCCAAACAGCACCCTTCACAAAACCAACAGTACTTAATCTTTTCTGAACTTAGGATGCTTGTTTGACCTGAAAGTTCCCTCTTTCAGAAAACTTTACAACCACAAAAGATAGGAAGAAGAGTCACAAGGCTTTTAGTGTTATGTCAGAAAATGTACATAGATAATGTGAAATGCAAATGAACTAATTTTAAGAGTGGGACAATTAATATTCACAGCAGAAAGAATTCTTCCATTTTTTTTCTGAGGCAAAGACAATTAAAGTTCCCAACGTTTTTCTCTTCATTTGAATTTAATGACAATGGAACTGGTTTAGACCTTTCTAGAGGAATTATATTAGGTGTAAATGGTATTCTGACTCTGGAAATTTAAATGCAGTTCATTGTACAATTAAGAAGAGTGTGTCCAGTAGATTGAGGGAGGTTCTTCTCCCCCTCTACTCTGCCCTAGTGAGACCACACCTGGAATATTGCATCCAGTTCTGAGCTCTGCAGTTCAAGAGGGATAGGGATCCTTTTGAGAGAATGCAATGGAGGACTACAAGGATGATTAAGGGACTGGGGCACTGCCTTATGAGGAAAGGCTGAGAGACCTAGGGATGTTTAGTATGGAGAAGAGAAGACTGAGAGGGGATTTAATAAATGTTTATAAATACCTGAGGGTTGAGTGTCAAGAAGGAAGGGACAGACACAGTCTCTTCTCACTTATGTCCTGTGATAGAACAAGAGGGAATGGATGTAAACTACAGCACAAAAAGTTCCACCTAAGTGTGGGGAAGAACTATTTTACTGTAATGGTCACAGAACACTTGAACAGTATCCGCAGCTGTGGAATCTCCTTCTCTGGAGACTTTCCAGACCATCTGGATACATTCCTGTGCAACTTATGCTAGATTATATAGTCCTGCTCTGGCAGAGCAGTTGGACTCTGGAGATCTCTTCCAACCTCTAACATCCTGTGAGCCTGTAAAAGTAAGTAACTTGTGCACTGAGGAAAAAACGGTCCCCTCAGCAGGCAGTTGTTCAGCCATCTCCAACACGTCTGATGGTAACTTGGAAAGGCGAATGTCATCACTTCAAATCCCCCACCTTTCCTCGCTCTTCCTCCAGCTTTTACTGTTGAACATGATGACATGTGTATTAGATATGCTTTTGGGTCATTTGAAGTGTCTTTCCCAATTTCTTGTGCACCCCCAGCCTCCTCAGTGGTTGGGCAGTGTTCGAAACAGAGGAGGCCATTGATGCTGTGCGAGTACTGCTCAGCAGTAGCTCAAACATCCTTGTATTATCAATACTACTTTGGTCACAAATCCAAAAGTTAGCACCATATAGACTGGTATAAAGAAAATTAATTCTATCTGTGTCAAAAGCAGAACATAAGGAATTGTAACAATTTCTGCATGAGGCATCAAGCACTGGAAGAGATGCTCTCCATGTGGAGTTGAGAGTGAGAGTGGGCTAGATTTGTTTACAGGGACTAAAAAATTCTAGTGGTTTGGTTCTATATGTATAATTCATGAAATTATACATACAGTCTTTTAATTAGCAGTTTTGGCAGTGTGGAAGAGTCTTAGCACACACATAAATAAAATAAAGACCTGATTTTGTGTGAGAATTTCCAGAATGGAGCAAAACTAGAAGTGGGTGGGTTTATATTGGATGTCAGGAAGAAGTTCTTCACCATGAGGGTGGTGAGACACTGGAACAGGTTGGCCAGAAAGCGGGTGGAAGCCTCATCCCTGGAGGTTTTTAAAGCCAGGCTGAGCAACCTGATCTGTTGTGAAGTGTCCCTGCCCATGACAGGGGGATTGGAACTAGATGATCCTTGAGGTCCCATCGAACCCTGACAATTCTATGATTCTCTGATTTTTTTTCTTCTTTCTCATAATTAATTATTTATACTTTTATATCTGAATAGAATTTTCTAGGAAATAGATTGGATATTTTCAGAAAAACCCAGGAAGTTAGCTTTCCATTCCTTGTATATTTACTATAAATATCTGACAAGTACCTGAGGTTTCAGGGTTAATAAACCTAAGAGTATGTTTGCAATTATAATTTCTTTAAATGTGTAATATACCTGTTTTTTTTGGGTTTTTTTTGGTTTTTTTTTAAATATGTGTATAGTGTAAGTTACTTACTTTCTCATTTATTTAGTGTGGAAATATATCTCTGCATTTGAGCAGATTGGGATATTTTTTAAAGACACAGTACTCCAACAGAAATGGAAATTACATGAGAATGAATGGTTTCGTTACTTAGAGACAGGAGGTTATTACAGTGTCTCTAATAAAACAATCGAATTTAAACTGAGAAGACAAAGGATGGGCATTGCAATGGGAAAATAAAAGACAGAAAAACAATGAGAGCAACCTGTTTCATAAACAAGTAATGAAAGATATACATTCACAAGCTATGAGATTGTGAAGTTTCCACTCTTTTTCACTCTTATTCAGTACACTTTTGATTGTTTACTGTTGAAATGTTCCCTTCAGAATTCAGTTGGAATATCCATTTCTTGATTTCAGTCACTACTTCTAGAAATGTGAAAGATGAGCAATTAGAGTTGCTAAACACCAGCTGCTCATGTAAAAGTAATATTTTTTGAGACAGCCATTGTTTTATGTTAGAGAGCAAAATATTCAAAAGCTAATGGCCAACGCCTTCCCAAAACTACTATAAAGCAAAATTTAACCAAACCACTGTTTTACAACCTTTATTAAAAAAAAAAAAAACAACAACATAGTTGTGTATATGCTTTTTTTTAAATTCAATATATCACCTTATTACATGCTTATATTTATATTAATTTTTAACTTCAACTGGTTTCAGTAGGGCAAAGCAGAGGCTTAAAGCTCTTCATGTAGTCAAAATTCTACTTAGAAGACATTTTCTAAGTTGATTCCTCCTACTCTCTTTACGGTGTGACTTGTATTACAATTTCATTCTATAAAGTCTTCATTAAATTAAGCTATATTTAGAAAATTATTGTTAATATTTTAACAGATGAATATTAATATTAAAGAAACTATCTGATGGTATCCTTATGTATTAGGAGGAGAGTCATTAATTTCTGCTATCTTAAACTTGGTTCTGAAATCTTGAAGGACTGTTGCAGCCAGATTCATATGGAAGATTATTACACCCAGTGCTGTTACAGAATTTTCTTGCATGCCCAGCAATATGACAGATGATAACTTTAGTATAATGTGAAGAGCTATAACATTTCTTCTTCAGCAAATTATTGCATAGACCTGTAAGAGATGCAACAAGCTTTGCCAAGGTGTATTTCCATTTGCATTGTAATGAACAATTCTCTTCTAAGTGGCAGCAGAAGCAGAGATGCTAATGAGTGTTGCTTGTGGGCTCTGTTAGGTAAAGTGAATTGGCAGAAATAAGAAGCTCATTTTCTTAAATACAAAGATAAAGCATACATTTTATCTTGAGTCTAAGATTATCTCATGTATCAGGAATAAAATTAAGACTACAACACTTCCATGAGTAGTAAAGAGGGTGATCACCTAAGTGGTTGAACTAGCAAGAAAGGAAGGAATACAAGGTTAGACCCCAAGCTATCACAGAAGTTGATTTTTAAAGTAGTAGTCAAAATTAGTGAGGAGAGGCTGAGGGAGCTGGGACTGTTTAGCCTGGAGAAGAGGAGGCTCAGGGGGGACCTTATTGCTGTCTACAACTACCTGAAGGGTGGTTGTGGCCAGGAGGAGGTTACCTTCTTCTCTCAGGCAACCAGTGACAGAACAAGAGGACACAGTCTCAGGCTGCGCCAAGGCAAGTTTAGGCTGGAGGTGAGGAGGAAGTTCTTCACTGAGAGAGTAATTTGTCACTGGAATGGGCTGCCCAGGGAGGTGGTGGAGTCACCGTCCCTGGAGGCGTTCAAGGCACGTTTGGACAAGGCACTTAGTGCCATGGTCTAGTCTTGAGGGCTGTGGTGATGGGTTGGACTTGATGATCTCTGAGGTCTCTTCCAACCCTTGCGATACTGTGATACTGTGATACTGTGAGTAGAAAATATAAGATTCCAAATGAAAACTTAAAGAGAAGGGAATGAAAAGCTTCATTGAAATTCACTGATAGGTGTTCCTAGGCATCTAAACCTGCTTTGGACATTGAATCTGCCAGTGTTTTGGGCAAATTATTTGAATCAGTTAAATCTTCTCAAAAAGAAATGATTTTATTTTATTTATTTGTTTGTTTGTTTATAGAATCATAGAAGGAATCGTAGAATGGTTTATGTTGGAAGGGATCTCAAAGGTCATCCAGTTCCAACTCCCTGCCATAGGCAGGGACACCTCTCACTACAATGGATCACTTGAGGTCTCATCTAACCTGGCCTTGAACACATTCAGGGAAGGAGCATCCATCCATCCAACCATCCATTTATCTATCTATCTGTCTGTCTGTCTACCTATTTATTTATCTATCTATCTATCTATCTATCTATCTGCTGATCTATCTATCTACCTACCTACTTATCTGTTATATTCTCTGGAACTGTTGTGACTGAGCTATTTTAGTTACTGCTGCTGAAGCCCAAATGACTATAACTACCATTAAATAAAATATGGATAGCAAATAAAACCATACACTTACTTTATGTTAGTACAGAAATACTGAGTCCCTATCTTTCAAATTTTATGGACAGGAAAGTTTAACTTGCACATATTTAAATTTGCTTTTATTTCCTCCTAAACAGAATCATTCTTTCTCCCACCATTGTGGGCTGGATTTGGACCCTGACAAATTGGAAATTACCAAGCAAAATCAGAATTTGGAAGCAAAATGAAAGTTGTATTTACAAAAGTAAGCTAAAATCTAAAAGTATAAAATGTAGTGAATATGTAGAAAATACAATTACATATATTTACAATTCAGAAACAGTACAAGGATCCTGCTGCACTAATTCACATCCCCATGGGTAAGTGTCCCAGTCCAGAGGAATTTTGGGTGTGAGAGGTTCAGATTCTCAGTCACAGAATTAAGGCACAAATGGTGTCAAACACATAGGCTAGCCTTACTGTATTCATGCGACTTACACACAAGAGGCGATGGGGAGAGGGAAGAGAGTAAGAGAAGTGGGGAAGAAAAATAAAGGAAAGAAAGAAATACCCCCATGAAGAGAGAAGAGAGGCCACTCTGGAGTGCTTCAGCATCCTGAAAGTCCATTTTGAAGAGAGTGGGTGGGGAACATCCACTCTGCAGGGTTAGGATTCTTTTCTTTTCCCTGTCTGCTTCATTGAATATGCATGTTCATCTAAGAATCACTTAGCATTTTCCAGGAGGGATTTCCCTAGCCAGGCCCACTGTCCAGTGGTGTTGGGCATGCTCTGTGTGGTAGGGGGTTTCCAAGGTTGAGCCCCTCTTGTCTGAGTGGTTTCTCTGAAATGATTGCTGCTGTTGATGAACCAGGATCTGCTAGACTGCGGTTGGGTCGGAGTCGACATCACCTTCCACCACAGGAAGCCTTCACCTCCTATGTGTGCTAGGTGACATGAGCTCTGTTCCAGATGTGGTGGTTCAGAATGGTGGTCTTTCAGTTCACGCAAGCTCTGCAGTCAGGCAGGTGGTCTCCAGACAGCATCCGCAAGCTCACTCTGCATTCTCCCGGTTGGTTTCTTGTCCAGTTATTGCATATTATGGAGTTCTTAGGGTTCTGAGCTCATGAGGTGGGGATTATTGGGATGGTGAGTGTAAACAGTATGCCCACTTAGCATTTTGCAGAAATTTAGCTCAAAACAGGTTTTTTCTCAGATGCTGGGACATGTTTGTCTCATCTCTGAAAAGGAAAAAAAGTGAATACCTCTTCCCCTGCCTTATACAAGGCAGAAAGAGAGAACACAGAGAGAAAGCCTCGCTGCTACTTAGCTGTAACAGGAATCTCAGCCAAGGCCAGCAAAGCCATGCAAAAACGTCAACCAGCAGCAGCCAGAGTGCGAAAAGGAGCAAGAACAGTTTGTGCAGCAAATTATATCCAAAATCAGCAATCCAATGGAATGATATAGACCTATCTATCATTGTTCTTTGGGATCCAACCCCTTATTTCATTTACCTTTTACTTAAAGATCTCCAGAAAGTTCCTATTCTTGCTTTTAATTAAGAATTAGGCCAGGCTACCAGCTTCAAACCATCACACTCACTACCACTGATATATTTTCTTACAAAAGAATGCTTGAACAGTTTATGTGCAAAATTAAACAGTTTATGTGCAAAATGAATCCTTCTGCATGTGTTAAAACATTAGGATTGACTTAGGTTTTGTGTAACTCTTGACCTCTAGTAAGAAAGTTTTTTGGGTGGAGGTCTGACAAATATTTGAATTTAGGTTGCCTAAAAGCATGCAAGGCAGTTCTTACTTTCTATCTGACATTATTCTAATCTCATTTACATCATTCTTAGCCCCATCCACCTGCTCTTCCATAGACACCTTAAAAATTCTTGGAATGAAAGAGAGAAAAGTGTGGAGTGTTGGTTATTTTTTTTTTCCTCCTGAACTTTTCATTTCAAAGTAGACTTTTTTCCAGGTTGTATCAGAAGTCAGAATATCACCATTTCTCACAAAGCCAAACTTTTCTATAAAAGCTGTTAGAAAATATCTAAATGTTATCTGCTGTTATTGAAAAATGTCAACTTTATATTCAAATATAAGCTTGAAAATTGGGATACATTTCAGTGTAACAGACGTAAATTGTTACAGCATTATTCCATGGAAAATATAGCTGAGCTCAAAACAGTAAGAGTTTTGCTCTGAGAAAAATGAGTTGGATTGGTGGTTTGGGTTTTTTTCTTGTTTGTTTCTTTGGGGATTGTTTGCTTTTTTTCTTTGTTAAACATATTTTATCAGCTGTTCTTTGATAAATTCTGCTTGAACAAACTCCCATTTAGACAATTTAAGCTTCAACTTGCATGATCAGGGGGTTGGAGCTCCTCTTCTATAAAGAAAGGCTGGGAAAGTTGGGGTTGTTCAGTCTGGAGTGGAGAAGGCTCTGAGACCGTATTGTGACCTTCCAGTATCTGAAGGGGGCCTATGAGAAAGCTGGGGAGGGACTTTTTAGGGTGTTGGGTAGCGATAGGACTAGGGGTAATGGAGCAAAACTAGAAGTAGGTAGATTTAGATTGGATATTAGGAAGAAGGTCTTCACCATGAGGGTGGTGTGACACTGGCAGAGGTTGCCTTGGGAGCTGGTGGAAGCCCCACCTCTGGAAGTTTCTTAAGCCAGACTGGATGTGGCTCTGAACAACCTGATCTAGCGTGAGGTGTCCCTGGCAATGGCAGAGGGATTGGAACTAGATGATCCTTGAGGTCCCTTCCAGCCCTGACAATTCTAAGATTCTATGATTCTATACTGCAGATAGTTTGAGCTGCCCATTGAGATGTTTCTTTCACAGCAATGGGAAAACTTCCTTTAGAGTACTCTGCCTCTCTTTTGCTTTTGTCTGCCTAACATAGGTAATCACTGGCTAGGAATAGGCTAATAGCAATCAGGGGAATCAATATTTGTCCTTGAATTCTCTTCACATTTTCTCCCATGTTATTATATGTCACAGTTTACAGCTGCTAATTTTTCCTCTCTGTTCTTTTACCTTTCCCCAATTTAATATGTTGCCTACATTCTTTATCACTGCCTTTTTAAAGCAATATTGAAAACCCCATACCTGTCTTCTTCAGTTGCTCAATTACACCATTTTGTGAGCTAAACAATGTACTTCAGAGTAAAGAAAGCAAAAGTGAAGAGAAGGGCTCCTTGCCACATTTCAACAATTGCAGCTTTGCTGTTTGCTTTTGTGCACTGGTGAAAGGAGTGATTTGAAGGAGGTGTTGCAGTATGGAGGTAAAACCTTCTCATAAGGTAGCTTAGGTTGTGAATACATTTCCTCTGGCATCCTTGGGCTTTCCTGTTTCATGCATGATGTGCAGGTTTTCTGCTCATTCAGTATAACCTCAGGCATGCTCTGAAAATGAGCTTTCAGCAGAAGCTGTGCTGCTTAGTCAAATTTAAGAAGCCTCAAACTGTGAATATTCTGGCCCTCTGTTGTCTGCCATAATTTGCGTCCTCGAATGCCATCCTCAGCTAACAATTTTCCTGAGTAACACTCATTCATGGAGCAGTTATTTTTCTTCTCTTTTTTGTGGCAGAAGAAAGGTGGCTTTGTTTGCATGCACAAAAGCACTGCTCTCTCCTCTGCCTGAGCACTAAAAAAATCACTGTTCTGTCATCTGCTCTGCCCAGTTTCTGCTTATTGATACACAAATTATAACACATCCATTTTGCAGCTTTCCACCTGGGCTTTCCACATTTCCTTTTCCCTCATTTCTCTTGGATTGAAACCACTGAACTGGTAGGAGTCTCTGTGTATGAAATGAAAGTGTGGGGAGTTGTCCTTTCTCTTTTTCTTGGTTGTTGTTGTTTTGATAAGATTCATACAAAATAGATTTGAGAGTATTTGCCTAGGAAAGAGGAATGTGAATTTAAAGGTTTTGGTTACCCTAATTCGAAATGATAGATAGACTTTGGATGAAAACTTCTACAATGATACAAGGAGAGAAATGATACAAAAACCTGAACTAGTTCTCTCCCTAGTTCAGCTCAATTTTCTTTCACATTAATTAAAAAAAAAAAAAAATTAAGCCTCAAGATGTTACCATGACTTTCAAATATGCTCTAGTCACAAAATTATGTTTTCAGCTGTCCCTCATCTGCAAAAGTAAAGTAGTGTATTTTTAGGCCTTCAGGGCTCTAGTTGGTTCCAGTCCCCTAGGGCATTCCCTACTAGGGGCAGTGTGCCCTGTTGGCCAGGAGAGCCAATGGCATCCTAGTCTGGATCAAGAATTAGTGTGGTCAGCAGGATGAGGGAAGTTCTTCTTCCCCTGGACTCAGCACTGGTCAGGCCACACCTTGAGTCTTGTGTCCACTTCTGGGCTCCTCAATTCAAGAGAGATGTGAGATACTGGAATGCGTCCAGAGAAGGGCACCAAGACTGGGGAGGGGGCTGCAACACAGCCCTGTGAGGAAAGGCTGAGGGAGTTAGGGGGCAGCCTGGAAAAGAGGAGGTTCAGAGTAGACCTCATTGTTGTCTACAACTACCTGAAAGGAGGTTGTAGCCAGTTGGGGTTGGTCTCTTCTCCCAGACACTCAGTGACAGAACAAGAGGATACAGTCTCAAGCTGTGCCAGGGTAGAGTTAGTTTGGTCATTAGGAAGAAATTCTTCACAGGAAGAGTGATTGACATTGGAATGGGCTGGCCGGGGAGGTGGTGGAGTCAACTTCCCTGGAGGTGTTGAAGAAAAGCCTGGATGGTGCACTTAGTGCCTTGGTCTAGTTGATTGGATAGGGCTGGGTGATAGGTTGGATTGGATGATCTTGGAGGTCTCTTCCAACCTGGAAGAATTGTGTTGTATTGTATTGTATTGTATTGTATTGTATTGTATTGTATTGTATTCTATTCTATTCTATTCTATTCTATTCTATTCTATTCTATTCTATTCTATTCTATTCTATTCTATTCTATTCTATTCTATCCTATTCTATTCTAATGATTCTATACGTGCAGTGCAAAGGCATGCAAGGGAAGACAGGTAGCAAGCAAACAAAAAGCAGCAGCAGCAAGCAAATAAGTTGACTAAGTTTTAAACATTTTGTCAAATGTCTTTGACCAATAGCAACAAATGAAGATGTCCCTTGAGCCAATCCTAGTTTATTCTTCCAAAAAGGGAGATGCACATGCCCAGCGTTGTGATCTGTGCTTACCAGAAAAAAAGCAGGGTGCTAAACAAGACCAAATATTATGTTTCTGTGGCAAACTGAGAAGCAGCAAGGCTTTTGTCTGCTCTTCCTGCTTCTTCCAACCTGGGAGGAAGTGTGTGGGGGAGGGGGGAGGTGGAGGGGTAGG
>VWZE01007617.1:36759-55582 GCA_013396675.1 Eubucco bourcierii | reverse complement strand
ATGTAGGTATGTGTTTAAGACATACAGAGACACTTCTTTTAGGCATAATTTGGACCTTATACTGAACAGGAACAGTATCCATCCCTGTCCGTAAGATGCTGCTTGGACTCTCTGCACTAAGCATGGACCCAGATGCTGCCTGATGTTCACATATGCAGATGCTGCCCAGCCAGCTCCTGCTCTCTGGCCTCAAACACCAGCTCCTGTAGCTCATGCCACTCCCTGACAACTTGCTGTGACTTCACTTCTCTTCCTTTCCTTTTTCCCTTCCCCAAAGAAAACTTCATGAAGATTCCTGTAGTCAAACAATTAATAAATTGTATGTAATAAAAGACTCCAAACATCAGTATTTACAACAACAATACCTTAATTTATTTTTTCCCCCATTTTGCCTCAATGTGGGTTACAGCAGGAAATTCAAACACTTTTTTAACAGTCCTGATAAGGGCCCTGAGGCATTTCAGCTCTAAAATTTATGTCACCAGTAAAGAAAACAAATATTCTTTGAACTCTGTCTCATTTATGACAAGAGTCTGAAATCAGGCAGCTGAAACAAGCTTCTCCCTTGAGTCATATGGCCTATTCCTTTAATGAAAGATGATGCCCTTGAGATAGAAGGAATTAAATAGCAATGAAATAATTCCTGAATAACTGCAATAGTCACTTTAGCATGTGAAGGCAAAAGAAGCCTGATTTTCAGTTTAGTTTAATAGAGCGGGTGAAAAACTGATTTTTAAATTTATTTTTTTTTTAACTATCTATTGAAAATCAAACTCATATTTTCTTTAGCAATGACCCAGTAGCCTTTCAGGGGTTTTATAAAATGTAACTTCTCTTTCTGTCATCTTAGACAATTACATGAATGCTTTCTAAAGGAAGGCAAACTCCTGTATCTCTAATTCCTTGCCGAAACAGAATCATAGAACTATCGGGGGTGGAAGGGATCTCAAGGATCATCTAATTCCAAGCCAGGGACACCTCACACTAGATCAGATTGCCCAGAGCCACATCCAGCCGGGTCTTAAAGACATCCAGTGATGAGGCTTCCACCACCTCCCTGGACAACCTGTGCCAGTGTCTCACCACCCTCACAGTAAAGAACTTATAGAATGGTTTAGGTTGGAAGGGACCTCAAAGACCATTTAGTTCTCTCATACAACTTCCAACTTCTTCCTAATATCCAACCTGAATCTATCTACATCTAGTTTTGCTCCATTCTCCTCTAGTCCTATCACGACCTGACAACCTAAAAAGTCCCTCCTCAGCTTTCTTGTAGGCCTCCTTCAGATATTGGAAGGTCGTAATAAGTTTCCTTGGAGCCTTCCCTTCTCCAAACTGAACAACCCGAACTGTCCTCATAGGAGATGAGCTCCAACCCTCTGATCATCCTTGTGGCCCTTCTCTGGACACGGTCCAGCATGTCCATGTCTTTCCTGTAATAGGGGCTCCAGAACTGGCTGTAGTACTCCAGGTGGAGTCTCACCAGAGTGGAGTAGAGGGGCAGAATTACCTCCTTCAACCTGCTGGCCACACTTCTCTTGATGCAGCTCAGGACACAGTTGACTTTCCACCAGCACCTTCCAAATTTGGAAACCTTTGCACTTAATGAGTAAGACTGAATTATTTTACTCACAAAGTAATGCAATGCAATTAATGAAGCACTTTTAATAAATGATACTAATCAAAGTGAATGCAAGATGACAATTTGTATAATAAATTACAAAAAACATAGGTTTAGCAGCTTCTGCCTTTAAGATTCAATGAGTAAAATTGAGGCAATGGATATTTAAGGAAAATTAAAATTTCTAAGGCAATAAAAGTGTGTATGACTTTGCAAAGATATTAATATGCTTTCAGCTAAATTCTTTTGTGTGTGTATATATATTGGATAGAGTGCTCCCTCAGCACATTATTAGATGAGACAAAATTAGGATTTGTTGATGCACCAGATGGATGTGTTGCCATTCAAAAGATCCTTGACAGGCTGGGAAAAAAGAACAGAGTGAGGAGAAACCCCATAAAAATAAACAAAGGCAAATATCAAGCCCTATATCTGTGAAAGAATGAATCCAGGAACCACCATATGCTGGGTGAAGAGTAGTTTTGCAAAGGACCTGCATGACCTGGTGGACACCATGTTGAGCTAGTGCTCGTGCAGAGTTGACAGCATCCTGTGTTGCATTAGGTAAAGCACTGCTCTCAACTTGAAAGTAATAATCCTGCCTCTCTGTTTAGCCCTGGTGAGACACTTCTGGTATCAGGGATGGAGAAAGATTGGCAGGGACATGCTGGAGAGAGTCCAGTAGAAAGTTCTAAAGCTGATTGAGGACTAGAATGTCTCTTTGATGAGGAAAGACTGAGAGACCTGAGTCTGTTTAACACGTAGTGGAGAAAACTTGAGAGGGAATCCTACAAATGCTTATAAACATCTAAAGGTCAAGTGTCAAGGAGATGTAATCAGACTCTTTTCAGTGCTGCCCAGCAACAGGACAAAAGTCAACAGGAACAAATTGTAACACAAGAAATTCCATCTAAATATGAGTCAAAACTTCATTACTTTAAGGGTGGCAGAGGACTGGAACAGGTTGCCTAGGGTGATTGCAAAGTCTCCTTCTCTGGAGTCTGTTAACGGACTTCTAAAATCACAGGAAAGTTTCTTTCCATCTCCTGTAAGGTACTATTGAGAAATTAATACATTTATTTCATTTTGATGAGGTCCTCTATCCTGTTTGGTTTTTTTTTTTAATTCATCTCTCCAAAGAAATTTAGTAGCTACATTTTTTTTTCCCACAACAAAAAAAACCCAGTGGATTTCTCAGCCTTACATCAGGCCACTAAGTAGTTGCACTCAAAAATTCCACAAGCTGTCCGTGGCTACTAAAACTCCATTCACTGTTTTGCTGTAAGCCTAATTAGAGAATCAGAGCTTAAGTATCCTTCTGAACACTTAGTGGAAAAAACATCCATTACCCAGGAGGACATGTAATATACCTCTGAACATGGCAAGCAAAACAGTCACTTCATTGATTATTACAAAAGATGTCTTAAAAAACATGTGTTCAGTTCTGTTGGTAATGTATTATCTGACTTCTTCAGATCTCTGGTTGAAGGTGTATTGAATATTTCTGGTCAGACAGATTCAGCCTGTATGACAAGAGTCTGTGACAGTAATTGAATAGGGATAGGAACTTCAGGGCCTATGCAAATAGAAGACATTTATTGAGCCTGGCATATCTAATAACAGGAATTCTTGAATGTGTCTTACAGTTATTGAAGGTCTTAACAAAATAATCTTTCCATTGGCTGCTCTTATTTTATCTTTGTTGTTTTAAATGCAAATTGTTGAAATGGGGAAAACCTGCAAGGAGTTTTATTAGAGAGGCTGAATGAATCAAGTCAAGAGAGCATGGAGAAAAAATGAATGTCTTCTCTATTAGGTTTTGTCTACAAGAGACTCTAAGAGCACAAGGAATATATTGACTTACAATGCACTAAGTGTTTTGTATTCTCTATGCGTGTATATGCTCGTGCTGAATTTTAAGGCAGAGAAAGTCTCCTGAACAAAAAACACAGATATTAAAAAACCTGACTATATTAACTCCGCAATTTATTTTAATCTAGTGTTTTCTCTCTCTCTAGTCATCTCTTCAGCACCACCACCTTTGAAGACAGAGCTTCAAACCCCGAGAGCTTAAAAATCCCAAACCAGTGGATAACATGGGGATGCTCCAAAACTTTCACACTTTCCCATTCCGTTGAGTAGCTTTTCTCCCTGTAATAGTAATCTTCATTTCAATCATTTACTCCATAGATCTCTCTACAATCATATTGAGTTTGTTTTGTGCAAATACTTAGTCAGACTTACAGTTACTAATTTTTCCTCTTGAGTCCCTTTGGTTAAAATCTGTAAAATCAAATTTTCAGGTATTATCCACACCATACCCTTGCTTTGCTCCTATGTTCAATATGATTTAACTGTGCTACATTAATGTAGCACTATTACATACATGGATATGCTATATCTACTTTAAAGCAGATTGTTATCTTTCTCTTTTGAATATGTACACAAGTGGATTCCAGAGCAGGTCCTTCTTTTGCCAGCTACAGTCTGCAAGATTTTCCTGCATATGCTTCATTTGTATAAAGAATAACAAGTCAAAAAAATATGTAGCAGACACGTTTCCCTCCCAGTGGCCCAAGTCTGAGTTTGTTTTGTTTCACTTTGTTTCATTTTTCTGTGGTATTAGGTAACTCTCTGCAAATTCAGAAGACCTTTGGAGTTCAAAAAAGAAGTTTTAACTCTGCATCTATGTTATGAAGGGGTAATTAATTAATGTAAAAATAAATTTTGAAAATAGCTACAGTTTATTAATATTCAGTATTCAGAACTCTTGCCACACAGACCACTAATTTTAATAATAATTGGTTCTTTGCATGGTCATGGAAACTTTATACAGATGATAACATAGGATCTAGAAATAGCCAATGATAATATATAACATTAATTGAACTCAATTAAACTGGAAGAGAAGGTTCCTGCAGTCAATGTACCACTTGCGGTCAATACTCCTCTTGCCCACTAGATGGCCTCAAGGAGCTCCTTTCTGCTTACTGCAGAAGGCAGTGGTGAATGACAAGAGGTTTTAAGTATTTATTCACAAAATTATCTCCTGACTCACGGGGTTGGCTACAGCTTCAGACAGTACCCAAACGCTTTCAGGGAATTCTCTTACTGTCTTGTTAGTTGCTAAGACTTCTGATTCTTCTCAGGTTGCTGGGGAAAGGAGGCAGACAATCTCTGACCTGGTCCTGATCTCTCTGGATGATCTATATACCTCCAGGACTTCCCATCTTGGCAGAAGACTTTCAGGTGCAGGTAGGATGTCTTGCAATGTGCAGTCTCAGCACAGTGTCACACTGGTTGTGCAGGCTTATCGCGTGGAGGCATTTTAGAGCCTGTTCCTGGTGAACTCAAAGCAGGTAGTTTCCAGGCAGTTCAGAATGCACCAAGGAAGTAGCAAGCAGCATGTATGGATATAACATCAGAGAGCACAGATATGATGGCAGAGTAGGTTGTGCCACCTGCTGATCTCCTTCTATCAATACAGTCCAAGACTAATGGGCCTTTGGACACAGAATAGCCAATCAGAATGACAGTTAGCCAAGACTGACCATAATAGGTGAAGCCATAGGCTTGCTTTTCCCTTTTTAGGGCAGGACACAGGCCTAGCACAAGGCATACAGAAGCTGAGTGTGTGTGTACCTTGTTTACCACAGGATGGAAACAAGCCTGGGGAGGTCAGAGTGCTTAGACTCATTGGCTCCAGATTCTTTGTCCTCTTTCCCGCAGTTGCTTCTCCCCATAACAGAGGGAGGGAAAGCAGAAAAACGTGCCTGGGCAAGCCAGGACATGTATAAACCTATTTTGGCCTGCTTAGGTGTACCATGACAATATATTAGAGAGAAAGAAGGGAAGACAACCATAATGATTGCTTCCTTTCCAAGGACTTTATCACAGTAATTGGCATTACCATAATCCTCCAGTGCTGGCCTCCAGCTTTGGGGCAACAAAAAATAATATGTACAAAATCTTAACAAAACATTCATGTCTGTCACTTCAATAGACACATAATTCTAAGTGATCATCATGCCAGGTGAGTAGGACATAATGAAAAATTCATAATATATAGTGGGTGAGTTTGGTCTTTTCAAGCTAATCATAGAATCATTGAATGGTCTGGGTTGGAAGGGACCTCCAGAGGTCATCTTGTCCAACCCCTACTCTGTAGTCAGTAGGGACATCCTGAACTAGATCAAGTTGTCTGGAGCTCTGCTGAGCCTCACCTTGAATATCTCCAGAGTGGGTCTCCAACCACCTCCTGGGGCAACCTGTTCCAGTGTTCTACCACCCTCACAGTAAAGAACATGTTCCTAACGTCCACTCTAAATCTGCTCTTCTTTAGGCTGAAGTCATTACCCCTCACTGTTGCTGCAGGCTGTTGTAAACAACCTCTCTCCATCCTTCTCATAGGCCCCCTTCAGGTACTGGAAAGTTGCTATTAGGTCTTCCCTAAGCTTTCTCTTTTCCAGGCCAGACAATCCCATCTCTCTCAGCCTGTCTTTGTAGCAATCACAGAGTCTTTTCTGGAAAGTCAGAAGGGAATCCTTTGGAGGTATATTGGAAAAAAATTAAATTAAATTAGATTAGATTAAATTGAATTGAATTAAATTAAGCTACTAAAATGTTTAAAAAGACATGGTCACAATTCTTGAAAAATTAAATGTTTGTGTTATATCTGTGGTTAAACTCTGGAAATTACATCTGGAATCATGTTTGTCTTGCAGTGGGAAGGAGAAAATTACCATTTTATATCATGGAGAAAAATCAAGAAAATGAGAGTTTTCATTTTCAAACACAGACCTGTATGTAGTTCATCAAAAGTCATAATGATGTTGCTAGAAGCAATGTGGTTTTGTTTTCAGAGGGGCTGTCTCTGTTTGATGTGATGTGTGTCTCACTAATGGCAAAAGGACACAGGCTGACACAGAGTGCTTTGGAACTTCAACCCCATGGGACCACTGATGTGGGAAACACAGCTGGAAGTGATTGAACACACAATATTGTTGTAGGCACAGTGGGAAGGATCCACTCTAAAGCTATTGTTGCACCAGAAGCTTGCAGGCACAATTCAGACTTACACCACTTGAAAACAACAAATTCTAATGCTGTGGATGAAGTGCTTAATAGAGCCTGGAAAATGAAGAGGTCATATCTAAAACTTCTCCGTTTTTTAAGGACTGTTACAATTTTTTTTTTTTCATTTCTTGTCCAAAAATGGTGAATTAATCAGATCCCATTAGGGTTTCTTTCATACCATCTTCAATATTTTTAACACTACACGCTTTCCCACCATTTCATTTCTTCTTATTTTTCTTATGAAAAGAAAGTAAGTTAAAGTGGTTTCATCATTATTACAACCAGCAAGCATTAGATGCTTCTTCATTACAAGGTTACAGGATGTTTCTTTGTGCTTGGTGCACAAAATAATAATCCCAGTAACAAATCTATTATTACCATAACAATACAGACACAAGCATACACCTACAAAATCTAATTAAAGCAGAAGGGTAAGGAGGTTGGAGTAACTCTCCTATAAAGATGCACTGAGAGACTTGGGATTGTTCAGTCTGGAAAGGGGATAGATCCAAAGAGATCTCATAGTGGTCATCCAGTGCTTGAAGAGGACGTACAGGAGGGACTGCTTACAAAGGCATACAGCACTAGGACAAGGGGCAATGGTTTTAAACCAGAGAAGGGTAGACTTAAATTGGACATTAGGAAGAAATTCTTTACTATGAAGAGTGGTGGAACAAGTGGAACAGGTTTCCCAGACAGGTGATGGAGATCTCCTCCCTGGAGAAATTCAAAGTCAAGCTTGGTGGGGCTCTGAGCAATGTAATCTAGTTGAGGACATCCCTGCGTACTGCAGGAGGGTGGGAGTACATGATTTCTAGAAATCTTTTTCAATCTACTGGATTCTATGATCACAGAATCACATAGGATCACAGAATGGAAGTGACCTCTGAAGGCCATCTTTGTAAGACAAGCTATGAAATGAGTTTATTATATTTATTTATTTATAAACAATTAAATGGATCTTGGCAATTTATGTTTATTTCTACATTACATGATATAATAGAGAGCTGATTCTTCCAGTTTACAGTGCCCTGGTAAGACCTCTCCTGCAGTACCATCTCCAGCTCTGGAGCCCTCATTACAGGAACACAAAATGGGCTTAACCTTCTACTCAATATTTTTAAAAAGTGCAACTCCATGTTATACTTTACTTAGTTTTGCTTTATTGATTGATACTTCCCAAATGACGGTCTGATTTCTCATCAATCTAAAATCCTTCATAATGTGTCAACTCGGAAACTGTTCCTTCCATCTGTGTCTGCATCCTAATACACCCTGTCTGAATAAAGAGCTCACCTAAACCTACAGTAGACATCTTGAGAAAAGATCTGAGGGAAATTGGCATTTTAAAGTTAGTATTTGGGAAAAAATGGTTAGCAGAGCTATCTTGAAGAGCATCCTGACTCTGAGAAACTTCAGAGAGTTATGTCTGACAGCAATACAGTTATTATTTTTAAAAAAAAATAAAATATTTATATTAATGAATAGCAGAACTACTGCAGCCCTCTGAGCATCTTCGTGGTCCTCCTAACCTGCTCTAACAGTTCAATGTCCTTCCTGTGCTAGGGGCTCCAGAACTGCTCACAGTACTCCAGGTGGGGTCTCAGGAGAGCAGAGCAAAGGGGCAGAATCTCCTCCCTTACCCTGCTGGCCACACTGCTCTTGATGAAGCCCAGCACATGGTTGCTGTCTGAGTTGCACTCACACTGCAGGCTCATGTTGAGTTTTTATCAAACCAGACCCCCAGGTCCTTTTCCTCAGGGCTGCTCTCAGCCATTCACCAGCAGTTTGGAATTGTGCTCGGGATTGCACCAACCCAGGTGCAGGACCTTGTTGAATTTCATGAGCTTTAAATGTCTCTGAGGGTTGATAGCCTAGAGTGACTTCGTTCTTGTTTCTTCCACATATAATACTTTTATGCCTTTATTTTTAAAAGTATATTTTCACTTTCTTTTATCTAACTTCTGTTGAGCAAACAGTAGACTGATGCATGCACTTCAGTTAATATTTAATATGGTAATATCAACTCATAGATATTTTTCCATGTAAGAATTTGAGTCAGCATGAATGAATAAAAGTTGTGTCTTGATTTCTGTCAAAAAACACATTGTACTGCTAAAACAACCTGGATAGCATGAATATACCAGTAGAATGTTGCTTTTTCTTTTTTTTTTTTTTAATATATATTTTTCTATCTAGAATCTAAGAGTGTTCTTCTGGCCAACAAATGTTGTTTGACATTTAGACATCCACCTTAAACAATATTCAATTAAATCATTTATGATGATGATGATGATGATATATGTCATTACTGAAATACTGAGTTCACCCAAAGTACTATTGATTGCCACATTTCATCGAATCACAGAATCATAGAATCAGTCAGGGTTGGCAGGGGACTCCTGCAGTCACCTAGTTCCAACCCCCCCTGCCATGGGCAGGGACACCTCACACTAGATCAGGCTGTCCAGAGCCTCATTCCAGCTTGGCCTTAAACACCTCCAGGCATGGGGCTTCCACCACCTCCCTGGGCAACCAATTCCAGAGTCTCCCCATCCTCATGGTGAAGAACTTCTTCCTAACATCCAGTCTGAATCTACCCATTTCTAGCTTTGTTCCATTTCCCCTTGTCATATCACTACCTTACAGCCTAATTTAGATTCTTTGCTTTGAAATAATCTTTGAACAGCATTTTGCATCCTCTCAATCTGCAAAGCCTTTTCCCCTGATAATTAAATAGGGTTATTCTGCTATCGTAGCCTAGTAATCATTTTATGCTTCCTCCTATATTAGAGTACTCCTATCAGCATTTTTCATCAACTAAAGCAGAGGTGTATGAAACTTTATACTTTTTATGTGGGACTTCTTGTTTTACCTTTGAAGTAATATTTGTTTTGCTACGTAAAAAGGGACAACTGCAGTGGAATAAAACTGAATCCCATCACAGAAAATGTAATGCAGAGCTTTTCCTATGAGGCAATAGGAGTTTCAATTCCCTCATGTCACAGAGGAGAATGTAACCTTATCTCCCACATCCCAGTTGGCCTGCTAAAATCCATACTAAAGTTCCTGCTTTATCTGACACTGTGGTTGTGGAGTTTGGTTTTAACTCGTCTGGGTTGCTTTTTATAATTATTATTTATCTATTTAGATATTTATTTAATTATTTATTTCCATGCCTAATTTTGTGCTCCAGATGATAATAACAAGTGTCAAACTGGGATGAAATGTGATCTGGGAAATGCCTAGGAAATCATGCCTTAAATGATCATCTCATTTGGAGTGGTAATCATGCCGAAGTACAAATCTTCTGGTATCTAGGAAAAGTCAATTGTGTACATTCCATAGTTTCTTGAAACACCAGGTGGAACTTGATTGCTAAATTTTGAGGATGTTAGGTAGAATGGGAGGGCACAAATCCTGTTATGGTGGCATTCTTTCACAAACTGTGCACATTTGGATTCCAATACTGTGTTTGACCAAAATTAAGCAAAGAAAAGAAAACCTAGAAGTGTTTCTGCTCCTGTTAAATTTTCAACTTGAAATTCAGATCAAAGAGTATTATCCTGGAGTGGTTTTGTTATTGTTCTGAAAGTTATCCAAAGGAAAACAAAAACCAGTTTCCCAAACCTATTCAGAGCTAGCCTTTGATATCTTGGAGTCCGTTTTCTTTCATGGGATCTTAGAAGAGATGATATTTTTAAGAACTGCTTTATATAAAGAAAATAGATGAGAATAATAATAGACACAGCTTAAAATATACATGACTACCTTTCATTCAGATGTATATTCACTTTCTTAAATACCAGTCTATGTAAATGGTGTTGCCTTATAACAGTTTTCCATGGCTATTTTCTATACAAGTGTTGATAACTGCCATATTTGGGGTGTGGACCCTTCCAAAGTATCATAATCCATTCAGCCAGACACTTTCTTCTATACTTATCTGTTCCCTGTCTACTCCATAAGTTGTTTGTTGCAGTAAAGGCATGTGTTATAAAATTGTGATATGTATAACTTGCTTCCTAATATTTTCTTACCTGACCAGACACAGGACTGGATAGCAAAAGCAAGACCTCTAAACCTACATATTAAATAAGCTGCACCCTTAACAAGACATGTATACCAACATATACTTAACTTCAGTCTACTTATAACTATCAATCACAATGGAATAACATCTAAGTTCTCATAATCACAGAAACTTAGATGTTGGAAGAGACCTTCAGAGATCATTGAGTCCAACTCCCACTGCCAAGGCAGAATCCCTTAAGGTAGTTTGCATGGGAATGCATCCAGGTTGGGTTTGGATTTCTATTTCTGATAGTCACGTGATTTATTTCCCAAAGTATGTAGTTCATTTAAAAAGTGAGTACATAAATCACAAACCCACCCCCCCCACACACTTTTGTGGGAAATGCAATTCCATTTAAAAGGGGCACTGGTGATGCCAGCTGACTGAGTCTACTAGTCTGCTTACAGAATCACAGGATCACAGAACTTTAGCGGTTGAAAGGGACCTCCAGAAATCATCAAGTCCAAACCCCCTGCCGAGGCAGGATCCTCTAGGGTAGTACACACAGGAATGCATCCAGGTGGGTTTGGAAAATCTCCAGAGAAGGAGACTCCACAAACCCTCTGGGCTACCTGTTCCAGTGTTCTGTCACCCTCGCTGTTTCACCCCTCAGCTTTCTCTTCCCCAGACGAAACAGCCTCGGGGCTCTCAGTCTCTCTTTGTAGGGCAGATGCTCAAGTCCCCAGTCATAATTGTGGCTCTGCTGCTGGACTCTTGGACTCTCCCCAGCAGGTCCCTGTCTCTCCTGAACTAGGGAGCCCAAAATTTGGCACAGTATTCCAGGTGTGGTCTCACCAGGGCAGAGCAGAGTGGGAGAAGAACCTCCTTACACCTGCTGGCCACACTTTTCCCAATGCCCTCCTGGATGCCACTGGCTCTCTTGGCCACAAGGGCACATTGTTGGCCCCTGCAGAACTTGTTGTACACCAGCACTCCAAGGTCTTTCTACACAGGGTAGCCCCCAACCTGTGCTGGTGCCTGTGGTTTTTCCTTTCCAGAAGCAGGACCCTGCACTTGTCCTTATTGATAATGTCCAACTTGGAGAACTACTGGAATAACTGAAAGTCAAATCTGCTGTTCCTCTGATTTATTGCAAGTATATTTTAGTGCCTATAAAATTTTAATTGCATGTCAACTGTGTTTGAATTCTCCTTTCTAGTGAAGAATATTTGCCTAGATTGTAGGCAGGCAGCACTTTATATCTTTTATTTCAGATAAAAATTATCTCTTAAACAAATGTCATCATTTAATTTCTAGTTGACACGCCTTCTTTACACCTCACTTGTATGAAATTAATTTTGCACACTGAACAAAGTATCTCATTTCACTTTTATTTTTATTGCACACTTATAAAAGAGAAAATCATTAATTTAATAAAATTCTGATTGAAACAGAAAACTACTCCTTGACAGAGACCTTCGTCTAAAGGTAAGACTTGTTCTGTTCCAAAGTTGAAAGAACATGAGTCATTTCCACTGACAAATTTCGAATTTGCTGAAGTGCAGTGTTGCTTCAGATCTGTTCTTCTTAAGACTATCATCCTTTAAGGTACAGTGAGCATGAAATGCTACCTGCACATTTGAGAGTGAATATAGATTGGCTCACCAATATAGCGTTGCATCTGTATCGCCCTTGTCCTTTTGGCATAGTAGATATATAATTCATAAGCAAGCAAATTAAATAGGACAACATCACCACCTTCTTGGACAGGGTGATTTTAAATATCCTTTGGTGACTCATTCTATCCTATTTTATAATAAACTTCTTTTATGTAATCCTTTCCTTGAATGTTCCATTAAAGGAGGATGACAGAAGGTAGGAGGTGTGAATGACTAGATGAGTATTCAGCACCAGATTGGTATTCCATTAATACAAACTACCATTTCCTTATCATCACAGAAAGACATTTGCTTGGATATCCATTATAAGGGTTTATTTTTACTAGAGGTTCACATTAAAGTAACTCTGCATCCTAGTATTTGATTTCTGTAAACTGATAAATTATTTACTTAATGTTGTCAGAGATTCAAACAGAAACATTGTCTTTTCTCTCCTAAGGTGTTATAAAAAGTATATTTCTCTGTTCTGCACAGAACTCAGAGTACTCTGTACACTACCTTGTCTCTCCTCCAAACACCCAATAAGGGAAAAAAAAAAAAAAGAAAAGAAAAGCCACCACTATGCCAAATCTTGTATCAGTGATATTAAATTTTATTACATATAAAAGTGATGTTTGTAGCTACGCAGTGTAGTGGGTTGAGAAATTACCCCTCAAATAAAACGGAAATTAACAGAGCAGCTCAGAGGATTTGAATGTAAGATAAAGCTGTGTTTTATAGCAAGCTAAATTCACAGGCACATATGCAAAATATATTTACATGCATGTACAATTATTTACAATTTAGAAATAATCTAGAAATCCAATCCTCTCCCCCTGGACAAAGAAAGCCCAGAAGGGGCCAACATCATCTTCTCTCCTCCCAGACAGCACAACAGCAAGGCTCACCTGTTATCAGGAAAAGGTTAGTACTAGTACACAGAGTGGAGGAGTCAGAGAGGCAAAGGAACAATGACATATCCAAAGCCCCAAAGTCAAGAGAACAAAATTTTTATACATTAGCTTTTTATCCTTCTTAGAAAACCAACAAATTATGTAGACTTGGTCATTATTATGCTTTTACACCCAATGTTCTAATTTATTTACATTCTGTAGTGAACTTGTTGAGTCCCCATTCCTCTTATTGGAATTTTCCAATAAGCCTTAAACTGCTACATACAGTCAGAAACCAAACCAAACCAACCCAATCCAACCCAGCCACAATTGCCAGTAATTATAAAGCCAAAATGAAAATACACTGCTCAAGTTTTGCTCCCTATAGTCTGTAAAAAATAAATAGTCTTTGACCTGGCCATGTTGTCACAGTAAAAAAACTTAAAATAGTTTTTTTCCTATATAAACCTGATGACTATAGTCGTTATAGTGAGAATGAGATTTCACACAGAGGATGTTTTTCTCCAGATTAAGCCACACAGACTGAAGTAGAAAGGTTTTCTCTGTTTTTAAAAAAAATGCCTGGTGAGCTTTGAATGCATTTCCCAGGTAAGTTTGTGGAAGCATAGGTCAAACCAAGACTATTGTTGAGTTGTAACTTATTTAACTGTTTTTGTTCTTCAAGGTAGGTAAGATGTTCTTTCATGGTTTCAATACTTGCAAGATAATGAAAAAAAAGACCAACAAAAAGCCAAACAACCCAAACCACAATCAGCAGATTAATTAGTTGAACTAGCCACTGCTAGCTGCAAGGTAGATACCAACCTCCAACATTTATAAGGAGAGATTGAGGGAGTTGGGACTCTTTAGTTTGGAGAAGAGGAACCAGAGGGATGACCTCATTCATGTTTATAAATATGTAAGAGGTGAGTGTCAAGAGGATGGAGTCAGGCTCTGCTTGCTGATGCCTGATGACAGGACAAGGGACAATGGGTGGAAGATTTAAGCAGAAAAAAAGCAGCAAACTCACGAAGTTATTATCCAGGAATTTGAATTATCGAGGGCTGAAATAAATCAGACATCACAACAGGAGCACAAGAGACTTAAGTTCTGTGTTTATATTATTTTGAGGCATAGGAAGTTTCATGGAAACATGAGAAGGAATCTTTTCCCTCTGAAGATGACAGAACACTGGAACAGGCTGCCTGGGGGGGTTGTGGAGTCACCCCCTCTGGAGATATTCAAAACCCACCTGGATGTGTTCCTGTGTGATCTGGTGTAGGAGATCCTGCTCTGGAAGGACTGGATGGACTGGATAGACTGGTTGGACTGGATAAGCTTTCAAGGTCTCTTCCTGACATCCTGTGATTTCAATTTACTGAAATTCAATGTCTATACTGTAACAAACTTTCTGTTGCTGTCCTTTATCATCTCCACTCTCCCCTACTTTCCTAACCCTCTAAAAGAGTAAGCAGGAAACTTTTATTCCAGTTTTGCATATTTATTTGGTATGTTTCTGGCACATTCTATGTATCGCACACTTAGACTGCAGTCCAGCTGATATCTCCAAGGCAACTGGTCAGTAGCTTGGTTGAATTTATGTTCATGGAATGAAGAACAAAGGAATAAAGGAAAAAAATGTTGAGGTTTCTCCTGCTTTATGTCACAGGTGCATGGAGAGAGGGAGAAGGAGAGAGGAAGGGAAGAAGATCTCATCGGGGATCTTATAATTGGTTATACCTTTCAATTTTAATGTAAACTGAGACAAATATGATAGCAGTAACTGACAGTTTAGGAAACTGAAATATTCTTAGACTTAATAAAAAATAGAGAAATGTTTATAAAGAAATAACTTGCTTTATATTCAGTGGATTTTCTTGCTCAGTCTTCTGCGCTAATGACAGTAGCAGTGACATGGAAGCTAAAGTGGCACCAAGTTTTGTTCACTTGCTTAAAGAAAGTTTCAGCACTTGCAAGTACAGGTCAGATATTTACAAGAGAAACAGACAAACATTCATCTCAGCAAGGCTAGAGTCAAATGAGTTTAATATTCCCTTTACTAGTATTTTGTGTGTAGTTTTTTTGACAGGTGGGTCTCAGGTCAAATGCAAGGTCTCATTATCAAGGTGATGACTGCTTTAGTGTTATGATAATTTTTTATTCTGTGTGTGATGTAAACTTGCTGAGAGTATAATAGTCCCATGTTGTGTAGGCTTACCTGGATTCTTTTTTTTTTTTTAATGTGATGGTGACATTGAACTTCAAGAAACAATCACCAGAAAGCTGACTGTTGCATTAACAAAGAGGTGTATTCAAGTGTCAAAGAGATCATAGGATCATAGAATTATAGAATGGTTTAAGTTGGAAGAGACCTCTAAGATCATCTAGTTACAAGCCCCCACCATAGGCAGGGACACCTCCCACTATAGCAGGTCACACAAGGCCTCATCCAACCTGGTCTTGAACACCTTCAGGGAGAGAGCAGCCACAACCTCCCTGGGCAACCTGTACCAATGTTTCACCACCCTCACTGAAAAGAACTTCTTCCTAACATCCAGCTTGAATCTCCCCTCTTTGCCAGTTTAAACCCATTACCCCTCATCCTGTCCTTACAAGACCTTGTAAATCATCCCTCCCCAGCCTTTCTGTAGGCCCCCTTCAGGTACTGGAAGGCTACTAGAAGGTCTCCTTGAAGCCTTCTCTTCTGTTGGCTGCAGAGCCCCAACTCTAGTAGCCTGTCCTCATAGTAGAGCTGCTGCAGCCCTCTGAGCATCTTCGTGGTCTCCTCTGGACTCGCTCCAACAGTTCCATGTCCCTCCTGTGCTGGGGTGATGACACACTGTCTCTCACTGTAAGCTTTGCAACTCAAATTATGAAATAATTTGAGAAGTAAACTTTCATTAAAGTATAATATAGTATAAAATCAAAATTACTACAGAAATATTTGGGAATTTGCATACAGAGAAAATGGCATTTGCAGTGCATTTCATAGCAATTTTGAAAGTGCAGGAGAGATGCAGAAGATCTAGAAGCAGTACTTTGAGAAGATTTCCACCTGAAGTCAGTGAAAATTTGTGCATTTAAATATAGCTTTTTATATATAGATATGCATATATATTTGATATATATACATTATATATATTTCACATATCTCAAATACAGTTATTTTATCATAAACAAGGCAGTCAAATTCTAGTTTTGTCATCAGTCTCACACTGACACCTACCTTATGATTTGAAAAAGTTATTTTACATTCCTTGTTTCCAATAAAAGGACTCTATTTTCCCAGAACACTGGGGAAAAAAATCTTGTGTAATAGTTTTAGGAATCTGATTTGAGGTACATGATGTTCACAGCACTTCCAAATGCTTATTGATTAAGAGAATTCACTAAATATGACTTCATTAGTAGAGAAATCATTATAATCTTGTTTAATGTATACTTAATATGCCTAATGTTATCAGCAACAGAAGGACAGGACTTTCCCATGCATTTTAAGATTCAGTAATTTAGTGCAAAGGAAGAATGATTTATTTACCCACAAAGAGAGACTGAAAAACCTTGAGAAGACTGAGAGGAGATCCGATCCATGTGTACAAATATCTGAGGGGTTGGTGTCCAGTGGATGGGGCCAATCTCTTTTCGGCAGTCAGCAGCAATAAAACAAGGAGCAACAGCTACAAACTGGAATATAGAAGATTTCATCCCAACTTGAGGAGAAACTTCTTTACAATGATGATGATGATGGAGCCCTGGAACAGACTACCCAGGGGGTTGTCGAATCTCCTTCTCTGGAGAGTTTCCAAACCCACCTAGATGCATTCCTGTGTGAAACACCCTAGGGGATCCTGCCGGGGAGGTTGGACTCAACGACCTCTGGAGGTCACTTCCAAGTTCTGTGATTCTGTGACTATGAGCCCATATTGCACTGGCTGATTTAGGAGCTTTTTTTTTCTTAAATTTGTATGATACATTGTCCTGGGTTTGGTTGGGATAGTGTTAATTTTCTTCACATGTAAGTTGGGAAGGACCACACCCATGACACCCCAGAGACCCAGCCAGTGAGGTATTCTATACCAGACATCTGCAGGAGAGCAGCCCTGTGGAGAGGGACCTGGGAGTGCTGGTGGATAACAAGTACATCCATGGGACAGCAATGTGCCCTTGTGGCCAAGAAGCCCAATGGGATCCTGAGGTGTATTAAGAGGAGTGTGTCCAGCAGATCAAGGGATCTACCCTCTCTACTCTGCCCTGGTGAGACCTCATTTCTTGAGTACTGTGTTCAGTTTTGGGCTCCCCAGTTTAAGAGGGACAGGGATCTACTGGAAAGGGTCCAGCAGAGGGCTACAAGGATGGTTAGCAGACTGGACCACTGCCTAGTGAGAGGCTGAGGGACCTGAGGAGAGGCTGAGGGACCTGGGGCTTTTTAGTCTGAAGAAGGGAAGACCGAGAGGAGATTTAATAAGTGTTTACAAATATCTGAGGGCTGAGTGTCAGGAGTGGGGGACAGGTTCTGCTCACTTGCTCCCTGTGATAGGACAAGGAGCAATTGATGTAAACTGCAGCGCAGAAGGCTCCACCTCAACACAAGAGAGAAATTCTAAACTGTAAGGATCACAGAGCACTGGAACAGGCTCCCCAGAGAGGTTGTGGAATCTTCTTCTCTGGAGACTTTCAAGGCCCATTTGGATGAATTCCTCTGTGGCCTGAGCTAGATTGTATGGTCCTGCTCTGGCAGAGCGGTTGGACTCAATGATCTCTTTGGGACCCTTCCAACTCCTGACATCCTGTGAGCCTGCGATCTGCCTCTATGTGGATAAGGAGGGTTTGGTGCAGGTGGTCAAATAAATTTTCATGTGCAATGGGTATTTTGGCGTGGGGGTGTCAGGCGAGTGCATTACATTTTATATTATGCCTTTTCATATATGAGTTCTTTGCAAATGTTGTTGTTCCTGTTGTTGGTTTACTCCCTTGTATTCTGTTAGACTCTCCTTATCTCAGTCTGCTGGGTTTTGTATTTTTCCCCCAATTTCTCCTTCCCATCCTATGGGGCATTGGGGTGCAATTGTGCGAACAGGTACATAGTATTTGGCTGGAACCGGGCTTAGAACCATGACAGACATTAATTTTAAAAGCTAATCATTGCTGACCCATATAGAATTTATTATTAGACTGGTTTTAATTTAGTTTAGCTTTATGAAACCACTGTTGATCTCTGTGATCAGCTACCTAAACTGGGTTAGTTTAGAAAAGTGACTTGCTGATGAGATTTCTGTCACCTATGATGAATTTGAAGGGTAATTTCTGTGTTTCAGATTCCTGTCATTGCTCCTGAAGGATGTCACTGAAGCAGAGCTATTGGTTTTCCTTGGAGTGGTATCCTCCAAGTGGAAGTTGCCCTCATCTAATGTATTCTCTTTTTCTACTGACAGTAGAATAAATGGGAACAAGGCTGAAATGTGATCAGAATGCTAATAAATAAGTGTTGGTGCTTTTAACCACAACTTAGTTTTTGTCTAGAAGCTCATTTAGTATCTTGCTTGTCATTATCTTCCCCCCC
>VWZE01007617.1:24214-36733 GCA_013396675.1 Eubucco bourcierii | reverse complement strand
CCCCCCCCCCCCCCATCAAGCTGCAGTGAGCTATGTTACTTTCAGCAAGCATCATGCTTTGTTGTGTTTCACTTCAAGTTTCTACAAACCAGCAAGATGCTAAGTTATTCTGAGCAAGCCAATCTATTCCATGGAGTGACTTGTGACAAGCTGTGGAGCAGCTTAATAGCCAGGATCTCAAAGCAGTTATCTCGAAACCAGAGTTGAGTGACAGGGAAGCAAGGTGAAGGGAGATAATTTAGACAGGCTGTAACATATTAAGTAAAAGATTCCCTTACACTTAGTCTGAAGTATTTGCTCTTTGTTTACTTTATAACCCAATTTGGAGGTCAGGCTTGGACCCACAGGACTTTTATCTCCCTGCTCAGTTCTGGCAGCACGTAGAGGAATGATCAGGGGCAAATAGAAAGCAAAAGATGAAATTCTGTTATAATTACTTTGCATAATGTGATTACCAAGGATTCATCTGAAAAATAATTATCTCCTACAACTGTGTAAGAGATCCATGTCTGCTCTTCTCCCTGTAAAATTTAAAGTTACATTAGGGTTTGAATTTTGTTAGTAATAAACTATAGTACAAGTGCACACACAGTGCATAGATATAAAAGTAACTTGTATAGATTATATTTGTCAAGCAAATACAGAAAATTATTCTCTGCCATTTTTGCAAGGCATCTAAAAAAATCTTGTAGAGGATAGGTCATAAATTACCTTCTGCAAAGCATGAGCATGAATATTAGATTTGCAGATAGAAATAATTAGATAATACAATGGAAGTGCTAAGACACACTGAAAGTCTCTTACTATATTTTTTCTCTGAAACATTCTCATAATTTATATGTTTTTAAACCAGTCACCTCTCACTAGTACATGGTAATTAATTTCAGACTTTTAGAACCATTTGAGTGATCGAAGGAAAATACTGAAAACTCCAAGTTCCATTTGTCTGACAGTTTATTGTTCTGCTTTTGACCACAGGTGATCTGTAAACTTTCCTTTTTAGATGCATAAATTCTGATCCAGACACAGGACACAAAAATCCCCCAAAGGAACAAATCTTGCTCTCAATCTTTCCATTTCCAGGCTGCCTTTATACACTGAAGTGCATTGAAAAGTGTTTTGGAAATCTGTCATCTCAGCAGTAATTTAAATTTTCACCAGAAAGTCACCAGCATAATTTAATGAAACTCAGAACTGAATGATGGTAACCTGATTGATAATAAGACCTACTGGTTGGATTACTTAAACACCTGCATTGCTGCTAATTGGTGCTACAACATTTCACTCCTGCAGTCAGTGAGCAAGATGTTTCTGAGCAAGAATTGCCGTTGATTTGGATATAAATGAGAATTATTTTAATGTCAGTTATCTTACATGCAGTCAGACACTTGTAGTAGGGATAATCACCACCATTACAAGCCAACCGACGCTGTTGCTTCCTGTTCAGAGCCCATCCTTTGTCACGAAAACTTCCTCTGTCTTGCATTTTAGAGTTCTCTGCCTTGATGCAGTATCATATATCTGTTAAAGGTCTGAGGATATTTCACTTCACACTTTTGATTTACTCACACAGTAAGTCTCTATTGAAATTTGTGCTTCTGTGCTCAGTGCTACTCAAACCTTTTGGAGTAGTACAGGGAAGAAAGCTTGCAGCAAACTTTTTTTAGATCCTAATGGTGACTGCTTTTGCAGCAGTTACTCAGAGAGCAGGGCTCTCAAATGTTTATTTCCACATTAAATGAAGTGTGCTAACAATAACCCTTCAAACGCTAAGCTGGAGTGTGGTAACACAGTACATACATAAGTAAGCCTACCAGTGAGTGAAAGGGGAACTTTGAGCCTTTCATCCATGCCACATGTTTTTAGTCTCTGAGCTTTTTACAAAGCAATGTATAAGAATTAGGATTGGCTTCATGAAATTGGTGAGGAAGAAAAAAAAAAAAAAAGAAAGAGACAAAACAAAAAAGAGAAGGAAAAAAAGACAAAGACAAATAGACAAAGAAAAAGAGAAAGAGAAAAAAAAAGAAAATGGAAAAGAAAAAGAAAAAGAAAGACAAAAAAATTTTTATAAAAATTAAAAAAAAAAAAAACAACAAAAGCATTTTTAAATTTGCAGTCCACCAGAATAATGGACTTTGAGTGGCTAAAAGGGAAAGATGCACTGGTTCCAGTTAGGACATGCAGAAAATTCAGGAGTAATGCAAAGTACATTGCCATCATCCCAGAGAAACAGCTTTCCTCTCAGTCCAGAGATAATTAATATACACAGCAAGGGGGTGATGCCAGATATTGTGAGAAGTCTGTGCTTGGGGTGCAAGGCTTCTTAAGTTATGACATCACTTTTCCCCTTTCTCATACACCCTAGGAGGACATCCTACTAGTAGTCCTGTAACAGAAAGACATCTCCCTCCATCTGCAGCACGGATGCTGAAGGGTTGCTGTTTTACACCACCCATATGTGGCACCCTATCCTTGGTCAATGCCCTTTCTGCACTTCCTACCCTACCTTAGCCCAAATAAAGGTGCTTCAAGAAGAGCTGTTATTCAAAGTCTTCAAAATCCCCCAGCAAACTTTATTTACAATGGAGAAGGAGTTGTTGACAGGAAGAGTTTATCTGGCGGAAGGGGAAAGATGATCACTTTCACTGGGGAGGTGGGAAAGATCAGCTGGGAGTGAGCTGGCATCACACCACACCACTTCAGTCTGCACAGCTGCAACCCGAAGAAGAGGTTTCTTCACTCGTACTTCAAATTAGAGGTAGAGTAACTTGAAATCTAATAAGCAGCTTCAGTAGTCTCGCAGGATGAATTTGGGCCTTGATGAAGTATGAGTCATATCCCAAGAAGGAGGTCAGAAATACTACTGCTGTTTACTTCATGGAAATTATATGGGAGAGACAAGTTCAGAAGTCCTGGTTAAAAACCTTCTGCACTTCAGAACTTTTCTTGTTGCATGCCTTAGCTGAGAGAAGGTGGCAAGTCCCCAAGTCCCTGGCTTTGTGTGGAATTCTGCAGTGCCAAGAATAAGCAACAATTTGTTGTAGGAAAAGAAAAACTGTAGAGGATATTCTCTTACCTTTTTTTTTTTTTTTTATCCTCTTTTTTTGACAAATAGTTTTGTAGAGGGATAGAGGAAACGTATACTGAAGACTGGTTATAACTGAAATGTCATCTATGTCCCTCTTCTTTTCTCTTTAATACAGCAAAATTAACACTTGAAATTAACTCTACTTTAGCTTTAAGAATCAACTACTGCCATTTAAAATGAAACAATTTCATTCTCCATTTAGTGTTAAAGAGAACAACTATAGTTACAATTCCCAATAGTCTAAGAAAACTTTGTAAAATGATTGGACGAGGCCTTGAGTAACCTGTGCTAGTGGGAGGTATCGCTGCCTATAGCCGAGGGTTGGAACTAGATGATCCTTGAAGTCCCTTCCAACCTTACCATGCTATGATTCTATGATTCTATGAACATTTTTTTTTCTTTTAATAATATGAAGTTTTAAATAGATGTTTCTGGATTATATTTAACTTTATTAACCAGATTGGATGTTAGGAAGAAGTTCTTCACCATGAAGGTGGCAAGACACTGTCACAGGTTGCCCAAGGAGGTTGTAGAAGACCCATCCCTGGATGTTTTTAAGGCTGGGCTGGATGTGGCTCTGAGCAACCTGATCTAGTGTGAGGTGTCCCTGCCCATGGCAGTGGGCTTGAAGTTAGATGGTTGTTGGAGGTCCCTTACAGCTCTGACAGTTCTATGACTAACTCTAGCAAAATATGATTTATTTTTCTTTTTGCTCTTACCCATTCTTTTTTCCAGGCATCATTAAATTCTGTGTTGCTCTACTTAATGTTGACATAAGGAAAGCATAAGATTGGAAGAGCAACACTTAATCCAGATCAAATACAGGAGACAAAATACATCTGGCTATACCTTTCAGTGTCCACATTTTGTGATATCAGTATTCTCAGCTGGTCAGCTGTCAAAGCATTCACAAAATGCTAACTTTCATTATCAGACAACAGTGTGTATACTCTGTCTGACATACCCTTAGGAAAAAGTCTATCAGAGAGGTCATAAATATTTGGAAGTGTTTTCAAAGAACTTAGTAATTACATGTTGAATTTTACTCAGATACTGGTTGGTCTTTCCTTCTGAAAGTAAATCCATATGCATCATCCTCTAATAGGAAACGAACAAAATGGAAACAAGGAAAACTACTCTGTCATAGTATATTTAATACTATGATAGTACAAGGAACTTGAATTACAAGAAACATACCTCACTTTAAATGCATTAGCCCTAAATCACTACAAGGCTTTCAGAAAAACCTCTTACACTGTAAAAATAAACTAAAGAAACCTAACTTTTCTTCATTCCTTTTTATTATGCCATTTCCCCCTAATTGCAACATTTTTTTAGTACCAGTAATCACACTGTTAGGAATTATTAAAAAAAAAAAATTACAAATATTTTCTTCCATAAGAGAATCATAGAATGGCTTAGATTGGAAGCTCAAAGCTCATCCAGTTCCAACCCCCCCCCCCACCATAGGCAGGGACACCTCCCACTAGAACAGTTCACTCAAGGCCTCATCCAACCTGGCCTTGAACACCTCCAGGCAGGGAGCAGCCTCGACCTTCCTGGGCAACCTGTGTCAGCATCTCACCACCCTCACTGCAAAGAACTTCTTCCTAACATCCAGTTTAAAGCTCCCCTCTGCCAGTTTATACCCATTACTCCTCATCCTGTCATTAGATGACCTTGTAAATAATCCCTACCGAATTTATAAGTAAATGTTTATGTGCAAAGAATTTACAGCAGGTGCAATCTGAAGAAGGGAGAGGATCAAAGGGTAAGTAACAATTTATAAATAGCACAGATACAAAATCCAGGGGATTTTGGGATGGGGTTCCTTTTCTGGTAGGTACACTGATAATATAACAACATGCATAATCTAATGTATCTAACTATATCATATGCATTACACCTAATAACACGAAGACAGACAGAAACAATGAATTAAGACATCATACAATTTGGTATTAGAAGTCTTAAATGCAATTCATGATAGACTGATCATTAAGAAACATAAAATCTTTAAAAATATAAAAAATAATATTCCATATGTTGATCTAGCAAAATATTCAGATATCCCTGGGTACAGACATATGAGAAGACTATTCCAGTGACTCTTTCTTCAGATTTGGCATCATTTTTCACATTATTTTTCTGCAGCAAAGTATCCTGGGGCAGCAACATTCGCATGGTTTGGTCTGGTATGGGCAGCTGAAAATCCATTTTCTTGGCACACCATCCATGTGTTCAAAGAAGCAATTTGGGACGTGTATGAGTTGAAGCCATTTCATTCCTCCCATAAAATATTCTTAGGAGACTGACTATCCAAAGAGGTTTTGGAGGGAGTAAAAGTCAATTAGTCAAAAAGTAAAAGTCAATTAGTCAAAAAGTCAATTAGTTTTGAGAGAGCAATTGGGGACATTGTTCTCTCAAAACTTTTGGATCCTGCCTAGATCTGTTCCTGTGCAGCCTGCTCTGGGTGATCTTGCTTTGGCAGGGATGTTGGACTTGATTTCTGGAGTTTCCTTCCAACCCATATCCCTCTGTGATTCTGCGGTCATCTGATAAACCAACCTGCCTGGGGAATAGCCCTGAGAAAGAAATCACTGTAGTGTTGGCAGAAGCGGCTCATGTTTAAGTACACACTTATATCTCTGCTGCAAGTACAGGCAAGCAATAACATTGTTACAGGATGTTAAATGGTTTTTGAACCCACAGGCTCTGGCTTATGAATGCATAAAGAGGGTTGAAGTAACTGGGCTGGCCTCTTTCAGTTCATATTTATGCACATGTGCTATGCTACAGCAATGCTTTGAATCAAGGGCAAAAAAAGGGGGAAAATATCCAGCAGCTGCAGGGAGAAGAGAAACAATAGACAGTTATTAGAGCTGCCTTTTATCATAAGAGACTGTTTAGCACAAAACTTCGTCTTTATTGCTCTGATTTGTTCGGTTTACACTTAAATGAGTGATATGAGGGAAAAAGATACCAGGAGAAGATGTCTTCATTAAAGTTTGTAATTCGCTAACATGTTACTAATTACCTCACTTCTGGCTTTCAGTGCTCTTCAGTCTTCTTACTAACTGTTGACTGCAAACAGAATGGAGCTATACAGTTTGCATAAGGATTCCCAAAGAGTTCAAAGTTTGCTTTACAAAATAGATCCAAAGGACATTACCTGTTTTCCTTTGTCATCACTCATCTTTAAGAAGAAGAAAGGAATAGGATATATAATGCAGCAACAGCGAAAGCACTATTGTTACTATCCGTGCAATAGTTATTTTTATTCACTTTTGTATCATTTTCTGTGAAAGTATCTTCAAATGCTTAATTTTTTGTTTGTTTGTTTGTTTGTTTTGGTGTTTGATATTTTGTTCTCTGTATATCTGTCTGGGTGGTTGGTTGGGTTGTTTTATTTGTTAGGGTATATTTATCTTCTTTGTAACTGTTACCTGCAACTTAATTCACAGAATCTTTGAATTAACCAGGTCAGAAAAGACCTTCAAGATTATCAAGTCCAACTTCCACCCAACAGCATCTAATCAACTAAACCATGACACCAAGTGCCACATCCTGTCTCTTTTAAAACACTTTCAGGAGCGAGGAGTCCACCATTTCCCTGGGCAGCCATTCCAATGCCAATCACTCTTTCCATGAATCACAGAATCATTGAGGCTGGAAAAGACCTCTGAGATCATCAAGTACAGTCTATAACCTAACACCACGATGTCAGCTATCCCATTCCACCAAGTGCCACATCCAATCTTGTCTTAAAGACCTGCAGGGATGGTGACTCCACCACCTTCCTGGTCAATCCATTACAGTGCCTAATCACCCTTTCTGTGAGGAATTGCTGCCTAACATCCAGCCTAAACCTCCCCTGGGACAGTTTCAGACCTTTGAAGCGATTGTTTTCTGTTTTGACATTGCAAATCTGTTGGGGTTTTTTTTGAGTGCTTGTTTATTTTTTCCTAAATATCTGACACTGGCAACGGGTGCATTGGAGAATTCTAGTATATGAGGCAGGATTTGCAGTCCTGATAACACCTGTAAACCACAATACTGAACAAATACTTGCAACCATGTTGTGTAGGCACAGTTGGAGGGGTCTGGGTCACAGCCTGGTAGAGCTCCTTAACATGACTTCATTGCGCTACTGTACATAGGTTTCCCCAATCCATGTCTCTGAAAGCTTTTCTACAGCTGAATAAATCCAGAGTACTTTCTCAGTTTTGACCCATCATTTTTTTCCAGGGCATATCATCACCACTTGTAATCTCATCATGGGAATGGACTTTATTGCCCTGTCTTGAAGTTTCATCACTAGCATAGGGCACATATGCAGACACACAAATGTGCAGACACACACTGTGAAAACTTTTTATAGAGCCCTTCTAATGACAAACCTGAATTTACAGTTCACCTTTTCAGGATCTATGGCAGCTGAAACAGTATTTATTTTACAAAGATGCCAAAACAAGTGTTTCTCAAGATAATAAATAAAAGAAATAGAGCAGAATAGACCAAGCATTTTAAATTGTTTCCCTGTTCTGCCCTTTTTTGTGTGATATTGGAGTCAGGAGGCTGTTATTGCATGACTCTCTTCTGTCTAATGAGTTTCTACCTTCTGTGGCTCACCAGACTCCTGGTTTAGCACAAACAACTATTTTTTGTCCCTCCTGAGCTCTCTCCAACTTTGCTCTCTATTCTCTCTTCAAAGCTCTGTCTTTCTTTTAATTTCTTTTTTTTTCTTTAATTAAATATAGACCTACTCTGCTTCTTCATATTCTGCAAAATTCAAGCTTCTTCTTAGGCTTACGTGGACAGTCTTCTAGAGCTCTAGAGCTAGATCTGTTCTTTCTGAAGGTATTGGTCCTTCACACCTGAGACTGCATGTGGATAAAAGCATATTATTCTGTGAAGAATAGGGTTTAAAGTGCTTTCAGGTTTGATTTATTTATTTTTTTAAAAGGAAAAAAAAACCCCATTCATTCATGTGTTCTCCAAAGTATTTTAAGCACGGACACTTGGAAAGAAATGGTAGAATTATAGCATCATAGAATCACAGAATCAGTCAGAGTTGGAAGGGACCACAAGGATAGTCCAGTTCCAACCCCACTGCCATGGACAGGGACACCTCACACTAGATCAGGCTGTCCAGAGCCTCATCCAGTTTGGTCTTAAACACCTCCAGGGATGAGGTTTCCACCACCTCCATGAGAAACCTGTTCCAGGGTCTCACCACCCTCATGATGAAGAACTTCTTCCTAACATCCATTCTGAATCTACCTATTTCTAACTTTGTTCCAACTCCCTTAGTCCTATCACTGCCTGACATCCTAAAAAGTCCCTCCCCAGCTTTCTTGTAGGTCCCCTTAAATATTGAAAAGCCACAATAAGGTCACCTCAGAGCCTTCTCCTCTAGAGGCTGAACAGCACCAACTCCCTCAGTTTCTCCTCAGAGGAAAGGTACTCCAGCCCTCTAATTATCCTCATGGCCCTTCTCTGGACACCTTCTAGCACATCCATATCCCTCCTGCAACAGGGGCTCCAGAACTAGAAACAGTATTCTATATGGGGTCTCCTCAGTACAGAGTAGAGGGAGAGGATCACTTCCTTTGACCTGCTCTTCATAATCTAAAAACACAAAACAGAGAAATGGTAGGAAAAGACATTCCCCTTTAGAAATACATTCTGATGACAGAGCATTATGTTCATCACTTAGAAATGTAAGATTTGCTTCAAGGTTTTTTTCTTCTGTGCTGCCTTTCTCTGTAATTATTCAACTAACATAGTTCTTCAGAAAGAGAACAGATGGATTAAATAAGCAAGCTGATTGAAAGAAATGCATTATGTAATAAAGTATAAAAGAATATTGGACTTAATGAGAATAATTTGCTTTCAAATTGGAGTGCTTTTTCTTTCTTTTTTTTTTTTTCCAAGACAAAATAAAGTCTTTAACATTTAATTTCAGAATATTGTGGATGAAAAATGTAACTGTTCTTCATGGCACATCAGATCAAAACAATACAAATTAACCATGAGGTTAATTTTCAGTTAGCAGCTGAAACTGTGGAGCTGCAGATTAAACAAACAGATATTCTAATATACACAGCAGATATTTTGAGGTTATAAAGCATAGCTTGTGTGCTGATTGCCACATTATAAAATAATTCTTCACAGTTCTACTGAATCTTCTCAAAAATACCTGTTTGCAATTTAATTTTACTGAAGGCTCTTGGTTTGAAAAGCTTAACAAAGTGTTACCTAAGTATGAAGAGGAAGGACTCCATTACAGTTATGGCATGACTAAGGGATTGTGATCCCCTGAGTCCATTTGCTAAACCTACAAGCTTTATTAGGAGGCAATTTAGTAGATTAGGACCATTCAACTCAGAAATGTAGGATGAAAAACTCCAACAAAACCTCCACTTTAGTAGATGAGTATCTATTCATTTGGTGTTCTAACTAGGAACATTCCTTCATCTGTGAGATTATAATCAGTTGTTCAGTGTCACAGGTCAGTGACAGTCATCTCAAGTGCAGTACCTTGATTTAACTTCTGCTGTTGCAGCAGTTCACCCTTGGGGCTGATACTTATGTTCCTTACTAATTTTCCCAGATCAAACTTAACAAATTTCTCTGAGTAAAAGTTAGATTTGAAGTGTAAGCCTTTAAAATTATTTCAAAGCAGGAATAGCATCATAATGTCCAGCATTTTAGGCTGGACATTAGGAAGAAACTCTTCACAGAAAGAGTGATTGCCTATAGGAATGGGCTGCCTGGGAGGTGGTGGAGTCACCATCCCTGAAGGTGTTTTAAAGGAGGTTGGATGAGGCACTTAGTTAATTAGAAGATGTTAGGTGATAAGTTGGACTCAATGATCCTAGAGGTCTTTTCCAAACTGGTAAATTCTGTGTTAAAAGGGCACAAAAATCTCTCAAAGAAGATTAAAATAATAAAACAGAAACCTCTCAATTAAACTTTCAGTGAGTTTCAGCAGCAAAGTAAATAAACTTCTTGCAAGTTATTTGTCTGTATTTGGAAACAAACTAAGGTGTTGCCTTACATTATTTGAACATTTCTAAAGATGTCCAGAGAAGGTCACAAAGGTGATCCAGGGACTGTTACACCTCTGCTATGAGGATTGGCTAAGGGAACTGTGATTGTTCAGCCTGGAGAAGAGAAGACTCTAGGGGGGACCTTATAACTGCCTTCCAATACCTGAGTGGAACCTATAGGAAGACTGGAGAGGGACTTTTTAGAAATGTCTATCAATAGGATAGGGAAAATAGCTTTAAATTGAAGAAGAATAGATTTAGATTGGTTCTTCGGAAGAAATTCTTCATTATTAGGGTGGCCAAGACTGTGGAATTGATTGTCTGGAGAGGTTGTAGATGTTCACTCCCTGGAGATGTTCAATACCAGGTTGGATTGGGCCTTGAGTAACCTGGTCTGGTCAAGAAGCATCCCTGTCCATAGCAAGGAGGTTGAATTAAATGATCTCTAAGGTCTCTTCCAGCCTAGGCCATTCTATGATTCTGTTTCTTTGTCCGTTATTGTCTGAGATAACTCCTACCTAGATCGCATTTGGCACCATCAGGTGGGTGCTCTAACAAGTCCTAAATGCAAGTATGTTTAACTACCCTCTCTCTGTAGGAACTCCCTTGTATGGGAAGATTCCACCACACTCTTGATAAATCATCAAGATGATTGCTAAACTACAGATCTGCAGCAAAGGATGGAAAATATCATCTGAGCATCACTAGGTCTGCAGAGAGAGTTGCTTTTCCTTTAGGTAGGTGGTTGTAACCCTTGGCTCAGCAAGTCAGGTTTTGGATTTATCTTCTTGAGGCAGAGAGGTGGATCTGGGGCTCCTGTGGAGAAGTAAAATATCTAAAGAAAACATTGCAATACTGCATTTATAAAAGCCTAAGGGTTTTACTAAATCTGGTACATTTATCTCACTGTGCCAAGCAGGCAATGAAACTTAAAAACATTATTGGTTACTGGGTTAATAGAAGAGAAGGAAGTAGATGAGAGCACAGAAAACCAAGGCAGTTCAGGCAGTTTCATTGCTTAGCTGTCATTGACAGGCTGTCCTACCCCACACATATCAGCCTTCGCTATTTCATGTGATTTACTTACTCCTTTTTCTTCCTCACCCATTCACAAAGTCACCTCCATTCTCAGCCCTCTCCTCAGTCTCCTGCTCCTAATGCTTTCCATCATGGGGTTAACCAAGACTGTTCAAATCCTGTTTCTTAAGACAAAATGAAACACATAAGGACAACACATGTCAAGTATTAATTTGCTCCATGGTGTCCAGTGCACCTTGGCTGGACTAGTTTAATAAAAATGACTGTTTTCCATAATCCATTATATATAATTTCTAGAAATACCTCTCAGGGCTTTCAGCCTGCAGGAGTGTAGTGGTTCTGGGCATCACCTGCCCCTCCCCTCCCCACCCAGGATTCACCCAGGCTAAACTCAGCCAGCTGGAAGTTGAAGAATGAAGCTTTATATTCACAGCTTACCACATTTTACAAGCATGCATATACAATATATTACAAATATTTACAGCTATATACAGTTATAATACAGAAATGCAGAAATACTGTACTGACCCCACAGTCAGAGTGTCCAGGACAGGCTCCCAAACACCCTTCCACCTTTTTTTCAACCCCTCCCTTATCTCACAATCTCTCTTATATGCAAGGTGATCTGGAAAGGTCGACAAGAGGTTAGAAGAAAGAAATTATTAGTTTGAGTTATGCAGATTCAGGTAGAGATAGTGAAGCAGGTGGCATCAGCCAGAGACTGACTTATCTTTCTTTGTGTTTTTGTTTTTATATCCCTGAGCAAAACCAATGATTGAGATAGACATCATTATTATTTTCTTTTCACAACCAATAATATAATTTCTCTCATTAAAATACTCTGATCAACCTCAAATCAGCACAAACACTGATGTTAAAATCAGGCATTGTGGCAACCACATTTGATTAATCAGAATTTATGCAAGTGAAGGGACATTTGTTCTAATCTAGGGCTCAGAGGACTTTCAATTAAATCAAAATTGGAGACTCACAGAATGTCAGGGGATGGAAGGCACCTCAAAATGTCATCCAGTTCTACTTCCCTACAGAGCAGGATCACCTATATCAGATCACACAGGAACACATCCAGGGGGGTTTTGAATACCTCCAGAGAGGACGACTCCTCAACTCCCCTGGACAACCTGTTCCAGTGTTCTGTCACTCTCACAGTGAAAAAATTCCTCCTCAAGTTTACATGAAACTTCCTATGCCTCAGAAATAATATAAACACAGAACTTAAGTCTCTTATGCTCCTGTTGTGATGCCTGACTTGTTTCAGCCCTCAATAATTCAAATTCCTGGATAATAACTTTATGAGTTGGTTGGTGGGGGGGGGGG
>VWZE01007617.1:9521-24117 GCA_013396675.1 Eubucco bourcierii | reverse complement strand
GTTTTGTTTTGTTTTGTTTCTGCTTAAATCTTAATAGAATGATGCCCAAGCTTAACTGTTTAGGAGTGTCTGTTACTCAAATACTTCCTGAAAGCAGTTTTTCAGGAATTATATCTGACCGTGTTTTATAAGCCAGAAAAAAGAACAAATAATAAACTTTATGAGACCATCTGAAGTGATTGGAGAAGAAAATGGTCACACAAGTTCTCTTTTATGTCAAAAAAGATTGCTTGCTGTTTATCTCCTCAAAAAGATCAATTTGTCATAGAAAAGACATTACCTTCACTGCAAACCTTGTTTTATTTCTATCCTTTAACCTATAATTGCCACATCAAAACTCTTCCTGACAAACAGAGTGTAAAAGTTATGAGCTTTAATTCTGTGTTACTCTGGTTGGTTGTGGATGAACTCTTTAGCAGAGATACAATATATGATACTATTGAAGGATACATAAAGACTATATTTCAGAAATTATCCTTGGAGTGATATTCTTCCATGATATGTTGTTATGTTCTCATATTCATAAGGGTTCATATTTCTTTTTCTCTTATTAACCTTCTACAAAACAACAACAGTCAGTTAATGTCCCTATAAAGATAAGTATTATTGAGGTGTAAGAGTGGACAGGGTGTAATGGCAGGGTAAGGTGTGGTTGCAAGATGGGATTTTTCAAAATTAATATGATTTATTAATTTTGATATACAGGAGTCTTGTTACCAACCACAATTTTAATAATAGTAGGTCCTTTGAAACAGTTATGAAAAGTATTACGTAGAAGGAAAAGGAATCTAGAACACTTAAAGAAATAACTAGCAAAATACAACAAACAAACCATTAGAACTGGAAAGAGGTTCTTGCAGTCTATTATACCACTTACCCACTAGAAGGACTCAAGAAACTCCTTTCTGCTCAAGGTAGAAGGCATTCAGTTTCACTTGAGAGTTCACAGAGTTTTGGAAAAGGAGTTTTTGAGTATTTACTCACAAAAAGTGTATGTTCAGAATCCTGCAGCTAACTACAGTTTCCAGACAGTGCCCAAATACTTGTATGGAGTGCTGTTGATGTGTTCTTAGCCATTGAGGTTTCTGGTTCTTCCCAGGCTCTAACAAGGGTTCTGGGAGAGACGCAAACGATCTCTGACCTGATCCTGGTTCCTCTTGGACAGACTGCAGATTCAGCATGGAGCTTTGCAGAGGTGCAGGCAGGATGTCTTGTAGATGCGCAGACCAACACAATGTGGCGCTGGCTAAGAGAGCCTGTCACATGAAGATATTTAATGCCAATCTTCTGCTAAACTGAGACAAGGTAGTTTCCAGGTATACAAACCCAAAATACCAGAGTTCGTTATTATGCAGCAGAGCTAGCTTATAGCTTAGCAGAGCATGGCAGGATGCAGCGGCAGAAGCAATGAGGTAGAAGCTCTATAAAGGCAGAGCACTGGCAGAAGAACATCGAGGCAAAGCACAATAAGGCAGAGCACGTTGTGTTTACCTGCTCATCTCATTTTATCAATACATAATTTTAATAATAGGTCATGAAAACATTACATAATTGGAAAACAGAGGATCTAGAACACATAGGAAATAACTAGCAATACATAGCAAACATTAAACCATTAGAACTGGAAAAGAGGTCCTTGTAGTCAACTATGCCACTTGCCCACTAGAGGGACTCGAGAAGCTCATTTCTGCTAAAGGAAGAAGAGACTGGGATTCAATTAGAGAATTTACAGAATTTTGCAAAAAGACGTCAGAGTATTTACTCACAAAAGTTATCTCTGGATTCCCGGGGCTAACTACAGTTTCCAGACAGTACCCAAACTTGTCAAGCAGTTCTGTCAACATCTGCTTATCTGCCAAGGCTTGTGTCTCTTCCCAGGCTCTAACAAGGTGCTGGGGAGAAGCAGACAATCTCTGACCCAATCTTGATTCCTCTTAGACAATCTCTGTCTCTTTCAGGGCTCCTAGTCTTGGCAGAAGACTCGTAGATGTGCAGTCGTGGCACGATGTCGAGCTGGCTAAGTGAACCTATCGCATGAAGCACTTAATACTAACCCTGGTAAACTCAAAGCAAGGTGGTTTCCAGGTAGACAAACCCAAACCGTCAGTGCTTGTTATTATGTAGCAGAGCTAGATTACAGCTTATCAGAGCATGGCAGGATGCAACAACAGAGAGCAATGAGACAGAAGCACAATAAGGCAGACCGCAGTAAGGCACAGCTCATTGTGTTTACCTTCTCATCTCTTTTTATCAATGTAGCCTGAGACTAATGGCTCTTTGGCCACAGATCAGCCAATCAGAATGGCAGTTTGCCAAACTTAACCACATTAGGTAAAGTCAGGGCTTGCTTTTACCTTTGTAGGGTAGAACACAAACAGGTGTACAAACATGTGAAGGTACCCCATTTGCAAGTTTGGAAGGAGAAAAGGAGACTCGGAGGCATCAGGCCTTTTATCCTATTTTCCTGCAGTTGCTTCCCCCAACAGTAGAAAGAGGGGCAACAGAAAATGTGTCTGGGCAAGCCAGGACATTTTTAGGCCTAATTTGGCCCATTTTGGCCTTCCGCGACACTGGCAAATACCAACTTTCAGCATACATGTAGAAGAAAGTATTTTTTAAACAATTTTTAATCAATTATTTCCTTACGAAAAGAGGTCAAAGGGGTTGCTTTTTTTCTCTTCAATACACAGATCAGTTGCTAGTCCTTAAAAGTTATTGCCTTTATCAAGATGATAGTTCACGTTATTTAATATTCCGTATGCATATAAAATTAAGCAAGTGGGTACTTGCTAAGTGAGGTCATAAGTCAAAGAGCTAAGACCCTAGGAGTCATCTAAGTAATGCTGTTTTGCAGTCCTGATTAACTAAGGAGATAGCACTGCATCTCTTTTTCCAGGTTCATTAGGAAAGTGATGGATTTTGTTTGGTCTCATGAGGAGATTTCTAATCAAACTCTTATGGTTTCTTTACTCAGTGCAAGAAAATTGAGTAACTCAGGATATTCAGCTGGAGTCTACAATACAAACCACTCCTGGTAAAGAATCATGAGAAGGAATATAATGTCCTTAGAATTTTAAGTAATTATCAGAACTACTCTAATGGTGATATCTCATATATAAAAGCCACAAACATTTGCGGTTGGTTGCCCAATAGAGCAGAAACCTGAATTGAACTAGATTACAAATGGAAATGCAGTGCATCACTGGTGTAAATTTCTTATTTTCTCTTTCTTTCTCTCTTGTCTCTGTACTTGTGAGTCAACAGATGTGTCTGAAGCATGACTACTTAACAAGTGTTCTGAAACATGGATGGGACCACCTGAAAGTTTTTGTTCTTACCAAGCCAAAGAACTACATTTTATCAGGTGCACTGCATGTGCAATCTTCACTGAAATGAACCCATAACGCATCCTAAGTCTAAACTATGAATATGTAAAAATGGAGGCAATAGTTTGAATCTTAAATAATAAAACAGGAGTTCTTCACTTCTCCCTAATCCCTTCTGGGAAGCCCAGTTAATTAAAGTTGTTTATTACAACTTGATCAAAAAGCCTAAATTCTATGTGTCCTACATCTAGCTACTACAATATTCTCTGTCATTGAACCCTCATGAGGCTCTGGAGACTTTGACTTGGTAATGCAGCCATCAAAGAGAGAGAATAACTCCCTCTTTAGTCAAAGTTGTTTGTTTCAAGGTACAGTGCAAAACATGCTTTAGGCTTTCCAAGGCTGCAGTCTATTTCCTCTTTAATTCAAAAACCTACTCTCACTACTTAATTTAGAATTTGAGTAAAATTAATTATTTTATAGTAAGACTGGTGCGGTGGATGTAAATGTCTTGTTTAGCACAGAACATTAATGATGCAGTAGAATGCTCCATTTGAGCAGCTGCTGTTATGATTTATATGTTTCTTTAGCCACACACATGCGCACATACAGAGTCATGAAATGACAAGATGAAGCAGTGAAGAGGGATACAGATGTGCTGGAACGTGTCCAGAGGAAGGTCACAAGGAAGATCAGAGGGCTGGAGCACCTCTCCTATGGGGAGAGAATGAGGGAGTTGAGGTTATTCAGTCTGGAGATTAAAAGACTCCGAGGTGACCTTATTGTGACCTTTCAGTATCTGAAGGTGGTCTACAAGAAAGCTGGGGAGGGACCTTTTAGGATGTCAGGTAGCGATAGGACTAGAGGGTATGGAACAAAACTAGAAATGGGTAGATTCAGAACGGATGTTAGGAAGAAGTTCTAGTTCTTCAGCATGAGGGTGGTGAGACCCTTGAACACAACACGTTGCCCAGGGAGGTGCTGGAAACCCCTTCCCTGAAGGTGTTTAAAGTCAGACAGGATGAGGTTCTAGACAGCCTGATCTAGTGTGAGGTGTCCCTGCCCATGGCAGTGGGGATCAAACTAGATGATCCTTGTGGTGCCTTCCAACCCTGACTGATTCTGTGGTTCTATGATTTCTTCCATCTTTGGAGACTGTTATTTTTATGCATATCAGTAACAAAATGTATCTTTTCACTGCCATCTCTCTTGCCTGTTGAGACGTTTATTATCTCACATTCCAATTTCTACTGTGACCTGAAAAAAAACTAATGGCACCTATAATGATAGACGAATTACCAGCAGCCAATCAATGCCCAGCCTTTGTTTCTTGACTTTCAGATGTTCAAACAAGCATATTTGTGTCTACACAAATGTTCTATGATTCTATGAATTGAGGGAAAGAATTCACAAGTCAAATAGAAATGGGGAAAAAGAGTATTTACAGTTGAATTTCTGTATTGTGAGAAAAAAAAAAAGTCATGCACTAAGACACCTTTACTATATCTCATTCTAAAAGAAGTATGATTGTTTATGAATATTTTTTTCTTGTACTTGTTAAGTGTTAACCAAAACCATGATCACTATGAGTTTAAGCACTAAAAGATAAATAAAATAATAACAAAATCTCACTTGCCTGAATTTTCTTTGGTGCAGCTAACATCTCACACAACTTTTCAGTACTGATTCAAATCATAGAATCATAGAATCATAGAATGGTAAGGTTGGAAGGGACCTCAAGGATCATCTAGTTCCAACCCCCTGCCATAGGCAGGGACACCTCCCACTAGTACAAGTTACTCAAGGCCTCATCCAATCTGGCCTTGAACACCTCCAGGGAGGGAGCATCCACAACCTCCCTGGGCAACCTGTTCCAGTGCCTCACCACCCTTACTGTAAAGAACTTCCTCCTAACATCCAGTCTAAATCTCCCCTCTGTCAGTTTAAACCCTTTGCCCCTTGTCCTGTCATTGCAGGACCTTGTAAATAATCCTTCCCCAGCCTTCCTGTAGGCCCCCTTCAGATACTGGAAGGCTACTATCAGGTCCTCTCGAAGCCTTCTCTTCTCCAGGCTGAAGAGCCCCGACTCCCTCAGCCTCTCCTCATAGGAGAGCTGCTCCAGTCCTCTGATCATCTTTGTTTGCAGATGACACAAACTGGAAATTTAAGGATATAAAAGAAGGAAAAAATCATTAATCTGAGAGCAGTTTAGAAACTTTTTCTACAAGGCATCTACACTGTAAGAAAATTCTCTTTAAATACCAAACTGAGACAAAGAGCACTCAGAAATGATAATCTAGAGAGGAAGAATTAATCTTACCCTATGTTCATCTTCCTTTTATCCCAGAGAACAAAATCAAAAAACATAAAATACCTAACCCCTGATCAACTCCTGTCTTGAAATTCAAACCAAGAGAATAAATCAATTTCCTATATCAGACTTTTTTTAGTTTTGGACAGCTGAAAGAAAGACGTTTTCATTCTACCTGTATCTTATAGAGTATTGTACTAGAAAGTTTTAAATGTCAATTACTGCCATTTTACATTAAAGATAAAGCTTGCAAATGAAGTCTTAATGCTTCTGCTGTTGACAACCACTGAAAAAGGCAGATGATTTAAGCCATCTTAAATATCTCCCATAGTAGCTTCCCTTTACAAAGGGTAAGTGGATTTAATTTCCCCATTTCCACAAAAGTTGAAACCTCCCTGGTAACACAGCAAGTCCTGTACACATATTGAAGACTCAATTTTTTTTTTCCTTGTTTTTTTTCCCCTTAATTAATTTAATTAAATTCACTCCAAATACAAACAAGTAACTGCTCCTGAAATATGGTATAACTGTATAGAAGCACAATCACACATCTTGACCTCATTCATGTTTACAAATAGGTAAAAAGTGAGTGACAGGAGGATGGAGCCAGGCTCTGCTCAGTGATGCCCAATGACAGGAGAAGGAGCAACATGTGGAAGTTGAGGCATAGGAAGTTCCATGTAATCATGAGGGAAAAATTTTTCCCTGTGAGGGTGACAGAACACTGGAACAGGTTGACCAGGGGAGTTGTGGAGTCTTCCTCTCTGGAGATACTCAAGAGCTACCTGAATGCATTCCTGTGTGATCTGGTCTAGGTGATCCTACACTGACAGGGAGGTTGGAATGGATGATCTTTTGAGGTCCCTTCCAGCCCCTAATATTCTGTGTGATCTCTGTGTGTGTAAACATAGAGAACACCTGAATTCAAGAACAGATACTGTATTAATTGTTTCATACTTTTACATAAGAGATCTGTTTTCTCTCTAAGAACATGACCTGATACCTCCATAAAAAAACTTAATGTACTGTAGGTGCACAGTGAAATCCATCAGCTATGATTCACACCTCACTGCAAGCTTCCTGCCACCTTTCCAGAAGTGTGTCAACAGTCCTGCTTGTCCCCATTTTCCCAATTTAGTTTTTTGCACCTTTCACTGTAAAATCAGACAAGCAATGTGCATCCGTCTAAATCTGTCACTTGGAGAGCCCTGTGCAAAGCTCTCAATAATAGGCCAGGACTTCCCAAAGAGTCACCTACCCTTCTGCTTCACTTGAATTAATGTTACTCCTCTGAGGCTTTTTATGTAATCCCGTCCATGTCCTCAGTTTTCCTCCTCCACCCAAGAACACCTGAGGCTCTCTCTGTGCAGCTGTTGTGCTTCCTGTGGAAATAAGGTGGTGTTCAATTTTCCCTGCAGCTTGCTGTTATCACTCTGTAACTGCTAGTGGCAGGCTGAGAAGAAGAGCTGTCAGTCACTTCCTCAGCCTTGTGTTTCAACACATAGGGTAACTGCTGTTTGTAGACCAAACCCAGCAGATGAGCATCTTGGGGGAAGCAGATCACAGAATCACAGATGGTGGTAACTGTTGCTCTTGCCCTATAGCCCATGCTTTCTTTTAGAGAGATTAAGTGTTTCATCATGGATAAACTGCAAAGAAAAAGAATAATATAAAAATAATCTACTCTGAAGATAAAACCCCAGATCATCAGTTACTTTTCAAGGGAATCATAATAGTATTCCCATGCTGTTAATGATGAACTGTTTTAGGTCTGTTTTTCATTAGACATTTCACCAAACTTGAAAATCTTCTCCACTTGAGCATTAGAAGACACCACTGGCACAGAGGAGTGGCACACTGGATTAGACAGATACTGATATTAAATTGCACTTCTCTTCAGTAATACAGCAAACGTATATGGAACTGGTAGAATGATGAGACGTAAATTAGTCCACCAAACATCCACAGAGTTCGTTGGCACAATAGAAGGATCTCCCAAGAGACTGTGAGGTTCCTCTGAGAGTAGAACCCAACTAATCTTCTGAAAACATAATTTAATTTCCGCTGAAAAATCACAGAATCACAGAAACATTCAAGTTGGAAAAGCCCCTCAGGATCACCAAGTCCAATCTACAATCCTGCTCTATGAGATTCACCTTAAACCATATCCATAAGCATCACATCCAAACAACCCTTAAACTCACCCAGGGTCACTGACTCAACCACCTCCTCCCTGGGCAACTCACTCCAGTGCCTGACCACTCTCTTGGTGAAAAACCTTTTCCTAATGTCCAATCTAAACCTCCCCAGTCTCAGCTTGAGGTCACATCCCCTTATAGATAGAGAGAATGACTATTTTTTTCCCTTCCAAATCTGCTTCTCATGTATGTTCTTCATATTAGCACCACACTTTTCATGGCATATGTTTGCGATGCAATCTGTCAAAGGTAAATCTCATAACACTGCTATGGTCACAGTGAGTTTTTCTGTTTAATCTTATTTCTTTGCCCCCTCGTTTTAGCCATATTTAAATGCATAGCAGTAGACTGTTTAATGAATTCATATAAATGTCTGCCTGTGTCCCTGAAGGACATTCAGTAGATATACTGATTTACTAATATGTCCCCTGACAAAAGGGCATTTAATTTCAGAGCTGTCTTATAAATGAATACTTATTTTTCGTTTCATTCCCTAGACATTGCTTACACGCCACAGACAAACAACAAAGCTTTCACGTATGTCAAAATATTTTGTCACAAGAAAATCAGCACAAACATCAGAGAATCTACACAATGAAGACTGTTACAATGCATGATTCTACCTTTATGAAGATACACTTCAGGTTGAGTTGATCAGAACATATTTTCAGCATTGTCATCCTGACAAATAATATTCACAGTGGAATGATGGAAGATGGATAAATGAAGAACACCCTCAAAGACATGAAAGAGATAAATTCTTCTCAGTAGTCATCATTTGAAAGCCTGCTGTAGATGATCCATGAATATATATTCTGACTGATCTAGGGAAAAGTGTTGCAATTTGTGCTGCATTCAGAGGGTAGAATTTTCTCATTTTAATTCAAGATAATGAGTTATTAATTCCCAATGAAGACTGTTATTTTGTTTTTGCTGAGAGCTGAAGAAGTAGAACATCGATTGAAAAGAATTTGATGTTCACTAGAATGAAACTGAACTTTAGAAAATAAAAATACTCATGGCAGTATTTCTGATTTTCTGCTTTTGAATAGAAATATGCCTCCTCAGAATTCATAACTTAATCATAGTCAAAGATAATGAAAGGACACCTAGAGTACGGTGTCCAGTTCTGGAGTCCCCAGTACAAGGAAGATATGGAACTGTTAAAGTGTGTCCAAGGAAGGGTCACAAAGATACTTTGAGTTTGAAGCGCCTCTCCTAGGCACAGAGATTTGGGATTGTTCAGCATAGAGAAGGCTCTGGAGACATCTTATAGCAACCTTCAAGTACTTGAAAGGGGCTTAAAGAATAGCTGAAGAAGGTTTTACAAATGTGCGTAGCAATAGAATGAGAGGTAATGGCTTCAATCTGGAAGAAGCTAGGCTTTGATTGGACATTGACAATAAACCTTTCACCACAAGGCTGGCGAGGCACTGTGACAGGTTTCCAAGAGCTGTTACAGGGAACCTTGGAAGTGTTCAAAGCCAGGTTGGATGGGACCTGAAGCAACCTGGTCTGATAGAAAGTGTCCCTGACTGGAAAGGGGTGGGAGCTAGATGATTTTTGAGATCCTTTCAAATCCAAACCGTCCTATGATAAGGGATCAAATGCAATCTACACTTGTCAATGACTGGAACACTTCAGAAAAACTTGTTAAAGCTATATATGATCCTCTCTCTTTCTCTTCCCACTCTTCCCTTTTCCTTTTCTTATCTACATATTTATTTATTTTTCCCTCTACCTTCTGTTGTTTGTACATGGAACCCGTGATAAATGTATCTAATTCATTTACTGCTCTTTGACAGGGTAAGAAAAGCACACAACCTAATCTCTTCTAAACCAAAGTTACAATGTGCTCTTCTTTTCTGAAAATTATTTGACTCCAGTTCCATAAATCTTCACCATGGACTCTACTACCGTGATTAACAGTAATAGCAATAACACTGTTGCTTACTATTTATTCTACAAAAATGTGGACTGCATTAGGTGTAGTGCAGGTATTTTCAAAAATGACAGGAAAAGAAATGATCACTTACAATTCAAGTATGAAGGGAAAGGAAGTAATTTGCTATAGTAAACCAATAAAATGATGGCAAGGTGTGGTAAATGAAATTGTCACTGAATGACCTTATCCTGTCCTCTGTGATTGTAGGCATGTAGTCTATATAGATATGATAGCAAGGAAGAATTCAGAGACAATGCAAGAGAAGTCAGGGAAGAGGTTCTCTGAATATTTAAAAGGGAAAACAGAGTAGACACAAATATGCTTGTTTGAACATCTGAAAGTCAAGAAACAAAGGCTGGGCATTGATTGGTTGCTGGTAATTGGTCTATTGTTATAGGTATGATTATTTTTTTTCAGGTCACAGCAGAAACAGTAAAAATTGAAATGTGAGATGATAAAGGTCTGAACAGGCAGTGAAAAGATACATTTTGTTACTGATATGCATAAAAATAGCAGTCTCTAAAGATGGAAGAAATCATAGAACCACAGAATCAGTCAGAGTTGGAAGGGACCACAAGGATCATCTAGTTTGAACCCCACTGCCAAGGACAGGGACACCTCACACTAGATCAGACTGTCTAGAGCCTCATCCAGTCTGACCTTAAACACCTCCAGGGAAGGGGTTTCCAGCACCTACCTGGGCAACGTGTTCAAGGGTCTCACCACCCTCATGCTGATGAACTTCTTCCTGACATCCATTCTGAATCTACCCATTTCTAGCTTTGTTGCATTCTTCCCAGTCCTATCACTACCAGACATCCTAAAAGGTCCCTCCCCAGCTTTCTTGTAGGCCCCCTTGTAATAGGGGCTCCAGAATTGGATGCAGTACTCCAGGTGGAGTCTTGTCGGAGTGGAGTAGATGGGGAGATTCACCTCCCTCTACCTGCTGGCCAGTCTTCCCCTGGTGCAGCCCAGGGTCTGGTTGGCTTTCTGGGCTGCAAGAGTACACTGCTGGATCATGTTGAGCTTCTCATCCACCAGTACTCCAAAGTCCCTCTCCTCAGGGCTGCTCTCAAGCCAGTCACTGCCAAATGTAGTTTCAAGGGTACAATGACTTCATTGGATCTGCTGTCTGCAGCGCTCTTACTGCTGTTGGTCACCTTAGGTTCCAGAGCCCTGTTGGTCCAGGGCTTCTTTTGCAGATTGACTTCCCAACCACTGCACATTTGTCCTTGCTGAATGTAATAAGGGTTTGGCCCATTCCCATAACTTGTCTAAATCTCCCTTAATGGCAGCTCTACTTTCCAAGAATATCAATTGTTTCTTCCAATTTAGTGCTGTCTGCAGTACTGATAAACAAGACTCATTGCCTCTGTGCCCTTGCTAAAAGTGTTTGAAACAGGGCAGGGCCCAGGATAGAACACAACAGTACTGCACTTGCTGCTCACCTCTGGAGAGAGTATGGCACATTAACCTCCTTTCTCTAAGCGTGTTCATTCAAGTTCCTCCATTTAGGAACAGTAGTGCCTATTTTTTTCTGATTTAAGTACAAGCGTTTGTGTTATCTGCATTCACCTGCTTGTATTTCTTTTGTCCTCACCTAAGTTTTGCTCCAGTTCTCTTCCTTAGAGATGCACCAATGAACCTAATTATTTTCTTTTCTTTGTGACCATTTCTCTTCCCTTCTATTTCCATACCACATCTTTTTTCCAATCTTGGATGACTACATGTTTCTGTGTCCCTTGAATGACTTTCCAAATATTCAGTGCCAGCCACAAGCTCCCAAGGATCCATGGCTGAACTAAATAACTAGGTCTTACAGGAGCATGTCCACCTCTCTCATCTGTGCTCTTAAACTACATTTCATGCAAAACCTTTTCTGTTTCAGTTCCAAGTAAACTCTACAAATGACTTAAAGCTTGTAGAATTTTCCAGATATTTTTTTTACTCCACAGGGAATTCACAGTGATATGAAAATAAACCTCCACATATTTTCCACACTTAGCACAAAGTCACCTTAAGCAATAACTGAACGCTGTTGCCCCTCTGCTCTTCTCCATCACAGTCCTAAATGTGTTGCCATTTGATTCTTGTCTGGATACAGTTTCCACCTTGGTGACACCTTCCAACTATGTACTGGGCTTGCAGGGATCAGTCTGGTCTGGTTTCCAGAGCAGACCTTCATCACAGGTCTTGTACACACTCTTGGTTTAAGTATGTCACTGATACACTGATATTTCACTAAAGTTATCATCCTTCTGCCTTTGGTGTCTAAATTCAAAATTGTTTGAACAATTCTCATTGTGTGTTGTTGGTAGAGAGTATCAAAAAATGCTCTCATACTATATATCATTTAAGTAAAAAGACAATTCTTTACCAATTTATTATGTATTTACCTGTACTCTGAAGTATAATACAAGCAACCTAGTGGTAGGGAGATGGAAAAAGAGAGAGAAGAGACAAGCAGGGAAGGGTTTTTTATATTTTCACAACATGCTATGAAAATACACCCTGGCAATTATAACAAAATGAAAACCTGGAACACCAAGCTCAAATTTGGTTGAGGGCTGCATCTTCACAGTGATGCAAACTGAGTCTATTCCAGCTTAAAAAAAAATAATTTAAAAATGGTTCTTTTGTAAATCTTACTACTTGCAAAATTTTATACATTTCATATTCAGAGACACATTTTCTGTAAAAGGAAACCAATATATTTTTAAAGGAACCATACTTTGAAGACTGAAAGTGTTTTGGAGAGCGTTTAAGGAAGAAACATCACAGCATTAGCAGTTGCTCATGAGAATCACAACAGGTGGTAATGCTTGATGTTTAGAGCTCTGTCTTGTTGCTAGGTAGAGACTGACCATTCTTGTGAAATTATAAGGAAAATGCCATTTAGTTTAGATTATTTTGGACTGCACTTTCCTTCAGGCAATTATATTTTAAGAGAAGAAAATGTCTTAAAAATAGACGGCTGCATTTACATAACATTCAATGTTATATCCAACAGAGAAAGGATGGTAAACGTAAAAAAAAAAACCCAACAACCCAAAACTATTAAAAAATCTGATATGACAACCACTCCAAATATTTATTCGATGTCATAGTTTAATTTAGAGTGAGACTGGGAGCTCTGAGGCTGTTTAGTCTGGAGAAGAGAAGACTGGGAAGAGATCTGATCAGTGTGTACAAATAGCTGAGGGGTGGGTGTCAAGTGGATGGGGCCAAGCTCTTTTCCATGGTCAGCATCAATAAAACAAGGAGCAATGGCTACAAGCTGAAATGTAGAAGGTTTCACTTTAACATGAGGAGAAACTTCTTGACAGTGAGAGCGACAGAGCTCTGGAACATACTGCCCAGAGAGGTTCTGGAGTCTCCTTCTCTGGCAACTTTCAACACCTGCCTGTATGCATTTCTGTGCAAACTACCCTAGGGAATCCTACTTTGGCAGTGGGGTTGGACTTGATGATCTCTGGAGGTCCCTTCCAACCTCTAATGTTCTGTGATTCTGTAATTCTATGTATGGCACATAGGAGATACATCTGTGTAGTTTAAAAATTATATGTACAGGGTAAATGAGGACTGGGGAGAGAACCAATTGTGGTCTTGAAACATTATTCATTGTGTGGAAACATTGCACAGACAGTCTGTTGTATATTTAGTTCTTTTGGTTTGGTTTGTTTTCTGTCAGGTTTTTGTGATTGAGAAGTTAATCAAACCCACCTATGCATTTTTCTTTACACAGCACCAAGACCTCAGTATGATTCAAGCATGTTTGCATGGAAAGAAGACACAGCATGTCTAGAATGATTGCTTTTTATTTTTACTCAAAGAAATAACTTTTCTGTGGCTGTAGGTGGCATAGCAGTATAATTCACTGTGTTACCTTACGTTCTATACTTCAACATATATTGTCTTTTATTTAAGGACAATGAGTGCAATGCTTAAAAGTGAAATAGGTTGCCTGAGTTACTTCTCATAAGCCCTGCCACAGCTAGCAGAAAACTGGGTGAGTTGTGTCTAACGAGGGCAACAGAGGCAGCACACTATACAGCATGCTCATCTCCTCATTACATACGGCAATTTTCTGCATATTTACTTGCTCCATGAAATGAGCAACAATTTAATAGGCTGGTTGGAAGGAATAATTTATATAGTTACAGTTTATATAGAGATACAATATCTACATATAAGGTAATATCTTGCAGATAATTATCTCATATTTCCATGAAATGTAAAATTATTAGAAAAAGTAATAATGTGAATTAATTCTATGTTACTAAATATAAATCTAATTCATCCAGATATCTTGCTAATTAACTAAGCAAAGGAAGAACAGATATCAATGAGGTATTTATCCCAGATGATTCAAAAACGGTCTGGATCCATTCCAGTGTGATCTGCTTTAGGTGATCCTGGTCTTTTGAGGTCCCTTCCAGTCCCTGACATTCTATGATTCTATGATTCTTTTATTGCACTTGAGATACACTGTTCAGTTGTTTCTTTTAATACTACCACATTCCCGAGGGTTTCAAAAGTAGGTTATGAATATCTGATTTGAACAGTTCAGCAGGGATCTGCTTTGTAAAGCTGTATGCATATTCCACCACTTTGACTAGAGATGAACTTTCAGCATCACCAACCACACTGCTTTGTGTGAGGGTATTTGAATTGTAAAGCTTGCGTTCAGGTTTTTCAAAGAGAAAAAGCAGAAATACAGTAGTTTCAATTGAAACAAAATTATTGTAAAAATTATGTTGGTGTGCATGTAAAAACCAGTGGCAGTAAGATCACAGAGCCTGTCCTCCCTTTCATG
>VWZE01007616.1:69458-96849 GCA_013396675.1 Eubucco bourcierii | reverse complement strand
ACTGATGGAGGACTCAATCCCCTCATCCAGGTCATCACTGAGGATACTAAACGGGACTGGGCCCAGCACTGACCCCTGGGGCACAGCACCAACTGGATGTGGCACCATTCACCACAGCATCAGCACAGTAACTTCTCATGCAATCCCACACTACCTGTGGGTTCCCTCCAAGGGCTTACTCAAGGTAAATGACCAAACATCACCACATTAACAATGTGCCCTTCTAAACTGGCTGTCAACTCCTGGATCAGTGTTGCAAGGCCACTGCTGAACAAGAAGCTACTGTCTGCCAGGGCTGTGAGGGCACTAGAGGCATTGCCTGGCTCTTAGGGCCTCTTCCTGGCCCTGCCACAGCCCAGGACCTCATTTCAGCTCCCCTGGGGACATTATCTTTCACGACATCATAGGATGTTGGCCTCCTTCTCCATCACAGTCCTGCCCAGCCAGCAGCCCCATGTGGACCCATCATGCCCTGTACTTTTCTCCAGGACTGTGGAGTTGCCCTCAGCTGCCCCAGTCCCAGACTAGGAGGTAGGATGAGCCAGCCCTGTTCACCCCAGGGGGATCCTCCAGGAGTCCTGTTGCCCAGGGAGCAACCACCCACACCATGCCATGATACTGTGGAGGAGTGTCACTGCCAAAGGAAAAGAAATAAAACAAACAAGAAGTTGTCTCCAATTAACATTAATGACACTTGACTAAAGTGTAACTGGGAGGCAAGAAGCCCTGGAAACCTGTTTTTGTAGGGATTGCTGTAGGCTAGCAAGGAGCAGCCTGTCTGGGGCTGATCTACAGCAGCTGCTCTCAATGACCAGCAGAGAAGAGACCCACGAATTAAAACAGAACAAAAAGATTCAATGAAGCAGCAAAACTGATACCACTGACAATGTAAATGACAGAAAATTGCACTTGGCTCAGCAAGGGGACAGGAAGGCAGCCCTCAGAAGGAGGGCAGGAGAAGGGATCAAGCAAGAACAGAAACCTAAAGAGAAAACCTCTCCAGCAACCTTCCCTCTTTCTACTGAGCCTGAGGTTTGTGGCAGGGGACACTCCTGCAGTCAGCTCATGTCAGCTGCCCTGCCAGCCCCCAGGCTGCTCATGGCCTGCAGCTGTGGCTTGCCTGGGATTCTGTTCCACTGAAACCAAGGGAGGAAGGAAAATGCAACTCAGACTCCTCACACTCACCTGATTTTCTGCACTGCTGTTCTCATTGCCCATTTTGACAGTGAGGTCCAGGATTAACACAGCAGCTTATGAAAGTTCACTGAAAGAAAAGAAAAAAAGATCTAAGTCTTCTGTAAAAAAAAAAATAAATTAAAAAGAATCCCCAAACCCACCCAAACCAACCCTGCAAACCACAAACCAAACAGAAACCATAAGAAAAGAGCCCTGGCAATTTGGGAGGAATACCATCAGACACCCTCTGCAGCTGCCCCTCCTGGCATTCTTCTTGCAATGATTTCAAGTCATAAATCATGGGAAGAGAGCTTCCTAATGCATTTGCCAATATCTCTGCTCCCTTCCCTACCCTGGCTCCACTTCTGCTGGCAGAAACTCCTTGAAACTGAGCTTTGCTCTTCTGTTGCTGGGTTTCTCCCATGTCATTTGAGCAGAAAGGCATCTTCCCTGCCAAGGCTGCTTTGGATGGACAGCCCCTAGGAAAATGTTGTTGTTTGCACTCTTCCTGTGTTTCTTGGAGCCCCTGGGCTGAGCTGCATGCTCATGTGGTCAGAGCTACAGCACTGTGGAATCATAGAATGGTAAGGTTGGAAGGGACCTCAAGGATCAGCCAGTTCCAACCCCCTGCCATAGGCAGGGACACCTCCCACTGGAACAGGTCACTGAAGGTCTCATCCAACCTGGCCTTGAACCCCTCCAGGGAGGGAGCAGCCACAACCTCCCTGGGCAACCTGTGCCAGTGTCTCACCACCCTCACTGCAAACAACTTCCTCCTAACATCCAGTCTAAATCTTCCCTCTGTCACTCCAAACCCATTCCCCTTGTCCTGGCATTCCAAGCTCTTGTCAATAGTCCCTCCCCAGCCTTCCTGGAGCCCCCTTCAGATCCTGCAAGGCCACTCCAAGCTCTCCTGGAAGCCTTCTCCTCTCCAGGCTGCAGAGCCCCAACTCTCTCAGCCTGTCCTCACAGCACAGCTGCTGCAGCCCTCTCAGCATCTTGGTGGCCTCCTCTGCACTGGCTCCAACCCTTCCATGTCCTTCCTGTGCTGGGGGCTCCAGAACTGCACCCAGGACTGCAGCTGGGGTCTGAGGAGAGCAGAGCCAAGGGGCACAATCCCCTCCCTTGCCCTGCTGCCCACACTGCTCTTGCTGCAGCCCAGCACACAGTTGCTGTCTGGGCTGCACTCACACTGCAGCCTCATCTGGAGCTTTTCATCACCCCAGACCCCCAGGAACTGTTCCTCAGGGCTGCTCTCAGCCATTCCCCACCCAGCCTGGAGCTGTGCTTGGCATTGTGCCTACCCAGGGGCAGGACCTTACACCTTACAAATTCACTGCATTTATTACATTACAGGGTGGGTGAAAAGTCACCACCCTCTTCAACTTATTTTTTCCTGGTCTGTAGCCTATGTCAAGAAAACCTCCACTAAAGGTCAGGCTGTGAAAGAAAGATTGAGCTTTGCTAGCCAAGGGAACCAGCTAAGCTTTTAGGGAATGCTGTTAGTGAGCATTACACAACACTTTTTAAACTTGAGAGATTATTTTTCTTCACAAGAGGGTTGGAGACAGAGAGTGAGAGAGAGAGAGACAGAGGGAGAGAGAGGCTCAGTCCTGGGCTTTAAAGCTCTGCTCTGTTTAAACTTGCATGTCTTCAGGGGATGTATTGGTGCTTGAACTTGCTGCTGTTGAAACTGCTGAGGCCAGGGCTGTGCTCTCAGCGATCAGTTAGCAACATTAGGTTTTATCTGCCGAGCTTACTGCCAAATCCTCTCCCGTTTTAAACCAGCACTGAACTGTTTTCAAAATCGCTGTTCCCCAAGTGTGAAGTACTCCAGCACAAAGCAGCCTGCACAAACAAAGCTTCTCAGGCCCGGCTCAGTCAACCGTTTGCACACTGCAGAGTAAGATTGGAATACTTTCAGGATGCATTGACAGAACAGAAGAGCCTTGCTCTGTTAGAACAGCCAAGGAAGGCTTCAGTGCAGAGCAGAGCAGTAACAACTTTGCCGTGGCTGTAGGCTGCTCTCCGCAGCCAGCACATTCCCCACATTGCTGTCCCTGCCCAAACCAGCTTTTGTCTCCTCAGCTCTTTGTCTGCTGCCACAGACATCCAGTAAAAACACCAGGAAACTCAAAGCTCTCACAACTGCCCCTCACAGCGATAACATGAGCTGGGGAATGAATGAAACTCTGCGAGTCCCCGCGGTTAGCTTGTGTATCAGTTGTGGAAAGGGACACCGGGACACTGATGTTAGCTGTTTTAGTTGTTCACTCGCTCCAGCACCTGATAGACTCTCAGTGCTACTGCACCAACTCATCAGTACTGACTTCAGTCAAGAGGAGCAGCTGCTCTTAAAGGCCAGGTTGGAGTCATCCAGTTGTAAGAACAAAATGCTGAATGTACAGGGTTTGATGAGCATGCACAGGAGCCACAGCAGAGAACCACAAAAGCATGGCAAAAGTGCTACCTGCCAGAAACCTCTGCTGACATACCACACCGTCTGCTTACTCTTGTCTTTCCCTAGAGCACGAAAGGTCTCCATTCTCACACAACTCTCACATTACCATCTGCTTAATAAGGAAGATAAATGTCATAAAGAGAGAATAAAGTCTGCAATAATGAGACAAGTGCTAATAATGCACAAATGACCCTGCAGAGGACCCAAGATGGGATGTGAGGCTACAATGCAACCCTCTTTACATATCTCCATGTCAAACCTTGTCTCCCTGCGCAGGCATTACCCAGGCTGTGAACCCCAGGTGCTTTATCATATGTATAAGATTTCAAATACACATTAAAAAGATGCTAAAAATCCATTCATTAACTAAACACAGGTTAACCAGAAGATAATCTTTCTCATCCTTTTATGGTATCTTTCACAATTTACATCTCCCTGTTAAAGTTATTTGAACACTCCGTATCTGAGGAACTGCTCTCCGGTACCACATTGCTCTGCTCAGCCCTTAGAGACTTCTGTGGCTGCAGAGCAAGAAAGGACTGTCCTAAAAGAGAGAGCCCCAGTGAACCTTTCACTTGACACTTACATTCCAGGGTTCCTCTGGCAGCTTTGGATGCACTGACACTTTCTCAGCATCTCTTCAAACCATTCCTTCCATCTTCACCTCAAGAGTTTTCACCTTATTTTTCCTCCTGCTTCTCCTCAGACCTACATGAAATGTAGGCTTGCTTTCAGGGACCCACCTCCATAACCTGCTGAGCAACCAACTTGTCTCCACCCCAGGCAAAAAAAGAAAACAAGTTAGGCTTCCTCCACCCAGGCCTCCCCCTGCTCCTGGGAGACTGCTGTGGCTCAGCCTGAGCACTGAGCACTGCTGTTTTACACAGACAGAGAAAATGGATGCTGGTTAAAACATATTTCCCTTCTGCTGTTTCCCATGGCAGAGGTGATGCTTCCTGCTCTAAAACCTTGTTCAGTGCAACAGCATCAGCAGTGCACTGAGGTGATGCAGGAGTTCTCAAGGGGAACTTTGTCTTGGAGGAAACCTCTGCTCAGCATTTTGAGTTTCAGGTTTGTCAATGTGTTTAACTTTGTCCTTTGTTTTCTTGCAGAGCTCTTGCAAGCTCTCCAAAATACCTGCTGTGCTGATCATAGAATCACAGACTCAGCCAGGCTGGAAGAGAGCTCCAAGCTCACCCAGCCCAGCCTAGCACCCAGCCCCAGCCAATCAACCAGACCATGGCACTAAGTGCCCCAGCCAGGCTTTGCTTCAACACCTCCAGGCATGGGCACTCCACCACCTCCCTGGGCAGCCCATTCCAATGCCAATCACTCTCTCTGCCAACAACCTCTGCCTAATACCCAACCTGAACCTGCCCTGGCACAGCTTGAGGCTGTGTCCCCTTGTTCTGTCCCTGGGTGCCTGGCAGCAGAGCCCAACCCCAGCTGGCTCCAACCTCCCTTCAGGGAGCTGCAGAGAGCAATGAGCTCTGCCCTGAGCCTCCTCTTGTGCAGGCTGCACACCCCCAGCTCCCTCAGCCTCTCCTCACAGGGCTGTGCTCCAGGCCCCTCCCCAGCCTTGCNCACCTGGGCACACTGCTGCCTCATCTTCAGCTCCTCTCTCCCAGCACCCCCAGGTCCCTCTCTGCCTGGCTGCTCTCCAGCCACTCTGTGCCCAGCCTGGAGCACTGCTTGGGGTTGTTGTGGCCAAAGTGTAGAACCCTGCCCTTAGCCTTGTTCAATCTCATCCCCTTGGCCTCTGCCCACCCATGCAGCCTGCCCAGGTCCCTCTGCAGAGCCTCCTGCCCTCCAACAGCTCTACACCTGCTCCTGACTTGGTGTTCCTCTTCAGGTTAGGCTGAAATAATTTCCCATTTAATCACCCTGAAGGGTGGGGACGTGACAAATGCCCTTTGAAATGTGATGCTGCAAGAAGTACAGGTTTAAGGGTGAGCTAATTGTCACCCTTGGTGCTCACTGTGGGTTCTGGCACTGCTCCTGCAGAGGGGTGCTCAGAAAGACAGCTGCTGATAAAAGGCAGGGTTCTTGTCCTTAGTGGCTACTCCAAGTGACTCACAAGTGTCACCAGCTGGTGTCACACAGCACAGGAACTACCAACTATTGGTTTAGAGCACCCTCAGGAGCTGCCAGGCAGCTTTACTGACTCTAGCATAGAAAATAAATATCCTTGTTCATAGAGACAAAAGATTGCTATGAAGAGATCTCATTGAGCAGCTCTGTGCTGTCTGCTGGCTTTCCTGTGGGTGTTCTCTGTTCCACAAACTCTTGGTCTACAAATAGCTGGCTGGAAAATGTTAGGCATGTGGGTCACAGGATTGTCTCAGCTGGAAAAGACCTCTAAGATCACTAAGGCAAACCATCAACCTGAGATAGGATGCTGAGGGGACTGAGCACTGCCAGCTGAGGAGAGGCTCAGGGACTTGGGGCTGCTTAGGCTGCAGAAGAGAAGACTGAGAGGGGATTTAATCAATGTTTATAACTATCTGAGGCCTGGGGGTCAGGAGGGGGGGGACAGGCTCTGCTCACTGCTGCCTGGGATAGGACAGGGAGCAATGGATGGAAGCTGCAGCACAGGAGGTTCCAGCTCAACACAAGGGGCAACTTCTTGCCTGGAAGGGTCCCAGAGCCCTGGCACAGGCTGCCCAGAGAGGTTGTGGAGTCTCCTTCTCTGGAGCCTTTGCAGGCCTGTCTGGATGTGTTCTGTGTGCCCTGAGCTGGATTGTCTGGTCCTGCTCTGGCAGGGGGCTTGGACTGGAGGAGCTCTATGGGTCCCTCCCAACCCCTGCCATCCTGTGAGCTGTTATCAGGCTAAGACCACCATGGCCACTAAACTGCCTCCCAAAGTCCTATGGCCACAGGTTTCTTGAACACCTCCAGGGACTCCACCACCTCCCCAGGCAACCTGTTCCAATGCCTGACCACTGTTTAAATGAAGAAAGTTTTGCCAATACCCAACCTAAACCTCCCCAGGCACAATTTGAGGCCATTTCCTCTTGTGAAGAGCTGGAATGAGCAGTTGGAAGGTCAGGGACTACAGGAGTAGCTCTGCCTCTCTACTGTCTTGTTATGAAGCTGGTGATGCAGCAATCCAAGCCTCCAGCACTATTACACCAGCTTAAGCCACTGTTACTGATGAAAGATGAATTGCACAGACAGAAATAGTTGAATTGCCTTCCCTCAGCTTTTTTGGATTGCAAAGTACATATGAGTGGGTTTGGGGGTGTCTGGGTAGCAGCATATGTCAAACAAATCCGTGCTAAGTTCAAGATGGAAAAGTCAAGATGCACAGTGAAGCTCAGAAGCAAAAAGAGGTGGAAGTGGTTGCCATATCCCCTTTCCTCTGGCTTCCCCAGCCTACTTCAGGATCCAGAAAAGCTGAGCTTTGTCAAAGCAGAGTTTTACTGTGCTCTTCCTTTGAAAATAGACTAAAGCCTCTCTAAAATCCATTGCCTATAGACAATGAATTATGCAGTGTTTCTGTTTAGGCTCTCTGCCATGAATCTCAGAGCAAGAATCCTGTGGGAGCCTGGGAAAACCCCAGGCTGGTGACATATCCTCACTTCTGCTAGCTGCTTTATTTGCTCATAAACAGAAACTGAGCTCACACTTGGTGCTCTTCTGTTTCTAAACTGAAAGCCAGAAAATGCCACAAAGTGAAAGTGAAGAAGCTGCCTTGAAATACAATAGTCTGGCAGTAAGTGTGGAGGAAACAGCTCTCAGGTAGCTGCCCCTGATTCCTGATCCCATATCTGTCCCAACAGGTGCAAAGCAGAATGCCTCTGGCTAACCTTGTGTAAGGTTTGCAAAGCCATGGGGACAGCTTCCCCTGCCAGAGCCACGAGGCAAGGGACGAGAGGGGAGCTCACAGACATCACCTTGCCCCCTAGCCTCTGCACCTAGGGCAGCTCCATCTCACAGCACTGCCAATGGCTCTTTGCTCTGACCCACTCTCACCTCTCACTGTTCCAGACTGAGCCCAAGCCAAGACTGAAATGAACAGGAGCTACAGAGGACTTCAGACTTGGGCTAGAAGTCTTCTCAGGAGGTGGTTCCACTTTCAGCCAGACTTCCAGGAGCTTTTCAGCACAGGTTTTACTCCAGTGATACTTCAAGCCAACAGCAAAGTGCAGTACTGAGCCCTGAGCTTACAATGACAACAAAAAGCAGTGGAACAAAAGCAGGTTTGAAGGACACAAGTGACAGTGTTATGGTTGAGGCTCCACAACACATGATGGGAACAGGAAAAATTCTGAAAAAGAGCTGAACACTCTTTGTTCAAGTAGCTGAATGCAGAGAAGTGAAGAGTGCAGAAAGCACTAGGGGGGACTTTGGAAAAGCAGGGCAAAGGAAATTCCTGGATAAGACTGATCCATGAGGAGAGATGAGGCAGTTGGGGCTGTGCAGGCTGCAGAGGAGAAGGCTCCCAGGTGACCTTCTTGGGGCCTTGCAGGATCTGAAGGAGGCTACAGGAAAGCTGGGGAGGGACTTTTTGGCTGTTAGGGAGTGAGAGGACTGGGGGGGATGGAACAAAGTTAGAAATGGGGAGAGTCAGACTGGAGGTGAGGAAGAAGTTGTTGAGCATGAGGGTGGTGAGAGCCTGGCAGGGGTTGCCCAGGGAGGTGGTGGAAGCCTCATCCCTGGAGGTGTTTAAGGCCAGGCTGGCTGAGGCTGTGGGCAGCCTGATCTAGTGTGAGGTGTCCCTGGGCATGGCAGGGGGTTGGGACTGGCTGCTCCTTGTGGTCCCTTCCAGCCCTGCCTGGTTCTGTGATTCTAAATGGAGGTCCACCCAGGCCCTGGCCCAAGAAATACTTGCTCACTGCCAGTCATTCCCACCACTGCAGATGCTGCTTTTCTGCTGTGTTCCAGGATGAAATCAAAACAATTTGCATAAACCACTCATTGGGAGAGCATTCCTCACCCTCTGATGTCTTGATTTATTCTCTTTGATTGTTTTTTTGGTGTTTTTGTTTGGTTGGTTGTTTTTTTGGGTTGGTTTTTTTTGGGGGGGTGTTGTTTTGTTTTTTGGGTTTTTGTGGGGGTTTTTTTGGTTGGTTGGTTGGTTTTTATTTTTTTTTAATAGAACTGGTGAGAGAAGTTCTCACATAGGAATGCTTCAGTGTTATCTGCTGGGATTCCCCTGTGCTTCCTGATGCACACTGCATGCTCAGCCAGGGAGAGACTCTCTTCTCTTGATCAAAAGAAGATCTAATCCAGGAGGACTGGAAGACTCTAACTAGAGGAAAGCAGAGCTCAGGCTTAAAGGTAAGCTGTGTGCCAGGCTAATGATGTAGGCATTTCAGCCAGCTCCTAATCATTTGACATGAGTGATCAAATTCAATCCTAATGGGTACAGTATTTGGTACAGGTATTGAGCACACACTACTCAGGCATGTGGCTTCTTGTCTGTTGAATGCCTGCTGCCTCAGGTGTTTAGATGAGGCAATTCAGCTTGGGCTTCTATGAGGACAGGCTGAGAGAGTTGGGGCTCTGCAGCCTGGAGAAGAGAAGGCTTCCAAGAGAGCTTGGAGTGGCCTTGCAGGATCTGAAGGGGGCTCCAGGAAGGCTGGGGAGGGACTATTGAGAACGGCTTGGAATGGCAGGACAAGGGGAATGGGTTTGAAGTGTCAGAGGGGAGATTGAAAGTGGATGTTAGGAGGAAGTTGTTTGCAGTGAGGGTGGTGAGACACTGGCACAGGTTGCCCAGGGAGGTGGTGGAGCACAGAATCACCCAATGTGATCAAAGATCAACACCTCCCTGGAGGTGTTCAGGACCAGGTTGGATGAGGCCTTGAGTGCCCTGTGCTAGTGGGAGGTGTCCCTGCCTATGGCAGGCGGTTGGAACTGGCTGAGCTTTGAGGTCCCTTCCAACCTTACCATTCTATGATTCTGTGGCATAAATACTGCCAAAGCAAGACAGGATCTTTTCTTGTCCCTGGCTCTCACACAAGTGGTAGCTGCAAAGCTCTGCTGAAGCAGTGAGCGTGCTGTCAGGAGGCAGCTATTCTCCTAGGTAAGAGGGGAGAGAGTGGTGCTCAGAACTTCTCTGTTCTGCATGGAGCTAACACAAAATCATTCTTAGCTTCTGCATATTAGAACATTGTAGAGGTGCACAAGAACAACTGACCTGTGGCAGTCCTTCAGCTTTTCTTCTCTCACCAGTTCTGGCAGGGTGAGTATCAGGATCTAGGAGGGAAAACATAATCCCATGAAGAGGATTAGTAAGCACATAATGATGTTTAAGCACACAGCTTGGTGGGAAGGATGTTGCTTGGCAACATCAGCAGCTGGGTTTGCTATAAAATCATGGTGTTGCTTGGCAACTGAAAGCTGAGCTGGGCTTTTGACAGAGCTGTGAAATGGCATTTTGCTGCCCTTCCCCCAGAGACAACCAGGAACTGCCTGTTGGAACCACACCACCAAATACAGGGTAGGACTGAGGGCCTAAAGGACTAAAATGAGACAGCTCTGACATGCAGCACAGCCTCAGCTGATTTGGTCCACTTAGTGCAGAAGCATGAAAGAGATAGGAAAGCTCTGAGTATCTGCTACTGAGAGACAACAGATTTGCTTGGGTTTGGCTTGGTTTGGGTTTGGTTTGGTTTTGTTTTTTTCAAATAATAATTTAAACCAACATTAAAAACATTAGGAAGTTAAAAAATACTATTCTCATTTCTGGCTGAATTTTCAGTCAGTGCAACTACTTAGCCTGGCAAAGTGCCACCTGTTGTGGGTTTAAAGAGCTGACAGAGTGAAGCTCTCAAAGGAATTGGAGAAAGCAGAACTGTATTTGGAGAGAGTTACAGACAGAGATTACAAAGCAGATACAGAATCCATAAGTGAACGCCTCTGAATTTTCCCCCAACCCAAAACTAAATCTGTCATCCCCAGTGCTCCAATCCTCCCCCCACCATGCCTCTGCCATCCAAGAGGCCTAAGCACAGCCTCTGGAGGCCCCAAACCAGGCCTATCCTTACATGTTTGTCCTGATGTGTCCAGAGAAGGGCAACGAGGCTGGGGAGAGGCCTGGAGCACAGCCCTATGGAGAGAGGCTGAGGGAGCTGGGATTGGTTAGCCTGGAGAAGAGGAGGCTCAGGGGAGACCTTCTTGCTGTCTGCAGCTACCTGAAGGGTGGTTGTAGCCAGGAGGAGGTTGCTTTCTTCTCTCAGGCAAGCAGCAGCAGAACAAGAGGACACAGTCTCAAGCTGTGCCAGGGGAAGTTTAGGCTGGAGGTGAGGAGAAAGTTCTTGCCTGAGAGAGTCACTGACTGCTGGAATGGGCTGCCCAGGGAGGTGGTGGAGTCAGCGTCCCTGGAGGTGTTCAAGGCAGGTTTGGAGGTGGCACTTGGTGCCATGGTCTGGTCTGGAGGGCTGTGGGAATGGGTTGGACTTGATGAGCTTTGAGGTCTCTTCCAACCTTGGTGACACTGTGATAATGCAGCTCCTGCCTGGCACAAAGCTGGAGGTGGGGAAAAGGAGCACAAGCTGGCCTTGCTGTGAGCTTATGAAGAGATTGCAGAATTATGGGATGGAATAACAATCTTCCAGTCCCCAGAGGACTCTTTTTAACCTTATAGTTCCCAACCTGGGACACCACCTGTGACACACTCTCATTGCTTCTGATGCCACCAGGGCTGTACTTCAGGGCACTCCCACAACACAGATGTCAGTGCACCCTGGAGCTCTAAGGTGGGCATGGTCCCAGATCACAATGCTCAGGGATCACAGAGCCACAGAATCAGTCAGGGCTGGAAGGACCACAAGGAGCAGCCAGTTCCAACCCCCTGCCATGCCCAGGGACACCTCACACTAGATCAGGCTGCCCACAGCCTCATCCAGCCTGGCCTTAAACACCTCCAGGGATGAGGCTTCCACCACCTCCCTGGGCAACCCCTGCCAGGCTCTCACCACCCTCATGCTGAACAACTTCTTCCTGGGATGAAAGGAAAGGGAATTATTTTGCTGCAAGGTGAAACCTGAAAAAAAACCAAAACAACATTGCTATCCAAAAGAGTTTTGACTTCTCATTGTGGTTCAGCCTCTCAATATAGCTAAGGGTTTTGGAGGAGATTTATTCATGCTCATGGCAGTGCAGAACTTGGTTAAAGCAGTGGTAACAGCTTGAAGGTGAAGGCTTTATTTACACAGAGTACCCTTACAAGTGATTTTAGAAAGCAGTGAGAGACATCAAGTGCCTCCAAGAGTTCTCTATACAGATAGTTTCTCCTCCCTCCTTCAAATCTTGCAGCCCAAGCATTCATGGTGCAGAAGGCACAGAAGCAGATAGAATCATAGAATCATAGAATGGTAAGGTTGGAAGGGACCTCAAAGCTCAGCCAGTTCCAAGCCCCTGCCATAGGCAGGGACACCTCCCACTAGCACAGGTCACTCAAGGCCTCATCCAGCCTGGTCCTGAACACTTCCAGGGAGGTTGTGGAGCACAGAAGCACCCAACGTGATCTTTGATCACGTTGGGTGCTTCTGTGCTCCACAACCTCCCTGGGCAACCTGTGCCAGTGTCTCACCACCTTCAACCTGTGCCAGTGTCTCACCACCCTCACTGCAAACAACTTCCTCCTGACATCCACTTTCAATCTCCCCTCTGCCACTTCAAACCCATTCCTCCTTCTCCTGTCATGACAAGACCTTGTCAGTAGTCCCTTCCCAGCACCCCATTGCTTCAGCACTGTAATAATGTTTTTAAACAATATGGTGAATGAAAATTCTAAAGCTACTTCCCCCCTGGAGTCCTTTGATGCAAGCAGGCATGCAAACCAAGACTGAGATGGCAGCTAAAGTCCTCCAGGTTGGCATCATGGTCTGTTGCCAATGACTGCTGCCTAGACTGTGTTTCCTACTCTAAATTGGAGCTCTCAATGTTTGCCTCAGTGATGAGGGCTTTTTAAAAAGATGATCTAATGCCTTGGTGGGAAGTGAGACCCATGGTGGCTGGTGGAGATAAAGCTGAGCTGCTCACTGTTGTTACAGATGGCACAAGCCTTCACCCTTTTGACAGGCATGAAACCTGAGCAGCTTCTCCTCACAGCACATTTCAACTCATATAACATATTGCTGTGTTCAGCTGGGGCCACACTATTTATATTCATGTTATCATTTTCCTCTGGTGTAAACAGGCTCCAGTTTCAGGAGTTCAGCCTTCCTTGAGAGCTGGTAGTTCTTCAGTGGCACTCAGGGGCTTTCAGAATCATAGAATCACAGAATCAGAGAAGCACAGAATCACAGAACCAATCACAAAATCAGCCAGGGCTGGAAGGGACCACAAGGAGCAGCCAGTCCCAACCCCCCTGCCATGCCCAGGGACACCTCACACTAGATCAGGCTGCCCACAGCCTCAGCCAGCCTGGCCTTAAACACCTCCAGGGATGAGGCTTCCACCACCTCCCTGGGCAACCCCTGCCAGGCTCTCACCACCCTCATGCTCAACAACTTCTTCCTCACCTCCAGTCTGACTCTCCCCATTTCCAGCTTTGTTCCATTCCCCCCAGTCCTATCCCTCCCTGACAGCCTCAAAAGACCCTCCCCAGCTTTCTTGTAGCTCCCTTCAGACACTGCAAGGCCCCAAGAAGGTCACCTGGGAGCCTTCTCCTCTCCAGCCTGCACAGCCCCAACTGCCTCAGTCTCTCCTCACAGCAGAGCAGCTCCAGCCCTCTGCTCATCCTCGTGGCCCTTCTCTGGACCCCTTCCAGCACCTCCACATCCCTCTTGTCCCAGGGGCTCCAGCACTGGATGCAGTACTCCAGGTGGGGTCTCAGCAGAGCAGAGCAGAGGGGCAGAATCATCTCCCTGGCTCATTCCCCCCAGTCCTGTCAGTACCTGATAGCCTAAAACATCCCTCCCCAGCTTTTTTGTAGGCCCCCTTCAGATCCTGGAAGGCCACACTAAGGTCACCTCTTCTGGCAGAGCAGAAGCTGCTATTGAAAGGGCTGCCCAGGCTGCTGGCACATGCAGGGTCACAGTGCCACTTTTGTCTCCCAGTTGCATCCATTGTTTTTAAACACATTCCGAGATATTGGGAAGCAGAAAAACATAAAACTTCTACTTTTAACATAAACCCAAGACAGAACTAAATATCATCACTGGAACCACAAAGGTGGGTGCCAACTGTATTTCAGGGGAGCACAAAATTAGGCCTATGATTGTTGGTCCAGTTTAAAACTCATGTGTGACTGGAGTATAATACAAAGCATCACCCTCCATAGGCAAAGGCTTAGAGTGAATCAAGACTTGTGTCTTCTTGGGGCCAAAGATGATCATTTTCCTTTGCTGTATGAGCAAACTCCTCAGGTTACTTGGTGAAGTCACAGAGTGGTGAGGGCTGGAAGGGTCTCAGAATCACAGAGTCACAGAGTGCTGAGGGCTGGAAGGGTCTCAGAATCACAGAGTCACAGAGTGGTGAGGGCTGGAAGGGTCTCAGAATCACAGAGTCACAGAGTGGTGAGGGCTGGAAGGGTCTCAGAATCACAGAGTCACAGAGTGGTGAGGGCTGGAAGGATCTCAGAATCACAGAGTCACAGAGTGGTGAGGGCTGGAAGGATCTCAGAATCAGACTCACAGAGTGGTGAGGGCTGGAAGGATCTCAGAATCAGACTCACAGAATGGTGGGGGCTGGAAGGATCTCTGGGGATCATCTAGCTTGATCCCCCTGCCACAGCAGGGTCACCCAGAATACGTTGCACAGGTTCACATCCAGGTGAGTTTTGAATGTCTCCAGAGAAGGAGAGTCCAGAACCTCTCTGGGCAGCCTGCTCCTGGGCTCCAGCACCCTCACAGCAGTGTATTTTTTCCTCATGTTCAAACAATGCTGCCCGGGGGGGTTGTGGAGTCTCCCTCTCTGGAGATATTTAAAACCCTCCTGGATGTGTTCCTGTGTGATCTGCAGGGGGGTTGGACTGGATGACCTTTTGAGGTCCCTTCCATGATTCTGTGAAACTTTCTATATTCTACTTTGTGCCTGTTGCCCCTTGGCCTATCACTGGGCACCACTTCAAAGAGTCTGGCCCCATCCTCTTGACATCTGCCCTTCAGATATTGGTAAACACTGATAAATCTCCTCTCAGTCTTCTCTACAGGCCATAGAGTCCCCAGGCTCTCTGCTTCTCCTCAGAGAGATGCTTCAGTCCCATCATCATCATCTTTGCTGCCTTCTGTTGACCTCTCTCCAGTAGTTCCCTGTCTCTCTTTCACTGGGGAGCCCAGAACTGGACCCAGTACTTCAGATGTGGCCTCACATCTGTCCTCTACCTCTAGAAAGGACTGATACTGTCTGAAAAGTGTGGTAGCCTACAGCTTGGATCAACCCTTTTAAACTTCAGATATAGGAATATAATGTGCCACAGAAAGAGACTATGAGACTGTAGGAGATGTTAATGCAAGAGCCTTAAGGGCAATTTCTAAACCACTTGGAATCTTTTTACCAATATCAATGGTTTCATGGTGCTGTGGTTTGAATATTGGTTTCAGGCTGCTAAGTCTTCATGCAGGGAGTAAAGACAGCAAGTATGACAATTAAGACATATTAAGGTTAGTTTACCAGCATGCAGGAATATCTCCACGCTCAATGCTCCTGGCACACATCACCTTTTGATATGAGCAGTGCAGTAAGAGTCTACCAGAGGCAGCCAAAACCCCAACAGCTTTATATAGACCATGAATTTAAACCTCCTGCCCCCTTGCATTATGCAGAGATATTCATATGGGTTCAATAAAACTCTGCAATGCTCCAAATTTGTGGCTAAGATCAGCTCTTTCTCACAAAGAAAGTGGTTAGGTGTAATTTTCAGTTTACAGCTGGAAGAGGCATGGAAACTGTGAGTAAGAGAGAAAGCAAGAAGCAGGCACGCAACTGGCTCCAGCAGTTAGCACTAATTACTGTGGGCTTCATTGTATCCACAGGCTGGATACAGTCAGAAATACAAGCCCACAGCCTTTACACTGATCAAAAGCTTTTTGGTGAGGAGGAAAAATAGGTCAACAGCTCACCTGATCCTAGGCTGACAGTAACAAAGAGCTATGTATAGCACATCACACACAGCCCTCTGAAGGGCTGCACCAGGAGAAAACCAGAGTGCAGCAAAATGGAGCTGGAACAGTCAGGATTTTGATACTCATCAACCAGAATCACAGAATGGGAAGGTTGGAAGGGACCTCAAAGCTCAGCCAGTTCCAACCCCCTGCCACAGGCAGGGACACCTCCCACTAGCACAGCTCACTCAAGGCCTCATCCAACCTGGCCTTGAACACCTCCAGGGAGGTTGTGGAGCACAGAAGCACAAAATGTGATCAAAGATTGAAGGAAGGAAAAGAAAGCAGCCAAAGCAAGGAAGTGTCTTTCAAGAAAAAGAGAGCAGCCAAGGCAAGGAAGTGTCTTGCAAGGGAAAGAAAGCAGCTAAGGCAAGGAAGATCAAATATCACACTCGGTGCTTCTGTGCTCCACAACCTCCCTGGGCAACCTGTGCCAGTGTCTCACCACCCTCACTGCAAACAACTTCCTCCTAACATCCACTTTCAATCTCGCCTCTGACACTTCAAACCCATTCCCCTTGTCCTGGCATTCCCAGACCTTGTCAATAGTCCCTCCCCAGCCTTCCTGGAGCCCCCTTCAGACCCTGCAAGGCCACTCCAAGCTCTCCTGGAAGCCTTCTCTTCTCCAGGCTGCAGAGCCCCAACTCTCTCAGCCTGTCCTCACAGCAGAGCTGCTGCAGCCCTCTCAGCATCTTGGTGGCCTCCTCTGGACCTGCTCCAACAGTTCCATGGCTTTCCTGTGGACAAAACTACTTTGTTTGGGGACTCTTTTTTTCCTCCCTCTTGCCTTAATGCAGCATTCTTTGTGCTTCTGTCTCCAGCTAGGAGTTGCTCACGATGTCAGAGTTCAACAACAGAGATTGGTTTTGCTTTACAAGATCTATTGACAGGAGAGGAGTGAGAAGTGCCACTGGGCTTCCCCTGCGTGGAAGTGGTCCCTCTGCTATTTTAGTGCTTATTCCTCCCTCAAGAGCTCTGATTTGCACAGGACTGCTGGAGGAATGGGAGAAAACATCTGAAACCACATTTCCCAAGGAACTCCTTGGCAAATCTGATTTGATGAATTCCTTCACCAGCTCTATTCTGCAGACACAGCTCTAGTCTTGGGTCCCTAATACATATTCCTTTTTCTTCCATTGCCTCTAGGGAGCTTACCTCATGATCCTGCTTTCCCCCCTCACAATGATACTGCTCCTGTTGCCTTCTCAATTAGTTATGTTGCAAATATGGCAACTGGTCACAGAGTCAAACACCTCTTAGCCTGACAACTATGACATCGATTTCACAGCAAGAAAAAGTGCCCACACCACTCAGCCAGGCCATCAGGCAATCATTTCTAGCTCCTGGTAGCCAGAGAAGCACATCAACATCTCCTCGAGGTAACAAAACAAATCCTCCTTACCTTTTACCTATGCACAGTCCTAGCACAGCCTTTTGCAACTGCCAGCAGCATGCTGCTGTTTATATATGAAGCAGACAAACATTCTCTGATCCATTTGGAAGGACTCAGAGCTGGCTGAGCCTTGGGTCCAACCCAGAAGCCAGAGTGCTAGCTGGATCATATGCTCAGTGTGAAAGCAGAGGATGAAATGAGCCTGTCAAGTCCCAGCTAGCATTTTATGACAAATTTCATTTGGCAAGAGTACCTAGTTCAGTATTCTGTCAAACTTGCAGAGGCTTGTGTATTCTCTACATGCTCCTCCACCACCTGAGGTATTTGCAGAGTATCCTGCACTCAAGAACTTCTAATGAGACCAAAAGTAAAGCAAGCTTTGTTTTACCATGTGATATTTAGAAGCCAATACATTAAATGGATTATGTCGAGGGAAAAAAATAAAAGCTATAATCTGTGATGGCTCTGGGGCTTGGAACTAGATGATCCTTGTGGTCCCTTCCAACCCTAACTGGTTGCATGGTTCTATGACTCGAAAGTGTCAAGCCCTTCAAACCACTCATTTCTGCAACTGAGTGTAGAATCAGTGAGCTGAGTTCAAGCTATCAGTTTAGCTCTAAGCAGAGACCATAGATGCAAGGTAAAATTCTGCTCTCTTAAGTGGTATGCACTTAAGGGGCTTCTCTAAGTGTTGTTCCACTGGCATCAGAACACACAGCAGCTGAGCTGAAAGCTGACCTCAGCCTGAGTAGTGGCTCCTACCTCCTCCAGAGCAAGGGCCAACCTTTCCAGAAAGGGCAGTGTCAAAGCCTGCTTTGACTTCCCTTGCTGAGAGCAGCAGCACAATGCTGACTAAAAGCTGCTCAGCCTTTCTCTAGCACTGCCACAAAAGGTGAGAGAAGAAAGGAAATTTTCAGGAAAGAAACATCCTCAATATTCTTCAAAAATACCTTCCTCTCATCCAGCTGAGTGTAAGTCATAGGGAAGAGAGGGCTCCTGCCACAGCAGGCAGGAGACTGCACAGCCTGACCCTTCACAGGGATGTCTCCCCCTCCACCCCCCTCCCTTGCTTACCCTGGAAGCTCTCCAAACGATTGCATCTCTTTCTATTTCTATCCTGCTTGCTTTCTCTCAAGCCCCCCAGAATAACTGGCAAGCAATCTGTGATGTGAATTATGTTTTACACAAGTGGGACCAGCCTGCAGGCACACCTGTGGGTACAAAGGCTAATGCTGGGACTAGGGGGGTTGCTTTTCTTCTCTGTTGTTTGCCTGTCCTTCCAAATCAGCCCCACCACATGCTGTCCATGTGACAACCCAGGCACATCCAGTCACTGCCACCTTGCTTTACTGATAAAATAATCCAGTGATAACAGCACAGAATCACAGAGTGTCAGGGGCTGGAAGGGACCTCCAAAGCTCAGCAAGTCCAACCCCCCTGCCAGAGCAAGATCACCTACACCAGATCACACAGGAACACATCCAGGTGGTTCTTGAACATCTCCAGAGAGGGAGACTCCACAGCACCCCTGGGCAACCTGTGCCAGGGCTCTGGCACCCTCACAGGGAAAAAAAATCCTCCTCATGTTTAAATGAAACTTCCTATGCCTCAGCTTGCACCCAGTGCCCCTTGTGCTGTCCCTGGGCATCACCCAGCAGAGCCTGGCTCCAGCCTCCTGCCACTCACCCTGCACATCTCTATAAATACATAACTCAGATCAGCTTTTTCCCAGACTAGGTTGCTTGCCCTGGAATTGTCAAAATGCTTGATGGTAAAAGATAAATAGGACCTAGATAATTCTGGAGCATGTGCAGAGTGATTACTGATCTCCCTGTCCCAGGGTATCCAAGCCTGCCATTGTCACAGGTCTCTGCTTTAACGATGGGAAAATGCATGGATGGAGATGCAGAAGATGGAGATGCAGGTGTAGATGTAGTTGGTGTAGATGTAGATGGTGTAGATGTAGATGGTGTAGATGTAGTTGGTGTAGATGTAGTTGGTGTAGATGTAGATGGTGTAGATGTAGTTGGTGTAGATGTAGATGGTGTAGATGTAGATGGTGTAGATGTAGATGGTGTAGATGTAGTTGGAAGGATCCTGAAAACAAGCAGTAAGGATGAGATCTTCCATCCACAGGCCCATTTGACCTCTCTGATCAGCTACCAGCCTCTCTACCTTTTTCATTTCCAAAATCACTTTGAAATAAGATTTATAGATCTCTATATCTGCATTAGCATCTATTTGATTAACCTCTGAATCTATAACCTCTGAATCTATAACTTCGAAGAAGTTTGGCTGTGAAGGGAAGGAGGTTTTGTTCTTAAGTCCTACAGGCATGGCAATTTTCTAACTCATCTCTTGAGCTGTGTAAAGGGAGCAAGATCTGCTCTCAGGTAATGAACTGATTCATGAGGGATAAATTCAAGCTCTAAGCACTCTACTTTTTGGTAAGATCAGGTTTTATAGCAAGTGCCAAATTTCAAATGCAGATAGAAGCAGGTCTGCCCTTGGCATCCTGTGCCTGTCAGTATGATTGGTACTTACTGCCTGAAAATGAAGCTATGTTTTCAAAGGCAGATCACTTGGAGAAGTTTCCTAAGCACACAAAATGTGCCAAAACACTGTGGGAACATGAACCTCTTTTACCTAAAAGAAAATCCAGAAATAATCATAGAATCACAGAATCAGTTCAGGGCTGGAAGGGACCACAAGGAGCAGCCAGCCCCAACCCCCCTGCCATGCCCAGGGACACCTCACACTAGATCAGGCTGCCCACAGCCTCAGCCAGCCTGGCCTTAAACACCTCCAGGGATCAGGCTTCCACCACCTCCCTGGGCAACTCCTGCCAGGCTCTCACCACCCTCATGCTGAACAACTTCCTCCTCACATTCAGTTGGAAGCTACCATTCCCCCAGTCCTATCACTGCCTGACAGCCTCAGAAGTCCCTCCCCAGCTTTCTTGTAGCCTCCTTCAGACACTGCAAGGCCACAAGAAGGTCGCCTGGGAGCCTTCTCCTCTCCAGCCTGCACAGCCCCAACTGCCTCAGTCTCTCCTCACAGCAGAGCAGCTCCAGCCCTCTGCTCATCCTCGTGGTCCTTCTCTGGACCCCTTCCAGCACCTCCACATCCCTCTTGTCCCAGGGGCTCCAGCACTGGATGCAGCACTCCAGGTGGAGTCTCAGCAGAGCAGAACAGAGGGGCAGAATCCCCTCCCTGGCCCTGCTGCCCACACTGCTCCTGCTGCAGCCCAGCACACAGTTGCTCTCTGGGCTGAAGTGCACACTGCTGGCTCCTGTTGAGCTTCTCCTCCACCAGTTGAAGTGGCCATGGTCTTACATGCAGACAGGTTTCAATACAATGCCACCAGCATTCCAAAGAACATAATTAAACTCTTCTTCACCTCAAACCACTGAAGCATTCTCTTAGTCTGCTCAGTTCTCCTGGAATTCAGTTCCCTCCAATTACCTTTAAAAGATTTGGGTCACCAGAGGTAATGTTCTACCAACCAGATGTTGAGTGTGGTGCCTTACAACTCATGGAGCAGGCAAGGACAAAGTGTCCCAGGCACTTCTCCCTTGAGCACATCAGCACACACCTGCACAATCTCTCTAGTGCCTGGCCAGCTAATTTTGTCTCTGAACTGCTGCATGAGAAGCACACATTCTTCTTGTTACATGGCAACTTCAAATCAACAAGCAGCCCCTTCTGAAACAAATCCTCAGAACTCTATCTGGAAGACACAAGGAGTGGAAGAGAGACACTTTGCAGAACTCCAGCCTCTGCTGGTAGCTCTTACAGTCTGCAGTGCTGTAACAGGTGTTCCAAAGAGCCCTTTTAGGACAGGCACACTTAATGACCAGCCCCTTTCTCTTAGAAAGACACTGATAGACACCAGCCTGTAACTTCATAGGCTGTGTGGATTGTAAAACAAGTTCTACAGGAGACCATGGAACTATAGAACCTCAAAGGAGTCACTGTTTTGGTTTGGGTTTTTTTCCTGCTAAGGAGAAAAGTTTCCTTTCCTTACGCCACTCCCTTTGGCTTTTTTAATGTCTAAAACATAATCAGCAAATTACTTTGAGTCTAGACAATTTTAAATTGAAAGAACTAAGAAAAGAATTACTTACCCAATTTTCCTCTAGACTAGCAAATGGAAATGCACCACTCTGTCCCTGATTTTTATAACCTTCTTCACTCCTTCACTCCTAGCTGTTGTATGGATCTCCTTTCTCCCTGGATCACATGAAAGTGTTCTATTAATGTGAATTGGCTTATGTTTGAGAACACTATGCTGGAGAGCTATGAAGTGTAAGGAATCTGACCCAGGGAGCTGCAGGGCTGTGACACATCAGTTCTTCACAGGAATGCTCAGTTGCTGGATGAGAATAACACAGGACAGGTCCTGTGCACTGGGTGCAGAGTGCTGCTGCTGCTGCTGTTAGCACACTGCTTGCTGAAGGCAGTGAGACAAGCTCCATGGTCCAGCCCTGCCGCTGGGATGTTACCCTCTGGTTTTACACTCCAGAACTGCAACCAAGTACGAAGTTGTCTCTCTCACCTGACTGTTACTAAGCAAAGCTTGGGAGAATGAATCTGTTTAGCACATGACAAATGTATACAACCACAGCATGGCTAGAGGTGATAGCTGCCTTAAGTAAAGCATTGCAAGGCAGCACTACTCTGCATAGCACAGAATCACAGAACCACAGGTTAGGGGCTGGAAGGGACCTCAAAAGATCATTTAGTTCAGCACCCCTGCCACAGCAGGACCACCCAGAGCAGATCACACTGGAATGCATCCAGGTGGGTCTTGAATATCTTCAGAGAGGGAGACTCCACAACCCCCCTGGGCAGCTTTTCAGGAGATAACTAACTACCAAACCCCAAAGAATGTCAGTTGAGCATAGAGTTGTCTTAGCTGTCACCCCCCAAAGCACAAGTCACTGGCACAGGAAACCCACACCAGGCACAGCAATGACTTCAGTAGAACATGGTCCCAGCATCATGTGGCTCTTGGAAAACCCTCCCTTAGAAGGCATCATTTCAGAGAGGAAAACAATATTTCTTTTGTAGTAGGTTGTGATTCACAGACTTTTAAACACATGTAACAACAACAACATATTCCCAGCAGCATCAGACATGAAGAAATCATTGCTGCAACAGGATTAAAACCATCAGAAGTACTGAGGGAGAAGTTAACAGCACTGGGTTGGCTGTGTCTGTTAGGAGATATCATCCAGAGATTGCTCTAAGGAATAGGGAATAGCTCTGAATTTTCTGGGAACACAGGAATTACTGGCCCATGAAAATCATAGAATTATTTAGGTTGGAAGACACCTCAAAGATCATCCAGTTCCAATCCCCTGCCATAGGCAGGGACACCTCCCATTAGCACAGGTCGCTCAAGGCCTCATCCAACCTGGCCTTGAACACCTCCAGGGAGGTTGTGGAGCACAGAAGCACAGAGTGTGATCAAAGATCCCATTCTGTGCTTCTGTGCTCCCCAACCTCCCTGGGCAACCTGTGCCAGTGTCTCACCACCCTCACTGCAAACAACTTCCTCCTAACATCCACTTTCAATCTCCCCTCTGACACTTCAAACCCATTCCCCTTGTCCTGCCATTCCAAGACCTTGTCAATAGTCCCTCCCCAGCCTTCCTGGAGCCCCCTTCAGATCCTGCAAGGCCACTCCAAGCTCTCCTGGAAGCCTTCTCCTCTCCAGGCTGCACAGCCCCAACTCTCTCAGCCTGTCCTCACAGCAGAGCTGCTGCAGCCCTCTTGGCATCTTGGTGGCCTCCTCTGGACTGGCTCCAACACTTCCATGGCCTTCCTGTGCTGGGGGCTCCAGAACTGCACCCAGGACTGCAGGTGGGGTCTGAGGAGAGCAGAGTAAAGGAGGAGAATCCTCTCCCTTGCCCTGCTGCCCACACTGCTCTTGATGCAAAAACAATGCCATGCAGTTATGCAAAACATGGGTGCAGCTGTACAAAGCACTAATTGGCTTTCTCTTTTGCAAGCCTCTGCCATCGTTCCACATTTGCTTCTAATTCCTTTGCTCCTCCATTGGAAACGGACTGGCTGGACCACCAAGGCAGCAGCTGTCCAGCTCTGCTGTGCTCTGAGACATCCCTCATGTGTGTGTCTACCTCCTGCTTCTTCTAAGATTTGTTGTAATCGTTGTTCAGTTGTAGAGGAGAAGTGACAGCTTTTCAGCATTCTGGTCTCCACCAGCATGACTTCCCCAGGTTGTTGTAGCAACCTTGCTTCAGTCTTTCACTTAATGAAACCTCCCAAGTCATGAAAAGCAGACCTCCTGGTGCTGCTGAGGTTCAGGGGGTTTTGGGTTTTGGTTGGGGGTTTTTTTGTTTGTTTTTTTTATTTCTTTCCCCTAATATCCCACCAGATTGGGCCCCAGGCTTGCTTTTTTTTTTTTTTTTTTTTTAAAGAGCTCTATTAATAACTGTTCTTTCATATTCCTCTGCAAATACCTTCTTAGATTGGCACAGGGTATACTGTGATTTGATGTGCTGTAACCTAACCCCCTCTGCTGAAAGAGTATCTGGTGCCAGATCTTTACCTCTCTTGGGATTATCTCTGTCAACATGGAAATAAAAGCTTCTGTGAGAACCAAGTATATGAAGTTACACTTCTACATTGCTAAAACTTTTTTTTTTCTTTTAAGTTAGCTGCCCTCATTAAATGAAACTCCTCTCATCTGTGTGTGCTTGCAGAGCTGGCAGCTGCGTGGCAAAGTCTCCCAGTTTGTTTCTGGTGTTTTGATTAGGCTAAGCCCCAGCTCAGATCACCAGGATTATTTTTGTGTCAGGAACAGCCTCCACTGAGCGACAGGTCCTGGGTGACTGTGTTATTAGGCAGCAAATTTCATGCTTTATCTTTTTGCCCCGGATAGTAGCATTTATTTTGGTGTATTGAAGGGAAATGGAAGAGGGTTGAGCTTTACGCGGCGCTCCCGGGCAGTGACGGAGCTGTCCTGTACCGAGGGGTCTGTTGCCGGTAAGCTCTAGGAGCACCTGCTGGCAGAGCAGGGATCTTCACGGCAGGACACCAACCTCCCCAAACCGGACTAAGGATTGCATTTGATACCAAATCAGTGGTGGTAGAGCAACAGTTCATTGCTCTAGATGAGAGCAGCTGCGTGCTGAACAGCTCCTGAGCTATCTGGGCCACACTGTGAGCACCACTGCTAATTCACTTCTCAGCATGCTAAAACCCCACTGCATGATTGCTCTCTGTGAGGAGCCTAGAGACTGTCTCCAGCTTGCTGAAATACAGCATCCAGGTGAGCTGCTGCATGTCAGGGGACATACCAAATCTGCAGTGTTAAGAATGAGAAATCACAGAATGGGCTGGCCTGGAAGGGACCTCCAAAGCTCATCCAGTGCAACCTCTCTGCACTCAGCAGGGGCATCCTCAACTAGAGCAGGTTGCACACAGCCCTGTCTTCACCTTGAATATCTCCAGGGATGGGGCCTCAACCACCTCCCTGGGCAAACTGTTGCAGTGTTCCACTACCCTCCAGGTGCAGAACTTGTTCCTCACATCCAATCTAAATCTGCTCTGCTCTAGTTTGAAGGCATTGCCCTGGTCCTGTCCCCGCAGGCCTTTGCAAACAGTCTCTCTGCAGCCTTCTTGCAGGAGATCTGCTAAATGCCAGAAACTTTGGGGAATGGTGAAATCTGCACCCAACAAATCTCTCCTAATAAATCTGGAATATTTAAGATCCCTCTTGGCCAGTCTTCTCATTTCAGTGAGAACAAGGAGGTTTATATCTGCTTATATGAGAACTGAATAGGCACCAGATGAAAAACAGTCCTGGTGAGCAAAGCCAGCCTGAAAATCTCACAGTCAGCTGAACTTAGACCATTTGCTTCAGCTACTCTTTCCACTGTTGACAGTAACAGTTGCCATAAATACACAGTAACAGTGTCTGCAGCCCAGGTTCTGGATGCTCTCTGGGCTGCCAGAGCACACTGACAGTTCAGACTGTGCTTCTCATCCACCAGCACCCCCAAGACCCTCTCCTCAGGGCTGCTGAAGTGCCATTTACCCTCAGTTGCTCCCAGATGACCCAAGCTGATGTGACACTTGATTTTACTGCCTGAAGCTGCCATTCTATTCTCTGCAGCAAGAGCTCAGGTAGCATCCACCTTCTGCCTCACACATGGTGTGTGCTGTCACAGACTGCTCCACACAAGCAGCAGGAGGCTTTTCCCCCCCTTGCTACCACTCCCAAGTGACGAGTGAAAGAGTTTTACACACGAATAAAATGAAAACTGAACTCAGATTGAACCCCACTGAAGTGTGGAGACTTCTTATTTCACACACAGCCTGGTTCCCCATATAAACACAAGCTACTGTAGCAACATGGCAATAATTGCTGGAATGATTTTGCAGTGCACAATGTCCTTGTTGAAAGTGAACTTCAATGCTGCATGGTATTTGCTGCAAGACTGTGCTTTTTTAGTGCTTCAGTTTTGGCTCATTTTGGGTTGCCTCTGTAGGAGCTCTTATGGTTACTCCATTGTACATCTGGGACAAAGAGCAGCCTGTGAGATGTTTTGCTCTCGTACCCAAGGAGTGAAAGGCCCTGCTTGTCTCAGCACCAAGAAAGGTCAAAGACAGATGTCAAGAAACCAAGCACCATCTTCAGAAACACAAGAACAGTGTTTGCACGAGGCTGGGCACAACAGCATTTCCTCAGCAAGGTACTGAACCTTGTACCTCATACCCAATCTTATCCTACTTGGCACCTCCACCTCAGCATGTTGCATAGGGCACTGTGTTACAAAGTCTTTGAAACAGGGCAGATTTCTCACTCTGTGATTGTCTTCTGTGCTGTACAACAGGCCTCAGTCTTGTTTGGACCCTCTCCTGAGACATTCTGTGTCAGGGTCCAAAAGTGTATTACTCACTGTGAATTTGCAAGGCAAATTTCTCGGCGCTCAACTACTCACACAAAGGATGAGAACAGAAAATTGTCCAAGAGTCCAAACCAGAATTCAGTCATTCTGTGCTGGAAAACAGAATATTGTAAAGATATCTTTTGAGAGACAGCTTTTGCATAGTTAGAGCCTGCAGTCCAGCAGAAGTCCTGGATTGGGAAAGACAATATAGAGCCATGACTGTAGACTGAATTGATCTCAGAAACGCAGAACAGACCTCTGAGATCACCCAGCCCAGCCCATGACCTAACATCACCACATTGACCAGATCATGGCACTAAGGGCCACAAGCAAGCTTGACTTAAACACCTGCAGGGATAGTGACTCCACCACTCCCTGGGCAGTACATCCCAGTCTCTAATTCCCCTTTCCATCAGGAAGTGCTTCCTAGCATCCAACCTAACCCTCCCCTGGTGCAGCTTCAGGCCATGCCCTCTCATCCTGTCACAGGTTGCCGGGGAGCAGAGTCTGACCCCCACCTTACTACATCTTCCCTTCAGGTAGTTGTAGAGTGTGCTAAGGTGTGTCCCCCCCCCAACTCTCCTCCAGGCTGCACACCCCCAGCTTCCTCACCCTCTCCTCAGCAGCCTTCCCCTCCAGTCCCTTCCCCACTCTTGTCGCTCTCCTCTGGCCCCACTCCAGCCCCTCAATATCTCTTTCAGTGAGCACTCAGAGCTGCACACAGTGCAGGAGGTGAGGTCTGACCAGTGCAGGGCAGAATGAGACCTCCAGTCCTGCTGCACACACTACTCCAGTCTACTGAAGTCCTTGAGAAATCACTGTAAGAATGTGAGGGTCCTGAGCTCTTGCCTTCTGTTTGCCAGCTTAGTGAGACTGCAAAAACTCGAGGGCAATCCTGCGGCTGCGTTTGAACACTGAAGCCAGAGCATTGCTACTGTAACAAAACCCAGGCTTAGGGGAGTTACCTGCTGAAACCAGGAATCATAGAATCATAGAATCATAGAATGGTAAGGTTGGAAGGGACCTCAAGGATCATCTAGTTCCAACCCCCTGCCATAGGCAGGGACACCTCCCACTAGTACAGCTCACTCAAGGCCTCATCCAACCTGGCCTTGAACACCTCCAGGGAGGGAGCAGCCACAACCTCCCTGGGCAACCTGTGCCAGTGTCTCACCACCTTTACTGTAAAGAACTTCCTCCTAACATCCAGTCTAAATCTCCCCTCTGCCAGTTTAAGCCCATTGCCCCTTGTCCTGTCATTGCAGGACCTTGTAAATAATCCTTCCCCAGCCTTCCTGTAGGCCCCCTTCAGATACTGGAAGGCTACTATCAGGTCCCCTCGAAGCCTTCTCTTCTCCAGGCTGAAGAGCCCCAACTC
>VWZE01007616.1:50133-69141 GCA_013396675.1 Eubucco bourcierii | reverse complement strand
CCTGGCACAGCTTGAGGCTGTGTCCTCTTCTTCTGTCCCTGGGTGCCTGGCAGCAGAGCCCAACCCCAGCTGGCTCCAACCTCCCTTCAGGGAGCTGCAGAGAGCAATGAGCTCTGCCCTGAGCCTCCTCTTGTGCAGGCTGCACACCCCCAGCTCCCTCAGCCTCTCCTCACAGGGCTGTGCTCCAGGCCCCTCCCCAGCCTTGCTGCCCTTCTCTGGGCACCTTCCAGCACCTCAACATCTCTCTTGAATGGAGGGGCCCAGAACTGGACACAGCACTCCAGGTGTGGCCTGAGCAGTGCTGAGCACAGGGGCACAAGAACCTCCCTGCTCCTGCTGCCCACACTGCTCCTGAGCCAGGCCAGGATGCCATTGGCTCTCCTACAGGTTATACCAATTTGATACTATTCCATATTATTTCAACTCTCTTTTCACCAGAATCTTGGGAAAGCCTGTGCTCACAGCCAAAGCAGACTGCTCTCTGATTTGTGTGACAGCATCCACCAAAAGCCTGCTTCAAGGAGCTCTTGGGGTAGTAGGATGTCAGAAATAACCACTCAGCACACTTCCTAAACCCCTGAGATTTAGGCAACAGCTCTGGTCCTTGTCATGAGCCACAAGGAAATGAGGCCCTAGAGGGACCCTGCTTGTCCCACTGCTCCAAGTGAGCAGCCAAATCCACCATGGCACTAAATCAACACAGATGATCCTGGCACTAAGAAAGGAGTAGAAAGAGGGGAGAAACTATTAATTTTTACATTTGTATTAATAAAATGCTCACCAGGAAAGGACACTTTGAATGGTGCTGACTTTTCCAGACTTGGAATGCTTTAGAATCATAGAATCATAAAATGGTAAGGTTGGAAGGGACCTCAAAGCTCAGCCAGTTCCAACCCCCTGCCATAGGCAGGGACACCTCCCACTAGCACAGGTCACTCAAACCCTCATCCAACCTGGCCTTGAACACCTCCAGGGAGGTTGTGGAGCACCAAAGCATGGAATGTGATCTGGGCAACCTGTCTCACCACCCTCACTGCAAATAACTTCCTCCTAACATCCAGTTTCTATCTCCCCTCTGCCAGTTCAAACCCATTGCCCCTTGTCCTGAGATGGCAAGACCATGTCAATAGTCCCTCCCCAGCCTTCCTGTAGGCCCCTTTCAGATACTGGAAGGCTATTATAAGGTCTCCTTGAAGCCTTCTCTTCTGACTGCAGAGCCCCAACTCTCTCAGCCTGTCCTCCTTTGTTGTGGACAGCTTAAAAATATTTAAGACACATTCCTAGTTAATTAATAACAGGTATTCTTACGTTTGACTCAGCTTAAACTTTGTTGTGTGTAAAGAATGTCATGTGTCATGTTTAGCTACATGAGGAGTCTGTTTCACTTCAAACTATGCATTTGGTACTTTAGTTGCCAGAGCACAGAGCCCTGCTTAGTGAAGAATCAACTCTGCCTAGTGATCAGTCTGCACGTTTATGTGGAAATGATGAAGGCAGTTGAACATCTTCCTTGAGGATAGCCTGAGGGAGCTGGGGCTGTGCTGCTGGGAGAGGAGACAACTAAGGGTTGACCTCAATCATGTTTTTAGATATGTGCAGGGTGAGTGGCAGGAGGTTGGAGCCAGGCTCTGCTGGGTGATGCCCAGGGACAGCACAAGGGGCACTGGGTGCAAGCTGAGCCACAGGAGGTTCCATGTGAACCTGAGGAGGAAGTTTTTCCCTGTGAGGGTGCCAGAGCACTGGCACAGGGTGCCCAGGGGGGCTGTGGAGTCTCCCTGCCTGGAGGCATTCTAACCCAGCTGGATGTGTTCCTGTGTGATCTGCTCTGGATGATGCTGCTCTGGCAGGGGGGTTGGACTGGCTGAGCTTTGGAGGTCCCTTCCAGCCCTGACATTCTGTAATTCTATGAAATATATGCATTAGAGATACTCAGTGGTTATCACTCTCTTGTCTCTAATTTTCGCCTCTTCTGCTCCTCAGATCACAGAATACATCTGGTAGGAAGAGACCTCCAACATCATCCAAGCCAACCCTTGACCTCCACACTAAAGCACAGGCACCTGAGCACCCCCGGGCTGGTGACTGCTGCACCTGTCCTGGGCAGGGCATTCCGACCTCGGAACGGCAGAGAAGCTAAAAATGAGACAGAAGCTCTGTCACTGCCAGGGTCGTGCTCACACTTCCACTGTTGACCAAGGATGGAAGTTTTATGCCCAGATTTACCAAAAGCTGATAAAAGCAGAGAACTTGCATAAGGCACGAAGGGAAAAGTCAGGCCTCGGACCTTCTCTGGGGGATCTTCTGGGGGGCCTTTCGGAGGATGACTCGAAACGGGCACAGCTGATGCCGGGACGAGCCGAGGCCAGCTGCCTGCGCGGCCAGGCCCGGGGCTGTCAGCGTTGCTCGGTCCAGCTGCTGCCTTCCGGCCGCGGCCCGGCCCGGGGCTGCCAGCGTTGCTCGGTCCAGCTGCTGCCTTCCGGCCGCGGCCCGGCCCGGGGCTGCCAGCGTTGCTCGGTCCAGCTGCTGCCTTCCGGCCGCGGCCCGGCCCGGGGCTGCCAGCGTTGCTCGGTCCAGCTGCTGCCTTCCGGCCGCGGCCCGGCCCGGGGCTGCCAGCGTTGCTCGGTCCAGCTGCTGCCTTCCGGCCGGTGCCTCACGAGCGCAGCGCCGTTACCTCAGCGAGCGGCCCAAAGCCTCTCGCTCATCCCTGCCCGACAGCGCCTCCCTGGGGCGGTGGCAGGCACAGCGACCCTTGCGGCGCGGGCTGCGGCGGCCGTGGCCTCGCCCCTGCGCTCCGCCTGCTCCTCCGCTCCACGCCGGTTTGGGCCTCTCGGGCCACCGTCGCGACCTGCAGTGGCGTTTGTGCGCCCTTGGCGCCTTCCGTGGGGCCGGGCTGCTGCCTCCCGGGGCGGCGGCCTCCCGTTTTTCTTCGCGGCGGGTCGGGAAGGCCCCGGGCGCCGACCAGCGATGTCGAAGGGGAGCGGAAAGGCGGATCGCTCCTCGTCGAGCTCGAGTACGGAGCACAGCATCCTCTCGCAGCCGTCCACCTCGAGTAACGGCGCCGTGCCGCTGCATGGCCGCCTGTGGGAGGGAGAAGAACCGGAGGCGATGGAGGAACAGCTCAGGCGACCGGGGAGCGCCGAGAGCGCCGGCGACGAGTGCAGCCGAAGAATGATCCGAAACCAGTACCGGGAGCTCATCTACAGCGTGCAGCGTAAGCCCGGGGTGCGGCTCTCTCAGAAGCGGCCGAGCCTGCGGCAGCGCCGTCAGCCCCAGGCTGACCGCGGGGCGGGAGCAGCATTGGCATCCCTCCGGCGGGTTCCTCTGCCCCGGGCAGTGGGCGCCGGGCAGCCGTTTACGTGCCAGGCTGATAGCTCCTCACAGCTCGTTGCTGGAGGAGCTCGGAAAGCTTTCGTGGGAGCCCCTAAGTTCCTTGTCCTGCTGGAATTCTGGGCCTGCGATCGGATGGGAGTTTGCCCCTCTGGAAACGTTTGCGTTCTCGAGGCTGGCGAAGTTAGCAGGGCTTCACCTGCGCTCCACGCCCGTGACTGCGGCGATGCGGGGGGTCTGCTTTAGACCTGGGCACACGCTGAAAGCCTTCAGCTTTGCGTTCATGGCGTTCGGACTCTGAGTTTGAAACTGCAGGCACCAGTATCCGTCTGAACCAGAGTGTTACCCTTCGGCTTTCCAGGGAGCGCTCTGGGATTTTTAGCATTTCTTTAGCTAGGTGTGCCAGGGCTTCTCCCGTGTCTGCAATGTGCTGCTTCTCTCCTGAAAGCACAGCAGTAGCTGTTCGAGTAGGCGCTGCCAGGTGTGGTTGTTTTCTGCCTGCTTGCTACCTTTGTAGGGTTGTTTTACTAGAGAAGAGAATTAGAAAGGTCTTTTCCAACCGAAGAGATTCTAAGATAATCGAGTTCAACCCATTACTTAAGTCTGCCGGGGCTGATACTAATCCACGTGCTTAGCACATCTCTGCCTCCAGGGATGGGCATTCAACCACCTCCCTGGGCAGCCTGTTCCAGTGTCTGAGAATCCTTTGTGTGAAGAGTTTCTTCAAATGTCTGATCTGCCTGCTGCAACCTGAGGCCGTTTGCTCTCATCCTGTCACTTGTTACAAGGGAGAAGAGACTGCCACATGCCTCACTGCAATCTCCTTTCAGGGAGCTGTAGAGAGCAATGAGGTTTCCCCTCAGTCTCCATTTCTCCAGTCTATACACCCCCAGTTCCCTCAGCTGCTTCTCACCAGCCCTTCAGACCCTACACCAGCTTCGTTGGACATCCTTCAGCACCTCGATGTCCTTGGAGTGTGGGGCCCAAAACTTAATCCAGTACTCAGTGCTGAGTACAGGGAGACCATTCACTTTCCTGGTCCTGCTGGTCACACTATTGCTGATCTAGGCCAGCATGTTTTTGGCCTTGGCCACCTGAGCACACTGCTGGCTCATGTTCAGCTGCCTGTCAACCAACACCTTAAGGTCTTTCTTTGCTGGGCAGTTTCCAGCCACTCTTGCCAATGCTTGGAGCGTTGCATGGGGCTGTAAGCAAAACGTGGGTGATCCAGACTGTGTTTGTGCAGTAGCTGTGGTATGTCAGTGCAGTGAGCAAGGTCTGTGTCTGTAAAACAGTGCTGGGAGTAGCTGCCTAGAGCGGAGCTTAAGTTCTGTGTAAAGTGTTGCATGTAAGTAACTGTGTCTGAGGTGGGGATCTTCGCCATCACCCAGGACACCTGCTGGGAGCTTTGTTCCTTTCTTTCTTTCATGAAAGTCCTTAACAACTTTGAGGTAGGACAAATAACATACAGAAAGTGTGGTATCTGGTAGTTGCTTGGATGCAGGTACTGATATTTTACTGGAACCAAGAGAAATCTGGGGTCTGCTAACATAAATCCCAACTATCTCATTGCATGGAAGTGAACAGGGAATTGCTGCTTCAAACTGAGTCAATGCATACAAATTAAAAATTAGATAATCTTGCAATTGAACATACTGTGGCTGTATCCTGTGTTTTTGTGTGTTGGGAGGGCTTTGAACCAGCTAGTTTTGATTAAAGTGGAAGTATGTGTTTCTGGATGCTCCTATATTTAAGTAATTTAGGCTTTCATTTGTGTTCCTTCCCCTCAGAAAATCGTGAGGATATGCTGAGTTCAAAAACCAACAGGCTGACAGAAGCTTTGGAAGAAGCCAATAAACTGTTTAGTGGAGGTAAAACATATTCTGTGGGCCTTGTGTGTTTGCTTGACAGTTGTGAACAGAAAAGGGCAAAAGAATGAAAAGAAGGAAGCTGAGCTCCACTTTATCAGGCTTGTTAAAGTATAACTTCAAACAGTTGTGTTTAGTTGAGAGGAATTTTTTGAGTAACTCAATGTGAGAAAATAAATATTACTTTAATGTTTGTTTGCACTTAGAAGTCCTCCTTGCTTTAGCTTGGCTCCAGAACAAGACTTGTAAGCAGTACCTGTTCCAAATATCAGTGTAGAAGGCATCATTTCACTTAGAGATAGAAAATGTGCCAACGAAAAATGCCTTTTACCCCTTAAGGTAATTGTTCTTTGGCCATGTTTGCCTTTGTCAGTTCTATCCTCTCCTTTCCCCTCTCTTTTCCAACAGCAAATGTCCTTGTAAAGATTAAGTGAAAGATACCAAGTTCTGTACCCAGCACAATCTGTGTGCCAAATGTTTTGATTGACTTTGTTGACAATTTCCTATTACCACACAATCCTTCCTGCTACAGTTTCCCGGGCACGAGAGGCTGCGCTGGATGCTCAGTTCCTTGTCTTGGCATCAAACCTAGGGAAGGAGAAAGCCAGTGAGCTGCACTCTGAGATGACAGCCTTTGACTCGCTGGTGTTTGCAGAAGACTTGGTGAGTTTCAGACTCTCCCGTCTGCCAACAGTTTGTTAGAGGATTAGTCTCTGTGAATCGTGCAATCAAAGCCTTGGATGGTCGGGGAGTATGTGCCAATTGTGGTCATGTCTATCAGTAACTGAGGGCTGGGGGTCAGAAGGAAGGGACAGGGACAGCCTCTGCTCACTTGTGCCCTGGGTTAGGACAAGAGGCAATGGATCAAAATTACGGCACAAGAAGTTCCACCCCAACATGAGGAAGAACTTCTTGACTGTAAGGGTCCCAGAGCACTGGCACAGGCTGCCCAGGGAGGTTATGGAGTCTCCTTCTCTGGATACTTTCCAGCCCTGTCTGGATGTGTTCCTGTGCAATCTGCACTAGATTGTCTGGTCCTGCTCTGGCAGGGGAGTTGGAATGGATGATCTGTGGAGGTCCCTTCCAACCCCTAACATCCTGTGACCCTGTGATAGAATTCAACACTCTTCCTATGAATGGCTTTGATTAGTGACACTAAGCAGGAAGTTAATTGTTTTAAGCTATGTATTAAGCATTTCTGGGATGAACAGGGGAAAATCCTAAGTTAAAATGGAAACGTTCCCCTTCCTCGTTGCATTGCTGCTACTTTGTCTCAGTTCAGTGGATACAAACTTGAACATAAAAGGTTTCACCTCGACCTGAGGAGAAACTTCACTGTGAAGGCGACATTGCCCTGGAGCAGGCTGCCCAGAGGCTTTGTGGAGTCTCTCTGGAGACTTTCCAAACCCAACTGGATGGATTCCTGTGCAGACTACCCAGGATGATCCTGTGTCACTGGCATGAAACAGGACCTTGGGTTACTTGCATGCTTGTTTCTTCATACTGTCACTATGTGGAACAGTCAGTTTAAAGAGCTTTGGACCAGATTTGATTTTTTTTCTTTACCCTCCCTGAGTATTTTCTCCTATGTTATAGCAGATTAATAAGGAGTCAGAGTCTTTGAAATGTAGAGTGCTACAATACAAAAACCATACCAACTTCAATTGCTTTATTGGAGGCTTTCCTGGGAAAGTCTGGGTTGGTGGATACAGCGGTTGGGCCAAATAAGTTATTTTATGGTATTTGAGGTATACAGGCTGAAGCCTCAAAAAACATAATTTTATTTACCTCCAGCTATCTTTTTTCATTGCATGCTGGTACTTACTGCATCCCAGCTTGTATGTGAGTGTTTTTCTGTTTTCATAGTATCTTCAGGAAAGTCAAAGTTCTTGTGCAGTGATATGAAATGTTAGCCTCACCATAATGCAGTATTTCAGCACTAATGTACCTGCTGCTATTTGTCTTCAGTGACTTTTCACTGCAGCTTTTTTCCCCTCTCGCAGCTATCCTTCATGGGCATAAATCGCATTGAGGGAGAAGGTGATGATAGTGATTCTGAGGATGCTTCAAGTGGCTTTTTACCTCATAATGCCTGGCATAAACTGGGAGCAGAAGCAGAAAAGTACTTCAGAAGAGCACCTTGTTTTCACTACATGTAAGTTTGTTTAAGGAAATAGCATGTACTGCAGCACAAGCTGATGCCTTCGTTCATTCTCACCTTTAATGGCCTGCACGTGAATAGAGTTTAATCTGGGGTCACAGAGTGTCCACAAGAACTTGCATCTGGGCCCAGTTCTTATGGTGCAGTGAACTCCTTGTCTCCAGAATATTTTATAATATTTTTCTCTTTGATTTTGATTTGGCTTGACTACAGAATAACATCACTTGTATCTAGCAGTAAGATACTCTTGAGAGAGCTGTTTCACACCCCGACTGGTAGAAGTGATCCTCTTTTCCTTTAGAAGCTGATCTTCCCTCAGCTTTCTCTCCCTGGACAAGCTGCAGCCAGAATTATGAATAGAGGAATCCATGAGATTTTTATTTTTCCCCTCTCTTTCCCAGGCAGTTGTGGAAGGTGAACCTAACAGGGTCTGTATCTTACCTGGTGGTTGTGTTATGAAAAGGCCAACAGTTCTTGTATGTCTGTGTCAGTGGGTTGTCTTTTAGATTCTTGCTGTTTGCCTGTGCCTGCAGAAGGAATCACCTAGTTACTGGCAAGTGGCCTTATGTAGGATCAGCATCATCTCTCCTTATGCACAGGCAAGCCATTTAGCAAGAGCTTTTTTAGCTGTTGTCAAACACTCACTTGGCTTACAGGCAGCACTCCACTTGAAATCTGTCATAAAGCCACAGACTCATACATTCATAGAATGGTTTGGGTTGGAAGGGACCTTAAAGCTCATCTAGTTCCAAACCCCTGGCATTGTTAGGGACACCTTCCACTAGACCAGGTTGCTCAAGGTCATTTGTCAGCCTACAAGTAGCAGAATCTAGTTCAGTGAAATTAGCACTAGTAGAAGTGACAGAATATTGTTGTCTCTGCTTCTACTCTTGTTCCACTCCCCACATGAGTGTCACTGTAAATGTAAGGTAGTTGGAGAATATAATAACTTATAGAATGGTAAGGTTGGAAGAGACCTCAAAGCTCAGCCAGTTCCAACCCCCTGCCATAGGCAGGGACACTTCCCACTAGCACAGGTCACTCAAGGCCTCCTCCAACCTGGCCTTGAACACCTCCAGGGAGGTTGTGGAGCACAGAAGCACCGAACATGATCAAAGATCCCATTCTGTGCTGCTTCTGTGCTCCACAACCTCCCTGGGCAACCTGTGCCAGTGTCTCACCACCCTCACTGCAAACAACTTCCTCCTAACATCCACTTTCAATATCCCCTCTGACACTTCAAACCCATTGCCTCTCATCCTGACATTCCAAGCCCTTGTCAATAGTCCCTCCCCAGCCTTCCTATAGCCCCCTTCAGACCCTGCAAGGCCACTCCAAGCTCTCCTGGAAGCCTTCTCCTCTCCAGGCTGCACAGCCCCAACTCTCTCTCAGCCTGTCCTCACAGCACAGCTGCTCCAGCACTCTGATCATCTTGGTGGCCTCCTCTGGACCAGCTCCAACTTGATCATATAATATCTACCATAATGATACCATAACATTCAATTATATCATTAAGTGTATAATATGATACCTAATGTTGGATAACTGAGATCTTTCAAGCCTAGGTTTGTGTTCTTAAGCCATAAGCTCTAAATGATGAAGTACATTTGCTAATAATTGGTATGACCTTAAGACAAAACTGCAAGGAAGCTGCATTTTGTCATCTGAAGTAATGATGGACTTCTGTTGCTATGGGGATATTCACAAAGTGTTACTTGTAAATGATAAAGTGCAGTTCTCAGGTTAGGAAAAGAGCTGCTTGTTTCTGACCTCAGCAGTGTTAGTCTGACTCCTGAGTTTGGTTTGTTGTTTGGTTGTTTTTTTTTTCTCCCTGGTCAGTCTCTGGCTTCTGCAGTTGACTTGCAACTGACCTGAGATAGTGAAACATTTGTGCTGCAGAATTTTTGGGTACCTGCTGATCTAACTTGAATTGAGTCTCAATTCACTCTCCTTTAGGCATCTAATTTGGTGGAGATTCAAGGCAACCAAAGTTAGGAGCCTAAGTTCCTTATGTAGTCAATGGAGAGAGGTAAGCACTTGAAGAAAGTGCCTGAGCCTAGCACCTGTTACACTGTTTAATTAGAAGCATTAGCTCTCTTCTTAGTGCACTGAACATTCTAGTGATTGACTATAGCTTACAAATCTGTGGCTTAATAATTTGTTTTATTGCAAACCTCAACTTGCAGAAACTGAAAAATAGATGGACAAGGGGCAATGGGTTTGAACTGGCAGAGGGGAGATTTAGACTGGATGTTAGGAGGAAGGTCTTTACAGTGAGGGTGGTGAGACACTGGCACAGGCTGCCCAGGGAGGTTGTGGCTGCTCCCTCCCTGGAGGTGTTCAAGGCCAGACTGGATGAGGCCTTGAGTGAGCTGTGCTAGTGGGAGGTGTCCCTGCCTATGGCAGGGGGTTGGAACTAGATGATCCTTGAGGTCACTTCCAACCTTACCATTCTGTGATTCTATGGAAAGGATAAATGTTGTATGGAGAGAGCTGTTAGGCAGAAAAGTTTGTAATCAGTGAAAATGGAGATAATGAGGACCTGAACCATGGGCTCTTATTTCTCAGCTAATTAAAGTGGATGCAAAGTTTTCAATTTAAAAGAAAAAAAAAGTTGGAATAACTGCATCAGGTTTTCTGCCTCTGTTGATTAATCTGGTTTGAGGCTGCCAGCATATCTGGAGCAGCTTGGGAGGATGTTTGGTTTTAGCTATCAGTCAGTACTTTGCACTTCTATCAGGAGCTCAGCTGCTCAGTATGTAGATTTCTTAGCTCCAGTGTAAAACATACTTCCATATATATGTTCTTTTTGTTCTGCTTAGGTTGGGATCTTTCAAGTCTGATCCTCCTGTACCAAGGCAACGGATAGAGAGGCAGAAAAAGACAACAAGAGGGGAAATAAAACAGGCAATGCCTGCCCAGGTTTGTGAAGTGTTCTTTTAATTGGTGATTTGTTTTGGCATATTACAAAGGACTTCCAAATCTTTCTGTTTATGTTCTTTTGTGTTTTGAAGTTACAAACTGTAGTGCTAAGGGATTTAGACTTCATAATTAGCTGCCTGATTAGTTTCTTCTTTTGTTTTTTTGAAGTTACAAGCTATAGTACTAAAGGGTTCAGACCATAATTAGTTGCTTGATTAGTTTTGTGTGGACTGCAGCATTGGAATGGAAGGAAACAGGACTTACAGGCTGATGTCAAGTTCAGGGATGATTGACAGACTGGCTTTTCACATTAAGATTAACTTACTTGCTCTGATGCTCATTCCTTTGACAGGAAACAAAGAAACTTCTTTACATTAACATGTTTCCAACTTTTTAAATTGAAGTATTTTAACAGTATGTGGCATTTGCACGGAGATGGGGTTAATAACAGCAAACTAATTAGCTCCCTTACCCACTATTTCCCCTGCTTTCTGTTTCACCATTCTCTCTGTCTTGCTCTGGCAGAAAGATAAAGGTTTGAGGACACTTATGTTTGAAACTTGGAAAAAAAATAAACCACTTTGTTTTGGGAAAAACCTCTGGCTGATACCATCAGTACTTAGGGGCAGACTGTTGAGTTTGTCTCTTTAAATACAGCCTTCTTCAGACTAATCCAAGTAGTGACAGAAATTACTCTGATGCAGTTTCTACTGGGAAGAGGAGAATCTGGAGGGTTTCAGAGAGTGGCTTCCAGAAGTGACTGTTTCTTGAGGCTTGCTTAGGTAAATACTGATGATCAGCATTTATTCTAACCTCGTGCTAGATAAATGGTTTTGTGTGAAAGGTTCTGTAGCTTGCTTTATGACAAGGTGGTTGAAGGACTCTGTTAGCTGACAGGAACTGCACACTGGTTGCTGAAGACTGTACTGGAGCAGTGAATTTGGTGCTCTGCTGGTTACAGCATTTGAAGTGTAATTTGCAGTACCTTGTGTTAGGGATAATCTGTAAAATCAGTCCTTTGACCATGTCAAACTTGGTGAGTGATGTTTCTTACACAAACTTAGGTGCCTGTGCTGAAAAAGAGAGAGCTAAATGAACTGCCCTTCTGTGCTTAGGAATAAACTCCTTCAGTAAACTCAGACTAGGCACCACGAAGGACAACCCAAGGCCTACAGAGTCATAGAACTGTTTTAGTCAGAAGAGATCTCTCAGGTCAAATCCAACCATTAATCCAGGCACTGCTAGGTCACCACTAAATCATGCACCACATCTTCAACTATTGGAAAGTGAGCATACACCTCTAAGTAGGCTCAAAGAACACAAACTGTGGCCTTTCAGTTTGCATGGTAAGGTGGCAATTAATTCCTAAAGGACATTCTAGGTTGTCTCACGTTTGCATGAGTGTGTGTGGCAAGAAGGTAAAAATTTATCTTTGCTGTTGTGTTCCTTAAAGCCCTTTTCATATTCTTGTCTTACAACAGTGGTTATTCAAGGTAAAAATATGTTAACTGTGTTTCTTTTTTTCCAGTTGAAAAAAATGGAGGAGTCTCATCAAGAGGCTACAGAAAAAGAAGTAGAAAGGATCTTGGGTTTACTGCAAACTCACTTTAAAAATGATCGTGAGTATGATTCAGTTAAGTTTTAAAGCATTCCTTGGAGGAGGTGAACACAGTTAGAAGTGGCTAAATGGCAGAAACAAAATCAAGTGGAGCTTCTTCAGAGGGGAGATTGAAAGTGGATGTTAGGAGGAAGTTGTTTGCAGTGAGGGTGGTGAGACACTGGCACAGGTTGCCCAGGGAGGTGGTGGAGAACAGAAGCACAGAATGGGATCTTTGATCACGTTGGGTGCTTCTGTGCTCCACCACCTCCCTGGAGGTGTTCAAGGCCAGGTTGGAGGAGGCCTTGGGTGACCTGTGCTAGTGGGAGGTGTCCCTGCCTATGGCAGGGGGTTGGAACTGGCTGATCCTTGAGGTCCCTTCCAACCTTACCATTCTGTGATCCCAAGTAGAAATCTTGATGATGAAGGACATAATGCTCTGTGTGTTTTCATAGAATCATAGAATCATAGAATGGTAAGGTTGGAAGGGACCTCAAGGATCATCTAGTTCCAACCCCCTGCCATAGGCAGGGACACCTCCCACTAGTACAGGTTACTCAAGGCCTCATCCAATCTGGCCTTGAACACATCCAGGGAGGGAGCATCCACAACCTCCCTGGGCAACCTGTTCCAGTGCCTCACCACCCTTACTGTAAAGAACTTCCTCCTAACATCTAGTCTAAATCTCCCCTCTGCCAGTTTAAGCCCATTGCCCCTTGTCCTGTCATTGCAGGACCTTGTAAATAATCCTTCCCCAGCCTTCCTGTAGGCCCCCTTCAGATACTGGAAGGCTACTATCAGGTCCCCTCGAAGCCTTCTCTTCTCCAGGCTGAAGAGCCCCAACTCCCTCAGCCTGTCCTCATAGGAGAGCTGCTCCAGCCCTCTGAGCAACTTTGTGGCCCTCCTCTGGACCCGCTCCAACACTTCCATGTCCTTCCTGTGCTGAGGGTTCCAGAACTGCACACAGGACTCCAGGTGGGGTCTGAGGAGAGCAGAGTAAAGGGGCAGAATCACCTCCCTTGCTCTGCTGTTTTGGGTTTTGGTTTGGGTTTTGATCTTTTTTTTTAATGAACACTAAGCAGTTGCTGTTTGATTGCAAAGGAAGTTTAAATCCTGCCCTCTCCCTCTCCTTAGAGCATGCCAGTTCTAGGAGGCAATGGCATAGGCAGTGTGGCAAGAGCTGGAGGAAGAGACTATTCTCTGGAAACTTTGTTTCTCTCTGCAGGCAACTGGGAGTTGAGTGTTGTAACTAGGTTGGCAAAGACACCGAGTTAGGTGTTGGAAGGAGTGCTGCCTGGCTTGGGTGTGTTGTTTCTATGTGTTAGCTGCCTGCATTACCACCTTGCTTGTTGTTTAACACCTCCTTTTCTTGCCCACCTCCAGCTGATACTCCAATTTCCTTCTTTGATCTTGTGATTGATCCCAACTCTTTTGCACGCACCGTGGAAAACATCTTTCACGTTTCCTTCATCATAAGGGTAAGATGTGACATGGCCTCCAAATCTTATTTCTACAGCTTGGCATTTGCCAGAACTACTGATTTTTGTGGCATGGCTATTGACAAAGCAGGGTTTTAAATATTAGGAGCCCTCATTTGTTTTCTACAGACAGTCTGTGATATTTTGGTACTTGAACTAAAAGAAAACAGAGGTACAGACTAATTGTTGAGGTTTTGTTTTACCAACAAAACAGCTGTGAAATTTCTGCTGTCCATACATTTAAAAAAGACAAAGAATTCTAGCTCATGTTATTTTGGATTCCAGTCAGTGAGTATGGAGGAGTTATTGAGGTGGTAGCAAAGTAGTGCAGTGTTTTATATTTATTTTGAACCTCTAGACAGGCACTTCAAACTATACTGAGTTTGTCTAATAAAATGAATTTTGGAGAAGAGAAAACTTGCATATATATCTTGACTATATTCAGATTCTGAAGGGTTAACTCAAATCAGTTTAATGTATAATGATGACTTTTAGTGAAACCTTTGTTACAGGGCAGTTGGTAAATGTTGAATTGTATCAGCTGCAGTCTTTGTGAATAGGAGATACATTGAAGTAGTTTTCCTTGTGGTTGCCAATTAAGATGCTATATCAATATAGGTACCTGTTTATAGGAATTAAAAATATGATACAGTGTGTTCTCCTAATTAGCTCTAACTTCCTGTTGTCTTCTAGGATGGTTTTGCAAGAATAAAGCTGGATGATGATAAATTGCCAGTGATAGGTAAAATTTTTATTACAACACTGAAAAGTATAGAATCATGGAATGGTAAGGTTGGAAGGGACCTCAAGGATCAGCCAGTTCCAACCCCCTGCCATAGGCAGGGACACCTCCCACTAGCACAGGGCACTCAAGGCCTCCTCCAACCTGGCCTTGAACAACTCCAGGGAGGGAGCAGCCACAACCTCCCTGGGCAACCTGTGCCAGTGCCTCACCACCCTCACTGCAAACAACTTCCTCCTAACATCCACTTTCAATCTCCCCTCTGACACTTCAATCCCATTGCCTCCTCAGCCTTCCTATAGCCCCCTTCAGATCCTGGAAGGCCACTCCAAGCTCTCCTGGAAGCCTTCTCTTCTCCAGGCTGCAGAGTCCCAACTCTCTCTCAGCCTGTCCTCACAGCAGAGCTGCTGCAGCCCTCTCAGCATCTTAGTGGCCTCTGGACCCGCTCCAACACTTCCATGTCCTGCATCTTAGGTGTTCACAACATGTTGTGCATGTTTTCAGCTGCAAGAGCAGAGATTTGGAGATGTGTAGTGAATGTCATGTATGACCAGCAGGTTGAGAGAGGTTCTCCTCTCCCTCTACTCTGCCCTAGTGAGGCTACATCTGGAGTAGTGGCTGCAGTTTTGAGCTACTGAGTTCAAGAGAGACAAGGCACTATTGGAGAGAGCCTAACAGAGGGCTGTAAAAATGATGAAGGGTACTTGAGAATCTTCCTGGTGAGGAGAGGCTGGGGGACCTGGGGCTGGTTAGCCTAGAGAAGACAGAGTGGGGTTTTTATCTGTATCTGAAGAGCAAGTGTTGAGAGGGTGGGACCAGACTCTTCACTGGTGCCCAGTGACAAGGGACAATGGGCACAAACTAGAGCAGAGGAACTTCCCCCAAAACATGAGGAAAATCTTTCCTGTAAGGGTGCCAAGCTGCCCAAAGAGCTTCTGGAATCTTCTCTGGAGAGATTCCAAACCCCTCTGGATGTGATCCTGTGCAGTGTGATCTAGGCAAATCTGCTTTAGCTCAGGGTTGGTCTACATGATCTCCAGAGGTCCTTTCCAGCCCCTACCATTTGCATAACTGAAGGCATGAAGTGATTTAGGAGAGGAACTGGAACACTTCGAGTCTCTAAAATACTAAAATATGGCTAAAAGCCATTGTACTGATCCACATCAATTACTTGTGTTATTACATGTCCTTCTAAGTGATGTTTTAGCTAAAACATTGTTAGGTGTTGCAGAGAAAAGATACCTTGATATACAAGAAGTCTCCTCTGTCTGTCTTGGTTGGGAAGTGCTGCATCTTTGAATGCTCTAAAGGGAATGCCATCCTAGGTATGAGGTCTTTGCTTTTCATTCCCACAAGACACCAATGGTACTAAGACTTGGGTGAGATTTCATAAAGGGACTCTGAGAAATGTTAGTGTCTAAATTTTTAGGAAGTAAGACTAAAGCAATTACTTAAGCATATGGCACAGGCTTTTGCTAGAGATGAGTGCAGTGGGGCATGTGGAATTGACTTGCTTTGCAAGAAGCCTTTGTGTTTGGGGAGGAGACTGACTTTACAAATGTGAAGACTGATAATCCTCTTTTTGAACAGAGCCTACAAAAGACAATGAGAGAAAGGGGAATGACCACAATCCTGCAGCACAGAACCAGGTTGTCCTATCTCTGAACCATCAGGAATGGAAGGTACAGTAGGTAGCACTGGATGCTTCTGAGCAGGGTGAGATTGCATGCAAGAGCCATGCTGTTTGCTCTGAGGAGGGCATCTCTTAGCACTCTGTGAGCAGAGTGTATGAACTGCAGAACAGTCACAGATCTAAGGAATGCTTTTTAACTGAAGATAAATGAGATTTGGAATAGCAACTTCATCTTTGATCCCTGAAGCCAGGTCACTTTAAGTGCCTTTAAGGTGTGCAGTGACTTGCCTTTACTGTTTCACATGAGGACTGAGTAAGTAGAGAGTTTGCCTCTTCCCATGTGTATGGTACAGAGAACTTCCCTTCTAAAAGGATATATAATTTCCTCACTGTGTGCTGTTCACAATAATCATGGGCAAAAAGTAGTTTTTAGCAGATAGTGTGAAGATGATAGAGGGCTGGAGAACCTCTGCTATGGATGGGGACAGGCTGAGAGAGTTGAGGCTGTTCAGCCTGGAGAAGAGAAGGCTCCAGGGACACCTGAGAGCAGCCTTCCAGTACCTGAAGGATGCCTACAAGAAAGGACTTTTGACAAGGGCTTGTAGTGCTAGGATGAGGGGGGAATGAATTGAAGCATGAGAAGTGTAGATTTAGACTGGCTATTAGGAAAAAACTTGTTACAGTAAGGGTAGTGAGACACTGGAACAGGTTGCCCAGGGAGGTCTTGAAGGCCAGGCTGGATGAGGCCTTGAACAAATTGATCTAGTGGGAGGTTTGCAGAGGGGGTTGGAACTAGATGATCTTTAAGGTCCATTCCAACCCAAACCATCTTATGATTCCTTTGTCCCTCACTCAGAAGAGAGGAAACAGCAATAATGGCTTTAGTGTGAGAAACTTCAGTATTTATCTGGAGGTAACTGCAATTGAAATAGATCAGCTTTTGTAACTTAGACACTCTTGTCATCTCTAACCAGGAGATCATAAAAACATATGAAATAACAGAACCCATGATTAGCCCTCCTTGTGAGAGAGATGAAGATGAAATGGACATAGCTTAATTCTTCAAGTAAGTACTCTCAATAAATCAGACTAAAGGAAGATGCAGTGCATGGATTCCTTAAGCATTTGGAAGAGCTGTGCCTTACAGAATGTAGATACCCCACAAGCAGGGTAAAGCCAATGTCTGCAGGGATTCTATAGTCTCTGTAGGACAAAATGCAATTTAGTTTTCTACAGAGTAATTAACTGGGGGAAAAACCCTTTTATATTTGATGCTGAGTTAAAGAGATATACTTGTCTTGATGTTTGAAACTCGACTTGCAATGCAGTGCTGTCAAGAATCATAGCTTACTTTTTGTACTTCTTCATTTCAACCTACTGACAGCTGATTATTATTAGAGCAGTCTGAAGAAGGACTTAGGGAGGCAGGAAGTGAGGACAGTCTGCTTTCCTTAAATGCTTTTTAAAAATAGGGTTGAATTCTTTTCTTGTCAAAGCTGTTTAGTTAAGTTCTAAATCTTAATGCATGTTGTCTTACTGTCTTTTTTTATTTTTTTTTTTCCTCTCTAGGTGCCTTAAGGTATTTTAACATGTTCCCTCTGGAAGATAATATGTATATATTGTAAAATTAAATCTATTTTTATTGGAGCTTCTTGACACTTGATGTAAGATATCTTCTTTATCTCCATGGCACTGTCACAGGGGTTTTACCAGATCCTTCTATTTACTGTGCTTTGTTTTATATAAAGTAGTAAAGTTTACTGACAGAAGCTTTCTGAACATGGAAGTGCTGTCCTCTGACAAGAAGCTAAGTCTGAGCTGTCAGTGTGCACTGGCAGCCCAGAGAGCAACCAGAGCCTGGGCTGCAGCAGGAGCAGTGTGGGCAGCAGTGAGGGAGGGGATTCTGCCCCTCTGTTCCCTGCTGCTGAGACCCCACCTGGAGTGCTGCATCCAGTGCTGGAGCCTCTGGGACAAGAGGGATGTGGAGGTGCTGGAAGGGGTCCAGAGAAGGGCCACGAGGATGAGCAGAGGGCTGGAGCTGCTCTGCTGTGAGGAGAGACTGAGGCAGTTGGGGCTGTGCAGGCTGGAGAGGAGAAGGCTCCCAGGTGACCTTCTTGTGGCCTTGCAGGATCTGAAGGGGGCTACAAGAAAGCTGGGGAGGGACTTTCTAGGTTCTTAGGGAGTGACAGGAGTGGGGGGAATGAACCAAAGCTAGAAATGGGGAGATTCAGCCTGGATGTTAGGAAGAAGTTGTTGAGCATGAGAGTGGTGAGAGCCTGGCAGGGGTTGCCCAGGGAGGTGGTGGAAGCCTCATCCCTGATGGTGTTTAAGGCCAGGCTGGATGAGGCTGTGGCCAGCCTGATCAGGCCATTCCTCCTTCCTGTTGTTTCTGTAACTCAAACAGGACAGCTCCTTGGCCAGGACAGGCTTAAAAATGAACACAGTGGAGCCTTGTCTCCAGAACATGGGCTTCAGGGGACCACCGGCCGTGGCTCTTCCTGAAAGAGGCAGGGTGGAGCAGCTGAGCTATCCCAGGAGCCTGCTGCCCTGCAGCTTGCTACCCTGGCAGGGTGTTTCTGAGCAGTGATCTGAAGCGGCCAGGCTGTAAGGGTGTGATGGTTTGGGAGCTACCCACCCTACGACACTTCATAAAATCCCCCAGACTAGACTCAGCCGGCTGGAAGTTAAGGACTGAAGCTCTGTNGGGTCTGCCTTAGGTGCAAGGTGAGTTTGGAGGCTGGGCCAGGGGGGTTAGAAGCAGAGTGATGAGTAGGTTAGCAGAGAGGTCCAGACCAAAACAGCTAGAGAGACAGAGACTCTCTGAGTGTCTTACCTATCTTTGTGTTCTTGTTCTTATCCATCTGAGCAAGCCTATGAGTGCAGCAGACATCACCACTGTTTGCTTTTCACAGCCTAGCATCTAATTTTCTCCGTTAAAATACTCCAAATAGCCTCACACCGGCACAGACGGTCTGAGGAATACAGTTCGATGGGCTTTGTTTATCTACAGCCGACATCTGTGTTGCTACCACTGTAGCCAGCGGGGGAAGGCCAGGCCGCGCAGAGCCTGCACCCTCCGAGGCGGCAACCTGCGCCCGGCTTCGCGAGGGTGGGGTCGTGACCGGGTGGGGGCGCTGCGGGGCCGGGCCGCGGCGGCGAGCGGGGCCGGCGGGCGCCATGCCTGCCGCCGTGGTGGAATACAAGGGCTGGAAGGAGGGCTACCGCTGCGGCTACTGCGCGTCGGAGCGGGGGAAGGTCTCCGCCGGTAAGCGGGGGGAGG
>VWZE01007616.1:34983-49937 GCA_013396675.1 Eubucco bourcierii | reverse complement strand
CGGCCGGAGCGGAGGGCGGGGGAGCGCCCTCACTAAAGATGGCGGAGCTGGCCGCGCCGTCAAGGGAAACCGCGGCAGCTGCCCGCGTCAAGCATGGCGGGGCCGCCGTTTCCTGCGGGGTCTCTTCGGGCGCTGCCCGTAGCCAAGATGGCGGCGGTGGCGGCTGTTTCCGGGAGTTCCGGGGAGCCCAGTGGGGCGGCGGGGAGGCTGCTGTCCTGAGCCTGGCCCCGGGGCANGCGGGCAGGCTGCTGTCCTGAGCCTGGCCGCGGGGCAGGGCGAGCGGGGCAGCGGGGGAGATGGCGGCGGCCTGCAGCTCTGCCAGCATCGTCGAGTACTTCGGCGGGGAGGATGGCTACCGCTGCGGCTACTGCAAGAGCGAGGCCGGCAACCTTTCCCACGGTGCGGCTAGGGAGCAGGGCGGGCTGGAGAGCAGCCGGGAGTGGCCGCGCCGGGGCCACCGGAGGAGGGNCCGCCGGTAAGCGGGGGGAGGTGGAACGGGACGGGGCTGTCCGGGCTGCTGCGGCCGGAGCGGAGGGCGGGGGAGCGCCCTCACTAAAGATGGCGGAGCTGGCCGCGCCGTCAAGGGAAACCGCGGCAGCTGCCCGCGTCAAGCATGGCGGGGCCGCCGTTTCCTGCGGGGTCTCTTCGGGCGCTGCCCGTAGCCAAGATGGCGGCGGTGGCGGCTGTTTCCGGGAGTTCCGGGGAGCCCAGTGGGGCGGCGGGCAGGCTGCTGTCCTGAGCCTGGCCGCGGGGCAGGGCGAGCGGGGCAGCGGGGGAGATGGCGGCGGCCTGCAGCTCTGCCAGCATCGTCGAGTACTTCGGCGGGGAGGATGGCTACCGCTGCGGCTACTGCAAGAGCGAGGCCGGCAACCTTTCCCACGGTGCGGCTAGGGAGCAGGGCGGGCTGGAGAGCAGCCGGGAGTGGCCGCGCCGGGGCCACCGGAGGAGGGGGCGATGGGAGGCTGCAGGGCTGCCGCGGGCTGAGGGTGAGAGGCGGCGGTTCGGAGGTAACCTACGCCCTTCCCGCGTCTACCCTACCGATAGCGGGCAGTGCCTTGCCCTCCGGGGAGCGACCGAAACCTTTTACGGTGGGGCCGAGCTGCGCGGGCCTCGGGGAGGGGGGCAGCCTGCGGGGCCGTAGGCTCAGCAGAAGCCCTCACTCCGCGCTCTGTTCTTTTAGTAGTTCTTCTCCGGCCAAGGACGAGCCAGTTAACGGGGAAGCTTTGTACGGTGTTGGAACCGTTGCTGTCATCACGGCTGCGCCCTGGCCCGGGGCACGGCTGGGATCTGGCCCGGAGCCGCCCGCCCTCGGCGCAGCCTTCCCTCAGGTGCCGCTGGCCTGCCGGCTCCAGCCGGGTTCATCGGCGGGTCAGAGCGCGCTGCTCTGCCTGGCGGAGCGCTCGGCACCTGTGGCCAGGCAAGCCCAGCCCGGCGGGAAGGTGGCTTTGTGCTTGGCCCTGGTGAGGAGATGCCAGTTGGGTGGCTGGGGAGAGCTCTGCACCAGTTTCGGCACCTCTCGAGTTTGTCTAACCCAGCGTTTCTGACTGACTGTAATAAAACTAAAGAGAGATTTTACTCGGTTTTGTTGGCTCCTCTCGGGGAAGGGCAGCAGGTGGAGGGGTGAAGTTTTCAGCTGTGCGGTCAGAGCAGCAGTTGGTCTCACCCCAGAGTTTATGTCGGGCTTGGTTACTTTTACACTTAATGTGGGTGTTGAAATCAGTGAGTGGTGACACTTAGGATTAAGGCCAAGTCCTTGAAAAACATCTGTGGGAAAAGTAATGATTAGTTACTTGGATTTGCAGCAGTGTTTCTGCAGAACCTGCAGCTGTGGGCAGTCAGGTGTGATGCTGTATTTCAGGTATGTGGGCACACTCCATGACAGTTCAAGATTACCAGGATCTCATAGACAGAGGATGGAGAAGGTAAGTTCAGCATCTTACCTTAGAGAGTCATACAATGGTCATAGAGTCATACAGTGGTAAGGTTGGAAGGGACCTTAAAGCTCAAACAGTTCCAACCCCCTGCCATAGGCAGGGACACCTCCCACTAGCACAGGGCACTCAAGGTCTCATCCAACCTGGCCCTGAACACCTCCAGGGAGGTTATGGAGCACAGAATCACCCAATGTGATCACATTGGGTGATTCTGTGCTCCACAACCTCCCTAGGCAACCTGTGCCAGTGTCTCACCACCCTCACTCCAAACAACTTCCTCCTAACATCCAGTTTCAGTCTCCCCTCTGACACTTCAAACCCATTCCCCTTGTCCTACCATTCCAAGCCCTTGTCGATAGTCCCTCCCCAGCCTTCCTGCAGCCCCCTTCAGACCCTGCAAGGCCACTCCAAGCTCTCCTGGAAGCCTTCTCTTGTGCAGCCTACAGAGCCCCAACTCTCTCAGCCTGTCCTCATGGCACAGCTGCTGCAGCCCTCTCAGCATCTTGGTGGCCTCCTCTGGACCTGCTCCAACACTTCCATGGCCTTGCTGTGCTGGGGGCTCCAGAACTGCACCCAGGACTGCAGCTGGAGTCTGAGGAGAGCAGAGCAAAGGGGCACAATCCCCTCCCTCTCCCTGCTGGCCATGCTGCTGCTTTTTCTTATCAGTTTAGGTACAATCAGAATGCAGATTTAACTTTAGGTCTGTGAAAGCAGTTGGCTCCATCCAGAGCTGGGTGGCTTTCTGTGGTGTGACACTGCTGAGCAGGGAAACATTGGGTTATTTTTAGGCAGAAGGCTGAAGAACTTCCTTCTGAACTTTCGTTGCTCCTCATGTAATGTTTTTGACTGAAAAAAGTTTGCTCATGTCACTTTGTAGCACAAGCAACAGGAAGTTGTGGCACTTACTCCTTTTTTTATTGCTCTTTTTAGAAGTGGGAAATACGTCTACAAACCTATCATGAACCAAACATGTTGTCCTCAATACACTATAAGGTAAGAAGCTCAAAAATAACACTGCTGGAAGTGATTTAAACACTTCAGGTATCTGGAACCATTTGTTTGGTGCTTTAAATACTGGAAAAGTTTTATCTGCTTTCAGTGATGCTTTGAATGGTGGAGTTGTGCTGTTGGCTTTGCACCTGGGCACATCATAGAATCATAGAATGGGTTAGGTTGGAAGGGACCTCAAAGCTCAACCATTTCCACCCCCCTGCTATAGGCAGGGACACCTCCCACTAGCACAGGGCACTCAAGGCCTCATCCAACCTGGCCTTGAACAGCTCCAGGGAGGGAGCAGCCACAACAATCAAACAGCAACTGCTTAGTGTTCATTAAAAAAAAAAGATCAAAACCCAAAACACACAGAGCATTATGTCCTTCATCATCAAGATTTCTACTTGGGATCACAGAATGGTTTAGGTTGGAAGGGACCTCAAGGATCAGCCAGTTCCAACCCCCTGCCATAGGTGTTGGCTTTGCACCTGGGCACATCATAGAATCATAGAATGGTAAGGTTGGAAGGGACCTCAAAGCTCAACCAGTTCCAACCCCCTGCCATAGGCAGGGACACCTCCCACTAGCACAGGGCACTCAAGGCCTCCTCCAGCCTGGCCTTGAACAGCTCCAGGGAGGGAGCAGCCACAACCTCCCTGGGCAACCTGTGCCAGTGTCTCACCACCCTCACTGCAAACAACTTCCTCCTAACATCCACTTTCAATCTCCCCTCTGATACTTCAAACCCATTCCCCTTGTCCTGGCATTCCCAGCCCTTGTCAGTAGTCCCTCCCCAGCCTTCCTGTAGCTCCCTTCAGAACCTGCAAGGTTACTCCAAGCTCTGGAAACCATCTCTTCTCCAACATCAGGAGCTCTCTGATGTTTTCCTGTAAGCAGTCTGCTGTGTACCCTTTATTTTTTTTGCTTCTGGGTTATAATCCAAAGCAAGGGTCCTGTGATTGCTCTCTTACTCCCTGCAGGTGACCCAGTGGGTCTGTATCCCACAAACACTGCTTTAGTAGCCCAGGTAAGAGAGGCTGAATAGGTGTAAATAATTCTGTTATTTAGTATCACTGCTGTGTCTGGCAATAATTCTAGTGTATTAGCCTCTTAGAAAAGCTTTTTTTAATCACAGAATCAGGCAGGTTGGAAGAGAGCTCCAAGCTCACCCAGCCCAACCTAGCACCCAGCCCCAGCCAATCAACCAGCCCATGGCACTAAGTGCCCCAGCCAGGCTTTGCTTCAACACCTCCAGGGATGGGCACTCCACCACCTCCCTGGGCAGCCCATTCCAATGCCAATCACTCTCTCTGCCAACAACTTCCTCCTAGCATCCAGCCTGAGCCTGCCCTGGCACAGCTTGAGGCTGTGTCCTCTTCTTCTGTCCCTGGGTGCCTGGCAGCAGAGCCCAAGCCCAGCTGGCTCCAACCTCCCTTCAGGGAGCTGCAGAGAGCAATGAGCTCTGCCCTGAGCCTCCTCTTCTGCAGGCTACACACCCCCAGCAGTGCTTTAGGTCACTTTGTCACACTGTAGTGATTATAGACACACACACACACACACACACACACACACACACACACCCACACCCACTCCTTTCCACAAAGGGAGATTTTGTTCAGTATAGGTGTAAATAATGCTGTTCTTTATCATCACTGCTATATCTGTGAAGAATTGTTGTGTATTAGCCTCCTAGAAAAGCTTTTTTTATGCAGTGCTTTAGGTCACTTTGTCATACTGTAGTGGTTGTAGTGACACACACACAAAAGATGCCATAAAGGATGATTTTATGCAGTACAGGGCCCTGTTGTTTTATTACCTCAAGTGCTGATGCCACTTCATACAGGGAAACTTAAGAAATAGTTATCCAGTGCAGGTATTCTCAAGTGATTCTGAAGTAAGCTTTCACCAAAGAAATAATGACTTTCTTCTTCAGGTGCCAGGCTTTGCATTTTCAGACCTCCAAATCTCACAAGAAAGTCCTGAAGAAAATGTTGAAGTTTCTTTCCAAAGGAGATGTTTTGAAGGCAGGGAGTGGAGGTAAGAAATTCCTAGTGTTTGAAAGGAGTGACCATGTGGCTAGTGCACATTGGGTTTTGTCTGTAGACCCCTTAATAAAGGTCTGGGTGGGTTCATGATGTGATTTGGGTTGGAAGGGAGGCCTTTAAAAGCCACCTAATTCACCTCCCTTGCAGTCAGCAGGGATATCTTCAACTAGGTCAGGTTGCTCAGAGCCCCATCCAACCTAACCCAGGATGTCAGGTCTCTGGGCAACCTGTGCTGGTGTTTTACCCCCCTCATTGTAAAATGTTTCTTCCTTCTGTCCCATCTAAATCCTCTCTCTTTTAGTTTAAAACCATCAGCCCTTACCCTCTTGCAACAGGTCCTGCTGAAAAGTTCATCCCCAGCTTTCTTCTAGGCCCCCTTTAAGTGCCATAAGGTTTCCCTAGAGCCTTTTCTTCTGCAGGATGAATAACCCCAGCAAGCTCCAGCTTTTCTTCACAGGTTGTGTCTTCACATTGTGCTTTGGTCTCTCTGAAGGTGCTCTGCTGAAGGTTGTCTTTCCTTACCTGTTGCATACACCACCTCCTTTTTGCCTCCTGCTCTGGGCGTATGCTTACCTTCTAGCTTGGAGCTGTAGAGAATTAGATGCTGCTTTTACCTCCCTCACCAAAGGGATAAATCTGGAGAGCACTAAGCAGGAGAGTGGTTGGCAGAGGAAAGGAAGAGCAAGCAGGAAGGGAGGGATTTCCTTGCAGGTGATTGGAGAGTCACACCCCATGAATCAAACACCAAAACCAAACCACTGCTGAGTTCTAGTGGAAATTGTGCTGGTTCTGAATCATTACAGTTTCTGCCTTCTGTGTTAGGGTTTTTGGAACTGATGTTCTTGTGGTGGTGTTTGTTGGAAGGGATGGCATGAGATGAGTTGGCTGTCCTGCTTTACTGGGGAAACCAAAACTGGTCTCATAGAATCATAGAGTGGTAAGGCTGGAAGGGACAAGGATCAGCCAGTTCCAATCCCCTGCCATAGGCAGGGACACCTCCCACTAGCACAGGGCACTCAAGGCCTCCTCCAACCTGGCCTTGAACACCTCCAGGGAGGGAGCAGCCACAACCTCCCTGGGCAACCTGTGCCAGTGTCTCACCACCCTCACTGCAAACAACTTCCTCCTAACATCCACTTTCAATCTCCCCTCTGACACTTCAAACTCATCCCCCTTGTCCTGGCATTCCAAGCCCTTGTCAATAGTCCCTCCCCAGCCTTCCTGCAGCCCCCTTCAGATCCTGCAAGGCCACTCCAAGCTCTCCTGGAAACCTTCTCCTCTCCAGGCTGCACAGCCCCAACTCTCTCAGCCTGTCCTCACAGCACAGCTGCTGCAGCCCTCTCAGCATCTTGGTGGCCTCCTCTGCACTGGCTCCAACACTTCCATGGCCTTCCTGTGCTGGGGGCTCCAGAACTGCCCCCAGGACTGCAGCTGGGGTCTGAGGAGAGCAGAGCCAAGGGGCACAATCCCCTCCCTTGCCCTGCTGCCCACACTGCTCTTGCTGCAGCCCAGCACACAGTTGCTGTCTGAGCTGCACTCACACTGCAGCCTCAGGTTGAGCTTTTCATATAACTGAGTCGGTGCTAGTACACAAAGAAAGCTTCCTGTTTTCAGGCTGTGGAAAACAATCACATTACCTGTTGGAAACCTGTTGTAAAATTTGGAAGTGGGCTAACTGAGTTGAGGTGTGGCCCTACAGAGAGGAATTCCTTCATGCAGTGTTTAATTGCTTGCAGAAGAGCCTATGGATTCCCATATAGAGGACGTGGTCGCCTGTGATTTTGCATACGGAAGTGAACCCCACCTGTCTCAGTCTGAACTGAATCCCTTGAGTCAGTGGATCACACAGAGCATGGATCACACAGAGAAGGTGCAGGATGAAGATAAGGACACAGGAGAAAGCAAAGAAGAGGTGAATGTGCCAGAGGTGGGCTCGAGCTGTCCTCAGACAGGTGTGGATGAAGATGCAGCAGTCCCTGGAGAGCCATCACACTCGGCTAGAGTTGGCCATGCACCACCCAAGCCAGGTAGTTGTGCTTCTGGTAGGGTTTGGAATATGCTGTCCTGATTTCATAGAGTCATAGAATGGGAAGGTTGGAAGGGACCTCAAAGATCATCCAGTTCCAGCCCTCTGCCATAGGCAGGGACACCTCCCACTAGCACAGGTCACTCAAGGTCTCGTCCAGCCTGGTCCTGAACACCTCCAGGGAGGTTGTGGAGCACAGAAGCACAGAATGGGATCAAGATCCCATTCTGTGCTTCTGTGCTCCACAACCTCCCTGGGCAACCTGTGCCAGTGTCTCACCACCCTCACTGCAAACAACTTTCTCCCAATATTCAGTTTCAATCTCCCCTCTGCCAGTTCAAACCCATTCCCCTTGTCCTGGCATTGCAAGCCCTTGTCAGTAGTCCCTCCCCAGCTCTCCTTTAGGCCCTTTCACATACTGGAAAGCTACTATCTGAAGTATTTCACAGGGTCTTCATGTCTTTTATTGTGCCTACTAACCCAATAAGTGCTTCCTTTTACTTCCTTCTGCTCATCCCAGCCACTGGTGTGTGAATTGAGAGGTGCTGTGTGTTAGTTGTTATCTGAGGTTTTCCTGACAGTTACATTGGGTTTGTTTTTTTTAACATGAAATTAATTTGTTGGGGTTTTTTGTTTTAGTTCCTGACAATATCTGTCTACAGCTAATAGTTGGAAGTCAGGTCAGTGTGACTGAATCTTGGGAGACATTGAGGGCAGTTTCCAGTTTGGGATGTGTACAGAGTGAGGTGGACACCCATCCTTCCCTTTCCCCAGGCTGTGGTGACTCAGGCTTTATCTACCTTGAGATATAGTTGGAATCAGTCAGGGTTGGGAGGGGCCACAAGGAGCAGCCAGTCCCAACCCCCCTGCCATGCCTAGGGACACCTCACACTAGATCAGGCTGCCCACAGCCTCAGCCAGCCTGGCCTTAAACACCTCCAGGGATGAGGCTTCCACCACCTCCCTGGGCAGCCCCTGCCAGGCTCTCACCACCCTCATGCTCAACAACTTCTTCCTCACCTCCAGTCTGACTCTCCCCACCTCCAGCTTTGTTCCATTCCCCCCAGTCCTATCCCTACCTGACAGCCTCAAAAGTCCCTCCCCAGCTTCCTTGTAGCCCCCTTCAGATCCTGCAAGGCCACAAGAAGGTCACCTGGGAGCCTTCTCCTCTCCAGCCTGCACAGCCCCAACTGCCTCAGTCTCTCCTCACAGCAGAGCAGCTCCAGCCCTCTGCTCATCCTCGTGGCCCTTCTCTGGACCCCTTCCAGCACCTCCACATCCCTCTTGGCCCAGGGGCTCCAGCACTGGATGCAGTACTCCAGGTGGAGTCTCACCGGTGTGGAGCAGAGGGGGGAATCAGATCATCTCAATGTCAAAGAGAGGTGTAAGGATCATGGAGTGCAGCTCCCTGGATTGGGCCCTCTGGTTCTGTGGGTTGTGTGACCTTTATTTTGGAAGCAGATGAAGAAGATCCTGACAGCAGATGGCAGTTCTGGGTAAATTGTTAGTGTGACCCAGGTGTTGGTTTAAAGAGAGTGAGGTGTGGGCTTCAGTTCAATTAAAAAGAACCTTGTGCAGAACTTGAAAGTGGAAATGCAGATTAAAAAGAAGCTTGAAGCATTGTACTGTGTTTCAGAAAAGAGGGATTTGCTTTTCTAGAGGATAACTGCTGCATTCATGTGCTGCTTTCTCTCTGGGGGTTTAAAATGCAATACAGGAATTGGATGCTGAGTGCCTCAGAAAGCTGATTGAATTCATCCTGAGCTGAGTTCTATCTTTTAAGGGTAGCTGGTGTCACAGGTCAGCTGCAGTTTAAAATGTCCCAGCCAGATTGTTTAGTTTTCCTGGTGGAAAATGCAGACTTCAGTCCATAATAAGATAGTTTAATTGGGTTTTCATTCCTCTCTAAACAGAACAGGTCCTTGTCCTGCAGGAATAATGAGCTGCTGCTGCACAGCTTCAGATTAAACAGGAGGTTTGCTTATGTCTGTGTGCACATTCATGGCTTGAGGAGCCTTTCCTTACCAGCTTACAGCTTGTGGAAGACAGAAGACATGAAGCAGGTGCAGGCAGAGCTGAAGTGCTTATCCATCAGATGTATTATGAGTACTTTAAATTAGCTCTTCCCCTGACTTGTTTGCCCACAGACAGGTCACATAACATCTGGAGCTTCCTCATGGTGTTCATCCTTTACTGGTGAATAATTAGAGTTGTGTGGATGAAACAAATGCTCAAAGCTCTTGCCTGAGAGGGGAGAGCACTCAATCGTAAAGTCTTGTGTTATGGAGGTGTTCAAGGCCAGGTTGGATGAGGCCTCGAGTGACCTGTGCTAGTGGGAGGTGTCCCTGCCTATGGCAGGGGGTTGGAACTGGCTGAGCTTTGAGGTCCCTTCCAACCTTCCCATTCTGTGAGTCTGTAAGTCTGGTAGTGCAGCTGTAGAGCATCTGAAGGGTGTCAAAATGATATTAGCTCCTTCTCTGTCTCCCTGAGATCTTCTCAGCCTTTCAGCTGCCACAGGGCCAGAACCTAGACTGGCACTTCCCTGGGAGAGCCACAGGGAGCTTGCTGCTGGCTTGCCTGGGGAATACACATATCTGTGGTTTCTAAGTGTGGTGTGGAGCTGGGGAAGAATAGTCACAGCCTTGCTGACACTGCAAATTTCATCCCACTACACAGCATTTTGCCAGTTTCCATGATGTGTCTGTTGGTCCAGAATGCTGCAGGCTCTGGGGGCTGCAGTTCTTTGCAGGTGACTCTGAACACAAGGGAGCTTTCAGGGCATCAGTGCTTTCACCATGCCAGGCTGCAGAAGGGCACTGCTGCTGTCCTTGTCCAGCTTGAAGCAGGTGTGAGGAGAAGGCAGAGAACAAGAATCATAGAATGGCAGAATCACAGACTGATAGTCTTGGAAGTGACCTCTGAAGATCATGTACTCCAACCCCCCTGCCAGAGCAGGATCACCCAGGGCAGATGGGTTTTGAAAGTCTCCAGAGAAGGAGACTCCAGAACCTCTCTGGGCAGCCTGCTCTGGGGCTCTGTCACCCTCACAACAATGTTTTTCCTTATATTCAGATGGAATCTCCTGAGTTTCAGTCTGTCCTGTTCCAGGGCATCCCTGAAAAGAGACTGGCCCCTTCTGCTATTGATGAGCAGTGATTAGAGCTCCTCTCCAGGCCAAAGAGCCCAAAGTCTCTCAGCCCTTCCTTCAGGCCCTTCATTAGCTTTGCAGCCCTTGGTCGGACTGTGTAGTATTTTCCTGCCTCTTGAACTGGGGAGCCCAAGACACATCTCATAGAATCATAGCATCAGAGAATGGGAAGGCTGGAAGGGAGCACAGGGATCAGCCAGTTCCAATCCCCTGCCATAGGCAGGGACACCTCCCACTAGCACAGCTCACTCAAGGCCTCCTCCAGCCTGGCCTTGAACAGCTCCAGGGAGGGAGCAGACACAACCTCCCTGGGCAACCTGTGCCAGTGCCTCACCACCCTCACTGCAAACAACTTCCTCCTAACATCCACTTTCAATCTCCCCTCTGACACTTCAAACCCATTCCCCTTGTCCTGGCATTCCCAGACCTTGTCAGTAGTCCCTCCCCAGCCTTCCTGGAGCCCCCTTCAGATCCTGCAAGGCCACTCCAAGCTCTCCTGGAAGCCTTCTCCTCTCCAGGCTGCACAGCCCCAACTCTCTCAGCCTGTCCTCACAGCAGAGCTGCTGCAGCCCTCTCAGCATCTTGGTGGCCTCCTCTGGACCTGTTCCAACACTTCCATGGCCTTCCTGTGCTGGGGGCTCCAGCACTGCACACAGGCCTTCACTTCATTGTAGTGTTTTCAGTATACCCTTGGCTCAGGTGGGGTTGGGGTCATAAATGTTTCTGTGTTGATGTGCTGCGTTGAACAGCTGTGGAGGAAGAGTCACTGCAGCTGCGCAGTTGGTAGCTGCAAAGGTGATTGTGTGATGTTCAGAGCAATCTGCAGTCAATCCCCATTTCAGCCTTTTCTTCTGGGTGGTTGTGTAAGAAGTGCTTGCTGGTTGCAGGCAGCTGTGGTGTTTGAAGTCTGTGCCTGTGTGCTTGCAGGGAGAGGGGCTGACCTGAGCAAGCCGCCCTGCCGAAAAGCAAAGGACATCCGGAAAGAGAGGAAACTGCAGAAGCTCCTTCACAACCAGATGGGCAAAGCTGAAGGCTCTCAGCTTCAAGCAGGAGATCAACCTTCCCTCTTGCAAAACTCTAAATCTAAAGCAAACCAGCCCAAAAGCATGGAAGACTTCATTTTTGTCTCTTTGCCTGATGATGCACCGCACAAGTTAGAGGTAAGGTCTCGTTTGCTGCTGTCGGAGGCAAGTTGAGGAAGAGTCTGGTTAAGGAGCTTTTGAACTTCTGAAATGTTTGGCGCCTCTCACTTCCTGGAAACGTTCTAGTTGAAATCTGGAAGTGCGTCTGGTAGTGCCTCAGCTGGCTGAGCCTGGCGTAACCACCAGAGGGTACTCTTGCCCTTGCAGTCAGTCCTGGCAGAGCGCAGCACAGTTACCAAAGGGCTTGAGAATTGATTTCATGCAGTGCGGCTTGAAAGGCCTGCAATTACCAGTGGTGAATGATGAGGCAGTAGTTAGTTCTGCAGTATATAAATACTTAAGCTAGCTATGCTAATGCGGCTGGGCAAGAAAGCAGTAGCTGCTCATAACGTTAGAGAGAGAGAAGCAGAGAGCTCCTCTTTGGAAGTGTTGTTCATGTGTGCTGATGCCTTTGGAAGCTGGAAGAGTGATGGTAGTAAATATGACTTCATGTGCTGGTTGCCATTATCTTTCTGACATTTGTTCATCACAAAAATATTTGGAAAACTATTTGAAGAGAAGTATTTGCCTGTGGTTGAGCATTTCCACTGATGCTATTGGAAGTCTCAGGTTTATATATTCTTGTTGGAAATGATTCAAAGAGGTAGGAAAGGAGGACTTTAAAAAAAAAAAAAATCACCCTGGATAAGTGACAGGAAGCCAGGAAACAGATCCACCTCACTACCTTCCCCAGATTTTGTGCTGGGTACAGAAGTCTGATGGCTTTGTCTGCACATCCTCATTAAAAGATGCAGGGAGAAGTAAAAGGAGGATGGTCCCAGCAGTGTTTTCCCAAACGGTCTTTGTGCTGCTGCTTACAAAACTTTTGGTGAGGTTTGTCTTGTTATTGTCTATTTTTTTAAATCAAACCCAATGCTGTTTATGGGAAGAGAACCATAGAGGAGCTTCTGTTTCTGAAACCCACCTGCCCTTAAAATGCATTGCTGCTCATGCAGCAGCCTTCTTGTGCTTAGTAAACAGCCATTGCTGGCTGAGAAGCAATTTTAATGTAGAGATTATTTTAATAAATTACATTAAATTTGGGTGTGCAAGGATGTTGGTGGGGAAGTTGGATAACTTCCTAGTGTAATTGACTGGTAATTGAATCTGGAAGCATTGCTTCCTTTTCCCTTCTCAATCTGAAAAATACCTGGAAATCCTCTTGGGATTATTGCAATAAACCCATTCTTTATCTGGAGAGCACAGAGGAGTCTTGCAAACACTTGGAGCCTTCCAGTGTTTCTCAGCATACTGTGAAACTACCAGAGGGGGTTTTAAAAAGCACAGAAAATGCTTTCAATTGTTGCTCTGTGTCCCATTTGTTGGCATTTGGTAAATACTGCTTGTCTAGTTCTTCTTCTGCAGGCATTTTTGTCCTGGTTTGGAGTTTGAAAACCTTGGATGTTGTTCAGTGTAAATCTAAAAGCCTTCCTCAGGCTAAATTGAGCTGAAGAGTTGTGCAGTATTAGTTGTGCAGGCAGGCAGAATCTGTCTCTGTTGTGATGTTTGCATATGTGTAAATATAAAGTTGCTGCATGACACTGGAATAATAAATGTGTTTAACTTCTTCTGAAGGTGAGGGTGGTGAGATCATCTCCACCAAGTTCACAGTTCAAAGCCACATTTCAGGAGTCTTACCAGGTCTATAAACGTTACCAGATGGTTGTTCACAAGGACCCACCTGATAAACCAACTATAAATCAGGTCAGGAGGCCAAATGAATGTTGTTTAAAGCTCAGCTTCCCCTCCATTTCATGTGCCTTGTTCCTAGGAGAGGCAGAGGTGGATTTTACATCCACTCTACGTCCAGGAGCATGTAAAACACTGCATCAAATCAACGTCCTGAAAGTGCAAACTCTTTTGATACCTCTTTGGGAGTGCCTCAGCTAATTGGTCTTAATTGCAGACAGGGAAGTCAGGGAAGCGCAATGGTTGTGCCGTTGAGGAAGAAAGAGGATGAGGCTTTTCAGAGGGCTGTTGTGGGCCTTACAAAGACAAATCTCACAAGAACTCAAACCAGCTGGACACTTTCCCTGGGAGCTGATTCATGGCTTTGCTCTGAATGCCTCCGTGAGGAGGAGCTGACGTGGTTAGGGTCAGCATCTGAGGGGACATTTGCCGCAGGTACACACTCCTGCTTTCGGCTTCACAGGAGTTCTGCAAACCTCCTCGCTGTCAGGGTAAGCCCTTCAAGAAGTGGCCCACCTGAATCCCACCTTCTTACACGCTGCTGGTCCTTACAGGCAGTTGTACTTAACTGCCACACATGTAGTAGACATGGAGGAGGAGTAGTTAACTGCCACACATGTAGTAGACATGGAGGAGGAGTAGTAAACTGCCACACATGCAGACATGGAGGAGGAGTAGTAAACTGCCACACATGCAGACATGGAGGAGGAGTAGTAAACTGCCACACATGCAGACATGGAGGAGGAGGAGTAGACGGCAACACATGCAGAAGTGAAGGANGTAGTTAACTGCCACACATGTAGTAGACATGGAGGAGGAGTAGTTAACTGCCACACATGTAGTAGACATGGAGGAGGAGTAGTTAACTGCCACACATGTAGTAGACATGGAGGAGGAGTAGTTAACTGCCACACATGTAGTAGACATGGAGGAGGAGTAGTTAACTGCCACACATGTAGTAGACATGGAGGAGGAGTAGTTAACTGCCACACATGTAGTAGACATGGAGGAGGAGTAGTAAACTGCCACACATGCAGACATGGAGGAGGAGTAAGCTGGCAGACATGCAGATGTGCAGTAGTAAACTACTCAAATGCTATGCATTAAAAGATGCAGGAGGTTGGAGCAAGAGTAGCTGTAGCAGGAATGTGCAGTTGCTGCCCTGGGGCAGTCAGTCCTGTGCCCCTGCACAGTTAAAAGTCCAGCAGTTGTACAACCAAAGTGACATTTGTGGCTGGCCTGATCCCTGCCTTGAGCACAAACAGGCTGCTCGGAGTGTTGTGGTGTTACTGAAAGCCTCAGCAGTCAGGGTGAGCTTGCTGTCAGGTGTCAGCTTTCCCCCTCTAGGAGGATTGTCTGGTGACCCTGTTTGAAGTGGAAATCTGACTTGAGAGGCTTTGAAGTGGATGGGAGGAGATCTTCCACTGGCCTTACCTTCAGAAGCACATTACCTGATGATACACACTCAAAATGGTATGCTTGTATTTCCCTTGCTCTGAAGGTGAGGTTAGTACCTGTCTCCTTTGAGGACCCCCAGTTCAAATCATCCTTCAACCAGTCAGCCACTTTATTTGCCAAGTATCAGATGGCTGTACACAAGGATACACCTTCAGAGTGTGGAGAAAACGAGGTACAGTTTGCTGCATGCACCTTTCTGCTAACACTGCTCGGGTACTGCACACTCCAGTGATGGCAGTTGGGGTCTGTTAGGGTGGGCCTGAATGGCAAATATTGGAGTTTCCATTTGGGAAGGAAAGCTTTGTGGGTTTTAGCAAGTTTTTGATGCAGGCTTCAGCCCAGGGAAACCTGAGCCTAAGAGAGAGGGGTTCTGGGGGGGTTATGCACCGTCATGACTAACAGACTGAGGTTAGTAATGAGTTTAGTAGAGCTGCTGCTGCTTGTTCATGATTCTTTCAGTGCCAGCAGGGCAGGGAGGGG